>CM059872.1:37850890-38450890 GCA_030490815.1 Acer saccharum
TATTATATATACAATCCGTTCTCTTGCGGACATCCTGATATAACTTTCATGAGATATTGAATGTGAACCACTAATTTTGATAAGTGTATACACTTTGAGTCAAAATATGTAAAATTAGTGGTTTACATTTAATATCCTTATGAAGTTATATCAGAACGTTCTCTTTTAAAAATTTCTATATGTATATACAATATTTCTATATATAACAAGTTTAGTGTGATAAGAACATTTAAATTTTATTTTCTCTCTCGACCGAGTTCTTATATAAATATATAATCGATAGGGTGCATGTGGTTGTATATCTATATATATATATTATATATATGAGTAATGCTACTTTGCCCAAATAACGTGGCAACACTCTTGTCCATTCATTTAAATCAAGCAAATCTAATGCAATCTAAATGAATGGACGAGAGTGTTGCCACGTCATTTTGGCACCAGATTTGGGCACCAAATTTGGGCAAAGTAGCATTACTCTATATATATAGAGAGAGAGAGAAATACTAAATGAATCACAGATGTTTTACGGGGTGTATCATGGATTGAGATTTTAATAGACAATTTTGTAAAGTAAAAGTCTTTTAGTATAATGGTATTGGACTAAGGCTTTTTAATAAGTCAGATAAATCTGGTGGTATTCAATTAGAACTTTTAAGATTTTTTTAAAAAGTCCATAATATCTTATGGTATTAGATTCAGATTTTCAAGAGGCAGCAAATTGTCTGACTTTTCAATGATATGTATAAATAGCTAAACCCCAAAATTGTCTTACCCTACAATACTTTCCAGACTTTTCAAGCTTGCTCAAAATCATCTTCGACTTCCATACCCCCATGATGGCAAATGTCTCCACGCACTCTACCTCCAATCCATGGTACCGCTCTCCACCTCTCTCTCCAACCACTTCATCCTCCTTTACTCTAAATGCGGTTGTCTCACTGCGGCTCACCATGTCTTCAATCAAACCCAGTACCTAAATGACTTCTCTTTCAATGTCCTCATCTCTACCTATGCTAAAGAATCGCGCTTGAATATTGCCCACCAACTGTTCGATCAAATTCCCCAACCAGACTCGGTTTCGTAAAAACACTCTCATTTCAGCTTATGTTGTTTTCGGAGAGACCTTAATCTGGGCAAGGAGACTAAACCAGAATTAGCAACATATCTTAAAGGGGTCTATTTTCTTTTGTCTGATACAAGGTCAAACAAACTTTGAACTCTCATTTCAGCTTATGTTGTTTTCGGAGAGACCCTTAAAAAAAAAAAAAACCCAAATGAATGAACACATACACACCTTGAGAGTATCTGAAAATATTAAGCTTTGTTGCATGAAGAATTCATCATGGTTGGAAGCTTTTTGAGCAGAAGAAACTGAAGAAGAAGTTGAAGCCATGTAAACAGATTATAATACTTCAGAGAGACTCAAAAGAAAGAGTTGATCCGAGAATGAACCCACTTCTGACTTCTCATTCAAGCTCACTAGTCTCTCTCTCTTTACACTTTCACTGAAAAGACTAAAAAAAGTTACTGAAATTGATGTCAAGATATGATAATAATATCTGTTTTGCTTTTCACTAAATGGGTGTCTTTGTCTCTAGACATTGAAGTTTTGTGTTCGTGTGTGAGAGCCTGGTTATATATATATATATATATATATATATATATAGAGAGAGAGAGAGAGAGAGAGAGAGAGAGAGAGAGAGAGAGAATGAGTGTGTAAATTATTGTAATGAGACAAAGGACTGAAGATACAAGTGTGCATCTATTGACAACTGAAGTGTTATTATTTTGTCAATGAACAAGTGCAGAGAAGAGAACTGAATTATGATCCATATTGACATGGAAATGGAATTTGTAGAACCTGTAATCGGCTTGTGTTTTGTAAATGTTGAGTTACTTGATTTATAGCAAGTAATGCCTAATTAGCTTGTATGTGTTTACATGAATACAAATTTCCATCCCCTTAATGCATATTTGATATTTCTGTTGACAGTCTTGTTGAACACAGTACATGGTAACAACTCACATACCTTCATTTGCTTTTCAAATCCTCTAAATTGAGTTGTGATTGGTTATAAGGATATTTATTGAAAACTTTGAACTTGTCAGAGTTAATGCCTGTTTTGAAAAAGTACATCTTGTTTGGGTTTTTTTCAGCTTAGGATAGTTAGTTTGGGTTTCTCAACTCACGTCTGTGTGTTAGAAAGCAAATTTACAGGGCCCATATTTAGTTTGGGTTTCTCAACTCACGTCTGTGTGTTAGATAGCAAATTTCAGGGTTTATATTTTAAAAAGTCCAAAAAGTCTAATAATCCTAATAGTCTGTAAATAAAGTCCGAAGACTCTTTCAGAATTATAAAAATCTAATCCATATAATCCTAATAGTCTTTAAAATCATACAAATCCATAAAATTATTGCACCTCAAAATTGTCTATTAAAATCTCAATCCAATACACACCCCTTAGTTCTTTGAAGCAAATTAATTAACAGTCGGGTTATTACAGAAAGGAAAAACTACCAATTCTTCACTCTCTTATTAGGTTATATTTGAGATCACGAAATACAAAAAGTACGCAAATGAATTTTTAAGAACAAGTGTGCAACTTCTAAAGCTAGGCTGACTTGCAGATCATAGTATGATCATCGTATTCATACGAACCAAAAGGCACTCTTGGTAGATCTAAATTAAAAACAATTTTTTGGGAGAAAGTTTAGATTTACAAACTTTCCACTGTAAATGGTAATAGATAATTTTGTTGTTTTTTTGGGGGGGTGGATAAAATGGTGGTCTCTTATCAATCATTCTCCAACTGAATTTTGATCCCCTCGTATTGTGATATGTATTTTTCCGATCCTAGAAAATGACATAAAGAGAATTTATGATAGATTATATATTTCCGATCCTGGAAATTTACAATAGAAGAATTTAGGAGAGAAATAGAGGAGATAACAAGGGGAGGAGACAGTTTGTCTTATAATTTCTTCATAATCCCATCCAATACATTGATTGCCCTTTTATAGGTTGTACAACACGAATGAGAGGAAATAACTGACTAAACAACGTGCCAAGAATCAGACAGTAATGGAAGAGTAACTCTGCTAAACTCATGCACATAATTGCATGATGATCGCAAGAAATCAGGGCACAACATACCCATTACCCATTTATCAACAACCTAACTAATTTATTAATAAAACATAATAACAGCCTTGCACGTCTGACTTGGTCTGCTCACCTCATCTAGACGTGTATGGCTGAACTGCACAGAGCACATCATTCAATGATATGTTCAAATGTGCACATATCATATTGCAAACTGCCTCTTTAATTATTCCTTGCGTAAACTTAGAGTTTGTTTGGCATATGACTTTTAGAAAGTAATTAATATTTTTTGGTTTTTGAGACCTAAAAGTGGATTTTAGGAGCATTTAATTGCACTGTAATAAGAACTTTTTATTTTTAAAAGCTCTCTTAATTATAAGAAGTCAAATTCACAATGTTTTTCTTGGAAGAGCTTCCAAACAAAAGCATGAGAAGCCAATTCTCCCTCTTTATAAAACCTTCATCGTAATTAGATTTTTATCTTCTTATTAATCAATAAGAAAGCAAATTAAAAATTCCACTCGCATCCAATTTTCTCTCAAAATTCTTTAACTTTGCTAGCGAGAAAGAGTTTGATGGGCATTTCAAACTAGATGGACTTTTCAAAACATTACTTCTAAAACCAGTTGGAGAATGTTTGATGAGTGATTTGAATATTATAGACACCAGCTGTGGCTAGTGTGTTTTTACCCTTCTGCTTTTTGGGGTGTTCCTTTTTTGGCTTCTTGCCTTGAATAAATTTCTGCCGTTCAAAAAAAAAAAAAAAAGACATCCCAATTCATAAATCAACTTGTATCACAATTTATGAGGTGCAATTTAATTATTATTTTTTTAAGTATTATATAAATTTCGGTTTGGGGAAGAAAGGAATCGAACCCATAACCACATATTGTAGGTTTGAGGGGTATACCATTTGACCAACCTTATCTTTTCAGATGTAATTTAATTTATTAAGTAAAATAAATTATCATTAATATGTATCAATTTATTAATTGAAATCGTTTTCAAAAAAAAAAAATTATCAATTTAAATCACACAAGTTGATTCATCAATTAATTAAAATAAATGAGATAAATATATTTGGAATTCCTTCTAAGGAGTTAAATTAAATACACTTTCAACTTTTGTTTTCATTATTATGTATTTGTTTTGCCATATTTTCTTAAAATAATGGGGATTCTTATTTAATGCAAGTAGAATCTCGATTATTATATATTTTTCAAAAGGTGTCCCATGAACTTGGCTTACTTGATAATTCACTCAACATAGTGCTCATTTCACTTTGACCCCAACCAGAAGCCAAGCCAGGAGAAAATCAGTGTACCAAGTGCACACCGACGATGAATGAAGATGTGATCATATATGAAATTGTCAAAGTGAAACTATTTTTTTACCTAATATCACATCTTAAGTTACCGAATGGGGCGGGGCCGCTGAATAGTTCACCCAATGTATTGCAAGTAAGATTTATTTAAAGTCAAAACTTCTTGTATAATCGTAAGATGCCTTATCAACTAAGCTAACCCTTTTTGCAATTCGTGAAGTAAATCGCCTATATAGAAGAAAAAAAATATAGTCTTAAAAGAAAATCTCATTTCAAAATTCAATAAAATACCTAGTGGTATAAGATATTTTGGTTGTACTTGCATTGCAACTACTTTGATAGTAAAAAGAAATCAAATCAGAATAGAAACTTCCTGAATGTCTGCCTGTATCCCCCAAACTCTTCTTTCTTTTCAAAGATCGATTCGCTTGGTAGCCCCTTTATTTTGTTGGCAGCTGGCCTAATTAATCTTCTTTTTCATTGATTTAATTACATGCATGCATGGTAGGACGCATGAGCACTTTATTTATTTTTTTATTTTTTTTATTTTTATTTTTTTAGCCTAACCGGGTAGGGAAAAAAATCATGCAATGTAACCATAAATCATCAATGATTCACTTTTGGCAATTGAATATAAGAAAAGGAAACATTTCAGGAAGTATTTGATTAAATATTTTAGTTGCCTTATATAAAAAGAGAGCACTATGTTTAACAAAAGTTGCCCAACTACGTACAATACACTTAACATATTGTTCTACTTATCCGTAGCAAATTTTGCTACCTATGCGTACATAGAATGCTAATGTGATTCTCTCCTTTGTTGGACTTTGAACAGTAAGCTAGGTTTTACTTTTGAAAACAAAACGCTAATATGATTGGATCATGCACAATTGCACATTGCATAAAGTAAAGAGTGATAGAGATTGAGAGCAGAAGCATATAAATTGGACAAGCTAGCTATAGAGACTTGAATGCTGTGAAGAAAAATTAACTTGAGGTGCTTAAATTGGTGCATAAATGGCCATCGGAAATTGCAACATCTATTCACACGGGAAGAGAGAAATGACGATAAATGAGTTCAAGAGGTGGTTAAAGAAACTTGATGCTGATAAAGATGGAAGGATTAGCAGAGAAGAGCTTGCAGACGCAGTCCGTGTAACCGGAGGATGGTTTGCGAGGTTGAAGGCCAAGCGCGGTGTAAGAAGTGTGGACAGTAATGGAAATGGCTACATTGATGAGAGTGAGTTCAAAAACCTTGTTGAGTTTGCAGAGAAGCATTTAGGTGTTAGAATTTTTCAATTCTAGGATATAAACGGTCGATATAATTTCCATTTGTTATTGTATATTTGTATGTACGTACACTTAATTAATTCGGTGATCAATACTAGTTAATTACAGCATCAACATCACTTTTAAGTCATTTAAGGTTGTTAGATGAAGCTGACCGGCCCGGCTTATATTTGTGTCCAATTACGTTAAGCTATAGTACGTTTTAACCTAGCTCCATTGATGAGCTTGTTAATTGCAGAAGCTTCATTGAAGCTTTCCATCAAACAGGTATATCACACAACACAAAAGAAACGGAAAAACATAATAACGGACGATAGCTTGACCAAGACCAACTGGTCTTGGTTTCTGTTAACTTGATCAAGCAGACCTGGTATTTGGGCTTTTGATAGGATCTTGGTCCTTATTTCTTAACTGGGACTGCCTGTTTTCGTCTTTCGAATTGATAAAGCAAGGCTCATTTGGTAAGGGCTTAGACCTTTGGGCTGTAGTCAATTTTTGACCACTACCATGAACCATCTCAAAATTGATTGAGAATGTGTTAATTCACTTAATTGTTGAAAACTGTACCTTTCCTTACAAATAAAAAATAATAAATAAATAAATTGTTAAAAACTGTTTTTTTTTTTTTTAAATACAACTACTGTTACATATGGACTAATTAGACTCTATTAGCACAGCTCAGAATACTACTCTTAGTATCCGGGAGAGGTTACATATGGACTACAACTTTCACAACCAGAGAGATGACTGCTCCCACAAACTGGGAGAAAACTTCTCACACATACTTGTAAAATGTGCATAGTGGGACTCGAACCCTTAACCACTAAGTGTGGAAGGAAGGTGCACAACCATCTCTACTAAAAGGTGATGTGCTTGTTAAAAACTGTTTAAATTTGGTTTTAAGAAAAAAAAAAAAAAAAAAAAAAAGTTTAAATTTTTAATGATGGCTCTAAGAAAATTTTGCAATTTTAAGCTAACGGCAAGAGTTCGGATTCTCTTTCGATCTGATTTTTTTTTTTTTTTTTTTTTTCCTTAGCATTTCCTTATCTAGTGACATGTACGTATAAAAAAACATTATATGATTTTATTTTCACCGTATTACAGACGTGTTTCATGCGAGCTAAAAAAAAAACACTTGCCAAAAAAGTGAATTGAACCACTCCTTACAAGATTGTAATAGCTAGGCGTAAAAAATATTTGCCAAAAACTAACTTTGTTAGCGAGTTAGTGACCGACTAACCCTTGCCATTTAATTTACCAAAGAGATATTTGTTCCTTTCTCTACTTTTTGTTTTTTCAAGACTCAAGAGAGAATAAAGAAAAAGATACATGTAACTATGTAAGAGAAGAAAGTCGCCGCCGATGAAAGGAGCTAAAATCTATTCATGAGAAACGTGTTGTTGCACCTGATCGATCTACCAACTTTGATCAAGCTATTCAACCAACGGATTTTGAATTTGACAATATTAGAGAATAATATATATAAGAACAATTGGGAAGACACATTTAATTACTCTCAACGAATCACATTCATCCCACAAGCGAACCTGTTGACTACAAATAGTTAAAAATTGGCTCATCGCAGTTAGATTGCAGCATAAAAATCTATGCAGAATAAAGTAAATTCAAGAAATTTTGCCACTTCTGTGTATAAAGAATGCTAATGTGACTAAAGTGTGCATTAATTAGAATTTAGAACTAGATGCTTACATGAAATGACAGTATAGTTAATTAATTAATTCATCGGGTAAATAGAATATTTGCATACTGTGTTGTAGATTATTCTCGATCACTTTGAATTGGCATGTTAATCGTTAAAAGTAATTCTACTTTATCTAAATCTAGTGTCTAAATGATGTGGCATTATTATAATCCATTTATAATCATACACATCTAATACAATTTAAATGAATGGATTATGATAATGTCATATCATTTGAGCACCAGATTTGAACACCAAATTTAGGTAAAGTTGTATTATTGAATCGTTAAATATGAATGAGCCATGGAGATAGTTGAAAGTATTGTTTTAATTTAATAAAAAAGTGAGAAAACAAATTAATGGTGCTAATGTGTTTAAAAAAGCATTGTGTTTAATAAAAGTTGCCGCCAACTACGCACAATACACTTTAAATATTGTCCTCCTTGTCTGTATCAAATCATGCTATACGTACACTTGTGCGTTTAAAGAACGTAGTGTGAATATTGGAACTATTTGTTATTTCAATTCAGGCATATGCATATTTAATGTTTATCATATGCCAAAAGCAAACAGACCAGAAAAGGAGAAGAGGAGATTTGTTATTATAAATTGGACTTGAAATTCTGTGAAGAAATTACAAACTTGATCGAGACTTCTTGGTTGGAAGTTGAAGCTAGTATATATCTCTCATCAGTCATCTCTGAGTAGTAGTCATAAATATGGCCATCAAGAGTCGCAATATCTCTGCAGACGGGAAGAGAGAAATGACGATAAATGAGTTCAAGATGTGGATGAAGAAATTTGATGCTGATAAAGATGGGAAGATTAGCAGAAAAGAGCTTGCAGAGGCCGTCTACGTCTCCGGAGGATGGTTTGCCAAGTTGAAGGCCAAGCGCAAAATAAGAAATGTGGACAGTAATGGCAATGGCTATGTTGATGAGAGTGAGTTCAAAAACCTTGTTGAGTTTGCGGAGAAGCATTTGGCCGTTAGAATTTTGCATTTCTAGCTTGTATACAGAGGCTGGCATATGAGAGAGCTGCCCCGGGCTGTAGCCTAGGCAGCCCTCCAGAAAATAATAATAATAATAATAATAATAATAAATAATAATAAAAAATAATAAATAATACATAAATGGATAATTACATAAAACCCCAAGGTTTAATAATATTACACTAATATGATATTTTATCTATTCAGTGAAATGTAACTATTTTGTTTTTCAAAGTAAGTTATAAAAATAAGAGGAAATAGGGGTTAGTAGTCAAAAATTAAGGCCTATTACTGTTTTTGTCCACCATTATCATTTTTATTGTTTTTGTCAATAAATGGGCTGTGAAGACAAAATTGCCCCTATTTTTTTAACAAAAGCTCTTCTCTCTCCTTTTCTCTATCATTTTCACCAGATCAGATTTTTTTTTTCCTCTTTCTCTCACTCCTTTTGCTGCCTGACGCCTCCTTCTTCTTCTTTCTCTCCTTCTTCTCTCCTCCTCTCTCCTCCATCCACTCTCCTTTTCTTCTTTTTTCTTATCATTTTCGCTCTCCTTCTTCTTCTTCTTCTCCTTCTTCTCTTTCACTTTCTTTTTATTCCAGATTTTAAAAAAAAATCAGATTTTTTCAAATCAAAATTTTTCAGATTTGGTGGTTTTTCGATCGTCGGTCGTCCGATCGTCCCTCCTTCTTCTTCTTCTCTTTCTCTTCTCTCTTCTCTCTTCTCTCTTCTCTTACATGTTTTTTCCAGATTTTTTTTAAAAATTTTCAGTTTTTTTTTTTTTTTTTTGAATTTTTTTTCAGATTTTTAAGTTTAGGTTATGGTTGTGGTTGATTTTCCAGATTTTTTTAAAAATTTTCAGGTTTTTTTAAACAAAAATTTCCAGATTTTTTAAAAAAAATTCAGTTTTTTTTCTTTTTTTTTTTGTTGAAATTTTTTTTAAAAGGTTTGGATTTGAGTTTTGGTTGTGGTTGTGCTTAAAAAAATTTCGGATTTGAGTTGTGGTTGTGGTTGTGATTGTGATTGTGGTTGTGGTTGTGATTTAAAAAAGGTTTGGATTTGAGTTGTGGTTGTGGTTAAGTTTGAGTATTGTTTGTTTTTAAAAAATTCAGATATTGATTTGCTCAAAAAAATTTCAGAAATTTCAAGTTTGAGTATTGGTTGTGGTTGTGATTTTAATTTTTTTTCCAGACCGGTGTGTTTAATTGTGTTACTAGTGACCAATTAAACACAACATAATTAAACACACCAGGTGTAAACCAATTAAACACACTGGGGAACCCAATTAAACACACTAACATTATCATTAAACACACCGGACTAATTAAACGCACCAGGCAAAATGAATTAAACATCGGACTAATTAAACACATCAGACCACCAATTAAACACACTGGACAAAATGAATTAAACACACTAGAAAAAAACCAATTAAACACCGGACAAAATGAATTAAACACACCAGAGAAAAACCAATTAAACACACCAAGCCAAACCAATTAAACACACCAAGCCAAACCAATTAAACACACCAGGCAAAATGAATTAAACACCGGACTAATTAAACACACCAGACCACCAATTAAACACACTGGACAAAATGAATTAAACACACTAGAGAAAAACCAATTAAACATCGGACAAAATGAATTAAACACACCAGAGAAAAACCAATTAAACACAGCAAGCCAAACCAATTAAACACACCAATGCAAACCAATTAAACACCCTAGGCCAAACCAATTAAACACCTCAATGCAAATCAATTAAACACACCAATGTAAACCAATTAAACACCCTAGACCCTGGTGTGTTTAATTTTTTTTGCCGTGGTGTGTTTAATTGTTTTTGCCTGGTGTGTTTAATTGGTGGTCTGGTGTGTTTAATTAGTCCGGTGTGTTTAATTCATTTTGTCTGGTGTGTTTAATTAGTTCGGTGTGTTTAATTGGTGGTCTGGTGTGTTTAATTCATTTTGCCTGGTGTGTTTAATTCGTTTGCCTGGTGTGTTTAATTCGTGGCTTGGTGTGTTTAAACAAAATAAAATCTGAAAAGTTTGTTTGAAAAAGATCAAATCCGAAAAATCTAATTTTTTTTTCAACAAAACCCAAACCTAAACACAACTCCCACCATTCATAAAAACAACCCCAACCCAAACTTAAATACAACCACAAATTAACAACTAACACTCAAATACAAACCTTTTTTTAAATCTGAAAATTTTTCAAAAAAAAAAAAAAAACTGAATTTTTTTTAAAAAATCTGGAAAATTTCCCAAATCTGAAAATTTTCCTTTAAAAAAAAACCTGAATTTTTTTTTTTAAATCTGAAAAAAAAAAAAAAAAAAGGAGAAAGAGAAAGAGAAAGAGAAGAAGAAGATGATGATGATGATGAACCCATGAGAGAGAGAGAAGCCGTGAAAGAGAGAAGAAGGAGAGAAGAAGAAGGAGGCGTGAGAATATGAGAGAGGAAAAAAAAATTGTAAAGAAGGGCAATCTTGTCCAAAATGTGGATATGTTGACAAAAACAATAAAAATAATAATCATGGACAAAAACAATAAACCCCATAATTTTTTGGCTAGTTATGGAGTTCTCCCTAAAAATAAACATAATATTATGACTTCTAATATTATAGAATTTAGTTATTTGCAAGTTTAAATAATTTTTTTAACTACAAGTTTAAACAATTGTTTATGCATAAATTTTACAATGTATTTCATATTCTAAGTAGTCTATTATTGAATTGGTATCATCTTATTATTAAAAAAATATATATATACTTTCATTAAGAATTAAATATAAAAAATTATTCTTAATCAATAGGTAGCATGTCTTGCACTTCATTATATCTGTCTTCATTGAGGAATTGAATAAAATAACAAGGGTTTTCTCTATAGTACTACACACCGAATTTAATAAATTTAGTGTGAGAATTTGTGAGCCATTAATTAAGCATTATAATATATTGTTTAAACAAAAATAGATAAATCCAACTATTGATAGCTAAGGAGCTGACTTTAATATATACTATATAAATATATATATATATATATATATATATATATAAAATTTAGCCCGGGAGGTAAATTTTTCCTGGGTTCACCCCTGCTTGTATACGATATATTTCTTCATTAATTCTTGTAAACTCTATAACTCTATTTTGATTTCTGCTCCGATAGTAATGTAGTTTAATAGAGCTTTTGATCAAGTGTTCGATCGAGGAACAATTTAACAATGAAACAGCAGTTTTTTAATTAGAAATCCAACCGAAAGTAATTTAGATGAATTATTAATAAAATGAAAGAACAATAAGAATTAAGGTGTGCAAATATATATATATATATATATATATATATATATATAGAAAATTAACATTGTGAAAATATGGTGCTATAAGTCACAAAAGCTATTTAATCTTAAATCTTGATAGCCAATTAGTACAGGAATTTAAACAAATGTTATTGAGGAGTGCTGCTCAAAATGGATACATCCAACTTCTTTGAGAGGTCATAACAAATTGATCAGTAGAATCACTGCTACTACCAATTAATAATTGAAGAATAGACGAATAATTGTGATATTTTAATTAAGGTGTGCTTAAAATTAAGTACAATTTACATAATCGAATTTTAGTGATTGATGTATTCATTGTATTGAATAATTCATAATTTGGGTGTATTGTAAAAAAACATAAGTAGGAGAATAACGTGTAGAAAAGAGACCGAAAAAAGTGGGGTACTTGAGTAGAGAAAAATAGAAATAAAAATAAAAATAAAAACAGAAAAAAGATGGTCATTATTAAATTTGGTCCGACCCTGATCCAATAGACATGAAAAGACGATGATGTGTTCAGCCACGCCATCACCATTCGATAACGTGCCTGAACACGCCATTTAATTATTTCCATAAAAAAAATCCCTAACACGGTACTTAGTATTCTAAAATCTTCTTTTCTTTGTAGAGATTCGCTCCAATATATTCTTATTACAATTGGCCTAATCTATCCACTTTCTCATAAATAATTTGATAATAAATTAACAACCAGATCACAACTCACAAGCATGCATGCATGACAACGCAGTTTGCAATGTATTAATAAATCACAGATATATGATTCAATCCTGGCGATTAAAAATAAAATAAAAAAAGGAAAAACATATGTGAGAAAGTGGTTGATTAAATATTTCAGTTGCTTTTCAGAAAAGAAAGCTTAATTATATATGTTTAATAAAAGTTGCCCAACTAGCTATACGTACAACACACACTTAAATAAATATTAATGTCTTCCTTTCCATAGCAAATCTACCATAAAGAATGTGATTAATTGTAATTGGAAGTTTCTTATAATTTAGACATGTTTATCAAATGCCAAAAAGAGAGATAGGAGGAGATTATAAATTGGACAACCCTCAGAGATTGAAATGCTGCGAAGAAATTAAAAACTTGAGTTTCTTAGTGGGAAATTGAAGCACAGCTCTGAGTATTCATAAATGGCCATCAAAAGTCGGAGTATTTGTGCAGACGGGAAGCGTGAAATGACGATGGATGAGTTCATGAGATGGATGAAGAGATTTGATGCAGATAAAGACGGAAGGATTAGCAGACAAGAGCTTGCAGAGGCCGTCCGCGTTTCCGGAGGATGGTTTGCTAGGTTGAAGGCCAGGCGAGGAGTGAGAAGTGTGGACAGAAATGGCAATGGCTACATTGATGACAGTGAGATCAAAAGCCTTGTTGAGTTTGCAGAGAAACATTTGGGTGTCAGAATTTTTCACTTGTAGTAGTATAAAACATCTCCATTAATTCTTTGTATTTTTTAATTAAGAAAGTAAATATCAATAAAATTGCTAATATTTTCAGAATTTTAGAAGCATTGATATCAGTCTGAAATTTTGAAATTTTTGCTATAGTTTTGAAATTTCTACTGATATTTTGTTAAATTTGGTCCCCAATATATCCATCCAAATTAATATTTACTTGATGTCAATCATTTCAGTCGGCAATACTAGTTGCAGCCTCTAATTAGATTTGTATAGTAAAAGTAATGGTATAGCAGAGATTTTTTTTTTTTTTTCCCTTTGAAGAAACTTTTGCCCAACAATATTAATACAACAGGTACATTGTTTTGTTTACATGAGTTATAATAAATGTACTTCATATTATATGAAGCACTGTGTGTCACATCCCACATCGCTAACGAGTGAGATCCATGGTTTGTAGATAAGAATTAGTCTCTCCTAACTAGGTAGACGTGTTTTGAGCCATGGGTGAAGGATGTTTGCATGAAGCTCATGATCCAAATAAAATCTGTGAGCATGAAGAATGCGTGTATGAAACCCAAAGCGGACAATATCTTTTTTTTGCATTTTTGCCCTAATGTTTGGAATGAAGACTTGAAGAGTTGGTTAATTAATTAGAAGATATTTCTTCCGGGAGGAGGTTGAGTTAATTTTAATTGAATATCCCTCTTAGCTAGTCTAAACCTAAGGTAGCTAGGAATCTATCAGGATTCCTTTTTGTGTCATTTCGATAAATTAAGTACATTGTTACACTGTCCAACTTGGCAAACTGATTTATAGCAATTATATTGATTATGTGTGGTAGTTATAAATCATCTTACCCCATCATTTGGGTAAATTTTGGGCAATGTAGCATTACTCTGATTGTCTCTGAATCTCTAACTTGTAAAAGGGTAGGTGTTTCTCTCTCAGAAGTCTTGGCCAGTCTGTGATGATTGTCCAGATCTCGATCTCCTCTCATAGCGAACCTACCAGAGTTTGGAAGCCTCCAGTTGTTTCTGCAATCCTGCCTTCAAGTTGAACGATGCTGGCATGGACAAGACTAGGGACCATTGTAAATACAATAATGCTAACACTATCAGCAGCCATAGAAATACCTTCCAAGATTACCACTGGGCCACATAATTTGAAGGTATTTCTATGGCTGCTGATAGTGGTTTTTCTCCTTTATATGAGGAATCGGATGCTCTCAATGCTGTGCTAGCTGTGGCAATACTTCTTCAAGGAGTGATATATGACAATGTGATATATATGATATTAGAGCTACTTTTAGAATATATAACATTAATTTAATTTTCTAGTTTTTGTTCATAGGATTGTAATAGGAATAAATAATAATAACTAGTGGTTTAATCGGTGGATACAGGGACTGGAACAAAAATACAATTACGATGGAAAATATTATAAGAATTAATTGTTTCGAAAAATAATTATAATAATAAATATATTGATCACCTTCAAAATCCTTTGAATCTGCAAGTTAAAAAATACAATACTAATAACTTTGAGTATATTAGAGTATCAACAAAACTTATAAAGATATTCTAATTATAAAATTCAATAAATCCCTAATGGTATAATAACATTTGGCTGCTTTGTTTCCAGAGATTCGCTCTAAACCCAGTATTTTGATGGCAGTTGGCCTAATCGATTATCTTTCTCATTAATTATTTGATAATAAATCTTTCGGCAACCAAATCACAAGCATGCATGCACGACAACAACGCTTTAGCATTTTGTTTAATCACGGAGAGCTGGGGACAAAAAAACAGGATACAATGTATTAAATCATTTCTGGCAATTAAAAATAGAAAAAGTGAAAAATATATATATGAGGAAGTGGTTGATTAAATATTTCGGTTGCTTTTCAGAAAAGAAAGCATTGTTATGTTTAATAAAAGTTACCCAACCACGTACAACGTATACTTAAATAAATATTGTCTTCCTTTCTATGACAAATCCTACTATAAAGTATGTGATTAATTGTGATTGTGATTGGAACTTTCTCATAATTTAGACATGTTTATCATATGCAAAAAGCAAAAGCAAACAGAGAAAAGAGATCGAGGAAGTGATTATAAATTGGACAGCCCTCAGAGATTGAAGTGCAGTGAAGAAAAACTTGAGTTTTTTTGGTGGGAAGTTGAGGCATATATACAGCTCTGAGTATATATTCATAAATGGCCATCAAAAGTCGGAGCATTTGTGCAGACGGGAAGCGCGAAATGACGATGGATGAGTTTATGCGATGGATGAAGAAGTTTGATGCAGATAAAGATGGGAAGATTAGCAGAGAAGAGCTCGCCGAGGCTGTCCGTGTTTCCACAGGATGGTTTGCCGGGTTGAAGGCCAAGCAAGGAGTGAGAAGTGCTGACAGAAATGGTAATTGCTACATTGATGACAGTGAGATCAAGAACCTTGTTGAGTTTGCGGAGAAGCATTGGTGTCAGAATTTTTCACTTGTAATACAAAACATCTTCATTCTTTGTATTTTTTTTAATATACATCACCTCGAAATTTCAGAATTTTAACTATTGTTTCGATATTTCTTCCGATATTTTCTTAAATTTAAGCCCGGAAATTAATATTTACTTTTGCAGCAGCTTTTCATGTAATTTATGAGAAATGATAAATGATTTTACATAAAAAAAAAAATTAAAATTAAATAATAAAAAAAATCTGTACATTGATGTTTTCAAAATCTCTATTTTTACAATAGATTTTCAAATTCCAACTACATTTAACTGTCCATGGCATAACATGAACACACTACAACAGATTAACCAATTCTGATGCATGACATAGGTGAGATGGATCCAACTCTTTTTCTGTAAATCTTTGATTTATTACGTTCAGGCTTCCGATAAATCAGCAGAACGAACGAAGAAACGTCGTGGTAACTTTTCACCATCAGCCTTGGCCTCATCTCTAGCCTGTAATTTACCAGAGCAACATAAGTATACAGAGAACAGATTAAGGAAATAGGGAACACAGAATTGCCCATGACATCTCAACCATAATTCACTTTATTTTACTGCATTAAACTTTATCTGGGGCAACACCTTCAACAAAATGTGACAAATTCTCTGAGTAAGCAAGTCTTGAAACAACAAGGCAAACTTGAAATCAGAACGTACCTGAAAAGTTCCGGAGCAAGTATAAGCATAGGCAATAGCCATCCATCTCAGCATTCAGAGGTTTGAACAATCTTCTATAGTGGACACCTTCAAATATCAATATCTGGAGGTGGAAGTCTCCAGAAATTCCATGTATTATAATCCTCCTGTAATGAATGGAAACAAAAAATGAAGAAGACGGAATATAAGCATTCAACAAAGC
This sequence comes from Acer saccharum, assembly GCA_030490815.1. NCBI lineage: Eukaryota > Viridiplantae > Streptophyta > Magnoliopsida > Sapindales > Sapindaceae > Acer > Acer saccharum. The sequence continues at coordinate 37,867,435 of CM059872.1, forward strand.
AAATGACTAAACATGAAAATTCAGACACAATTCCTATGCGCATTGGACATGTAAAGTTGATCAAGCTAGTTGCTCTTAGTCACCATTCACCAATGTTTATGTTCACCTATACAAATTTCTAGATTGAAGAAGGAAAAGTGGAGATGGGGTTTAGTGAATTTGAAGTTTGAGGCTATATTTTGAAAAATAACACCTGAACTATTACGAGCTTAGCACTGAGGGAACCAGAACAGACCTGCTCAGAAGAGGTCGTGGGAGGAAACATGCCATGAACAAGAACATGAAGGGAACTATAAGATTTCGTGTCATTACGTCTGTTAACAGCAATCTCACCCTGCAACACTTGAAACCATCAGATGAAATTTTGACATCACAGTGCGTCAATATGTAAGCATTAATTGCCATATTTTAAGCAAGGAAGCCTGAAATATTACCTTGGGATTTATAGTAAATATTTTTCCTCTCGGGATTCCAACCTTAAGGTAGCTGATCTCATCAGTGTCTCTATTCCCAAAACCAGCATAGAAGGGATTGCAATCAGCAGGAAACAATGCCCTGATAACCTGGAAATCAAAAGAACTATCAACAATTAGAGACACATCGCTTGAGAACTACATGATAATGTACAAAATATTACTAGTTTAGCAGTCATGTAAACTTGCCAAAAGGCCCAAAACACAATGAAGGAAAATAGTAGTTATTGGGAAAATAATTCCTCGTCTTATTTATAAATCTATATTGCAAACATAATAGATGGGAGTAGCAGATCATAAACACAGTATTTGGTGTGCAATTACTAAGTTGTCATAGTGTTTAAGCTGAAAATTATCTGAGATCTGTTACAAGATCAGTGATATTAAATAACTTGATTAGATTATCAATCTGTGGACCGGGTTTACTATGTACTGCATAGCAAGTTATACCCATGCATCACACTGTTCTGCCACATATGACATGCATTTTAGGATCTAAAAGGATATATTGCGATGTCCCATGAAAGTTTTAACCCAAAAGTTGCTGATTATATAACAAATTGCTCTGACATGAAGATAATAGGCATAGGTGTGTCCTATTGAAAAATGTAGGATCCATTTGTGATGAACAGGTGCAAACAAAAATGAAAGCGAATCAACAAAGCACAATGAATTCATTTCAAATCTTATATAAAACACAATGAACTCAATTGGTTAACATGGATCATCCAAACAACCATAAGTAATCTACTAGAAGCAGAAACCTCAGACATCCATCTTAATGGTCCACAAAGGCCACAGTGACACAGACTGGAGGAGCTTAAAATGTTAAATGTAAAAAACATGACCAAGGATACTAACCTCTAAGCATGAGATCTTGAATTCATGAGGAGCCCTTCTTATAACTGAGAAAAAATAAGATGTTTCAGTCCACATGTTATAGTTTAACAAGGATTTGTGACCAGAAAATTAAAGATATGTAAAAAGCATCAATGAGCTCTATTTAGAAATAGTATAGTTTTTAGGGAAAAAATCAACAATGAAAATGAAGCTTAGCTATCATTATAAAGGGTAAGAAACCGTTAGACCCAAAAACTTAAGTTTACAACTAAGTAACCAAACAATAATATTAAGCTTTCAACACATCCCCACAGGTGGAATATCAATAGGTTTGTCATGTGGAGCAAGCCCAAATACAAACAGATTCAGATGTAGAACAATTACAAATTCAATTATGGGGGTACTCAATGCTAGACACTCCTAGTAAAACTGACTCAGATACCATGTTAAGTAACCATTAAACCTAACTGCTCAAATGTTGAGGTAAGGGGCAAATGATATGTTTAAGCTTTAATATTTATATAAACTTCAAAGTGAAACGATTCAAGAGATTTCAAACATAATCCTCACAGTTCATATTGATTTTGAAGAAAAGGGATGGTAGGGAACATGAGTTTTCTGATTCATGACTTTTAGATGATATGGCTACAAATTATGGACAGTGAGGTTGAGATATAACTTCTCTTAGTGTCTCCTCATTTTCTCTAAACAATGCCGACATGCAAGGGTATATGGTGTTAGGTAAATTACCAGAAAAATATAACAAAGTGTTATTATGGAAAAGCAAAGATGCAAATGAAATGACGAGATGGAGAAGCTTCGTCATTCTTTCTTGCAGCTCAAAGTTTTATTTCATAAAATGATACTTCCAGTATTTGACATGCCCGTATGTGTAAATGCATTTACGTTTTCACACAAAAAATAAAGGAAATACCCAAAGTAAATGTAGATGAAAATTACTTTAGGTGATCTCAAAGTTCACAAATCAACAAATTTATCTCTATATAAGTAGATGGTGAACTGAGGTCTGAGAATGAAATCAAGATGATGATGGTGGTGGCTCACACAAATTCAGGATCTACTAAGAGCATCTCAGAAATTTATTGGAAAGTTAGACATTATAAGTGAGCAAAAATCACTTTATTTAAAACCTATATGATTTCCTGCAAGATAGGACATGAATTAAACAACTAATTCACCAAGATGCAGTCATTGTTATCTTTGCCAAACATAAGGAGACTCTAGCTTTGAAGTAGAGAATCAAAAATCTATTCACGGTAGTCGTATTTTAGTTCTAAGGATCTAATATTTTAAAATAGTGCACCATCCCTCTAGGGACTGGTAGGATAGAATTTGCAACACTACACCTACAACTGCTGCTGTGTTATATAAATGACAAGCTCAAAAGGAAAGCTTGACCAACAGGATTAGTGCAACATCTAAAAACCAAAAGGACAAATGAGATGCAAATAAATTGAATATCATACATTGCAAATATATAAGGTTTCTTAGTTAATGGTAAAGTAAATAAATACAAAGCAACTTCTGCATAAATTCCAAAAATGCAATATATCCAACCGATCAACCACAAGATTGGGTTGACAGTGGTAAGACTTTCGGTTTAACTAATAGGTCAAGAGTTCAAATTCCTTCAGCGCCACCTAACTATAAATGAGATATTATATCCCGCAAGTTTCTAGACCACCAAGATTGTGGGAATCAAAATAACCCCACTTTAGAGCTTGATGAACAAAGAAAAGTCAGAAGGTTTTTTGGTATCAAAAATGCAATAGACTCTAGTTACCTTCGCGAAATAGTGATGGGAAAAGTCCATCCGGTGAAATGACAACCGGTCCTTCGGGTAAAGCCTTCCCATCCTAAAATATGAAAATGTAAATTTGTTAGATAAGAAATAAGAACATGAAACAGACAAATATTTAAACTATCTTGATTCTGAAATTTTAACTTAAAATTGGCATTAACTCATTAGGCGTTGATTCGTACACCAACCTGCTTCAGGTTGAAAAGGAACCGTCTAGTATGGTAGGCTTGAGAGATTGCACGTGCACTAAGAAAAAGCAATTGATACCCATTTTCCTACAATACAAACAGTCCATTTGAGATACATTAATGTCGTCCCTAGTCATGAATCGCAGTGCATGCAAGTTTAACTTCTCACTTCTGACATTTTTTAAACTCCCAACAAAGATAATGAGACATAGGCATTCATAGTGGTATAATGTGCATCAGTAGGATGATGACACTGTGAATGGATAAACCTAAGGGCTAAAAGATTCAGCCTCCATTAGATTGTGTGGATGCACCCACCAGTATTTTCTTCATGTGCAGTAAAGTACGACAGGCCATGAAAGACTGTCAATCACTGAAAAGCTGAAATAAACACACAAAATTAGATGATCAAACCTTAATAGCTGAAAACAAATGCGCAACGCCTGTTTGTGACCAATCCATCCCAACCAAAGGCATGAACTGACCTAAAACATCCGATCTGTAATAATATGAAACAAAGGGAAACAGAATCATTAAAGAGAAACCACATCCTTCAGCAAAGCAACTACTAAAAGAAAGAATTGGATCCCAAAGAAAACCAATTAAAACAATTTCAAGGAGCAAAAGATAGCAAAGTGATGCAAGAGACTTCAATATCTGGTGAGCCAAGATTAACCATGTATGACAAAGAGATTTGGTTCACAAAAGACATCACTGAGTTCTAAGAGTTCACAATTTATATCTGATTAAGTTCAAAGACAAACTATCGCTCAATTTCTTAACAACCTGATGTTAAAGCCACATAAATTATAAACTGGAAACTTTGAAGCAGAAACATCACCTATATCAACCTTCTAAATGACAGTAGCACCAGAGGTATGAGCAGTTGGGAATACAAGCTATAGTAATTTTTCCTTGGGCTATACGTCTCAGATCAACTAAAGTTTTAGAATAGTCGAGGGTTTTCCTTTCTGCTCAGAAAACAATAGGGCACGCAACCAAAAAACACTTTATTATATCATTATCCATCACACCCAATAAATAAAATTACTAAAAGATTTTCTGTGTGACACTGAGCCTTACCAATTTGTAGTTGGCACTGCTCCCCAACTCCTTTTACCAGAACGTGGGGTATACAGCCATCAGTATTTACCACTGAAGCTGGGTGGCACATGTCCAGGTTTGCTTAGGCTATATTTTTCACTGGACAAAACTAGTTTGTTTGTTTTTTTCATTATTGTAAATTAATTTTATGTGGAGACATTTAAAATGCATATCCTAAACATTTAAAAAATAAATAAATAAATAAATAAACATTTCTTCTGAATTGCCCACTAGTCTGTTATGGTATATAACCCACCCACCCCCACCCCACCAATTTAATTCTCTTCTCCTGAGAATTGAACCTCAGACAATGCCCTTTGAAGGGGAATAGGTAACACATGGGTTCAAATGCCAGTGACAATGAGTTTCCAATTTTCTCTAGAACTGTAATCCACACAAGCAGTATATAGGTGTAGTTATTGCTAGCAGTTTTTAATTAAATAAAATAATAGACTGCTAGAAATGAAATCTTACTATGTAAAACATGCACTTCAAGCCATAGTCCATTTAAAATAAAAGGTGAAAAAAAAGCTCCAGTAGAGAAAATTAGAAAACCCTTACTTTGTAATTGTGCCATCCACATCTGAGATTACTATACGAGTGTTCCATTTCCACAAAAAAATTCTGGCATCAACCTGCGAGTAATGTATTTAGATGAACATCAAAGAAAGAGTGAAAAGAAAAAATGAAAACGAAAACAGAAAATGATATTAAAAGAAAGTAACAAAGCACCTGCTGCTTCCCTAGCATTGGAGTGAAGAATGTAAAGGTTACGGTGTTCCCCCCTTCCTTCAGATTCAAGGATGCTAGTTGCTCTGAGGTTGGAGTCAGTAACCTAAGAATCTTCTTTGCCACCATGTATTTACTTGCACTTTTAGTTCCATCCATGTCATTGATGCACTCTGAAAAAATTTCAGCATCAGAGCATTCGATATCACTCAGAGCTGGCTGCATAGCTTTCCCGGATCTGGATCTGCTTAAAGAGAATGGCCAAATCCTCCAGCTTCCACCAGGGGAAATGATTTTTTTTGAAGGATCCCCTATAAGAGATTGGTCAACTAGGTCAACAGCTATCATGCCTTTTGGTTCAAAAATATCTATAATTCCAAATGCAACCATCCCCAAAACAATAGGAGCAGCCATATCCCATGGGAAGTAATGGCCACCAATTCAGACAACAAGTCTTATCAATTTCACAACGACACAACCTCTAGACCTAGAAAAATAAATTTAACTATATCCAATTTTTCAGCATCAAATGCTTGAGAAGCTGCATTAGCACCCATTCCTTCATATTACAAGTGTTTGCACAGAGATATCTCTGCATAAAGCACAATGCATATGACTTTCTATATTTTTCAGCTAAAAGGGGTCTTGAGAACCACAAACAAATGAAATCATTTTATTTTGTTCTTAGGAACAACTACAGCAATTCTATATACTAGGGCAAAGAGACCATGATAAAAAAATTAAAAATTAAAAAATTAAAAAATAATAATAATTATCGTCAATGTAATAAATAATGTGTTATTATCTTGCACAAGCTACTAGAAACATTAGAAACAACATTTACTGAAATTTGAAAGTAAATGAAATAATTTTATTCCAGTGCAGAGTCCAAATGCTGATAAAGTATTGCAATACAGAATTGTAAATGAGCATATAAATAAATGCATATCTAAGTTCTCTTACCAACTTCAGGACTGGAAAGATTTATCTCCTCTGAAATCTGAGTATTCTCAGTATTAAGCTGTTCCTTTGCTAATTGATGCTCTTCATCAGCATCTGACTTCATGAAGCTAGAGTCATTTTCGCTGAGCAACGTCCACTTAAAGGATTTGGAATTTGAGTCCAGTGAGTGGCTCAGAGGATGTTGAGTGGCATCGGCACGTAAGTTGAAAGTGGGAGACCACATGATTGGCAATGATTCCACCAGTCGCTCAATGTTTTCACCACCCTTATGATTTATTGGAATATCAACGGGACTTGACATTACTGTTGATTCCTCTATCGAGTTTTCAAGATCAGCACACTCTTTGTGTTGAACAAACGTATTTGGAGAAGAACACGACTCATCAGTTTGGTTGACTGACCCATTCACTTCTTTAATGTCTTCATCACAAGACAATATATAATTGACTTTCTTTACACAATCTGAAGAACTTGAATCCTCAAGCTCACTGACTTTAAATTCATCAAGATCACCGAAAAGAAGTTGTTCTTCCTCTGATATCTCTAATATAGAATTCCTTGCTACTTTTTTCAGGACATTACCAGTAAAAGGTTTTTGAGAATCACAAATGGATGCCAACGACTGATGGAGATCATTCCTTATATTTTTCCCATCTTGAACATCAAGATTAACACTGGAAGTGGTACAGATGTTCTGTGACTCCGCTTCTTTGATTGAACAAAGTGCAGGGTCAACACTAACTATTTGGGTAGACGATTCCTGTACTATCAAGGGTTTCTCAAGGTCTGTTGCATTATAGTCAAGCTGACATAGAACTGCATTCATTCGATCAGAATGATTCCCGGAAGCCTCCACTGTATCTTTGTCAAACTCATTATCTGCATCCTGAAGAAGACTTCTAATAACTCAGTCTCAACAAAATTGAAAAGGATTCAAATACAGTATATCTCTAACTGAGTTTACGACAATAGCCTCACCTTGGATTTATTATGCTACTAGATAAGTAGAGCTATCCCTAAACTAAACATCTTAAATTGTTCCAATGTATTTTTGTAACCAAAAATTCAGATCATGGTAAAGAATTTACCTTTGGTAATAGCTCAGTTGTCGCATGAAGAGTTTCCAAACAAACATGGACTTCCCCGCATCCTCCATTAGTAAGGTACAGTCTTCCTTGAGTTTGTCCATTGGAACCATCAGGTCCAGAGCTCTCGGATGTTTCACAATAAACAAAGGATTGAACCCTGTCGGATTCGCTCTCCTTGGAAATTCCACACGCTGGAGAGGCAACACCCTTTTTCTTACAAGCCAGTTCTTCATTAAAGTGCTTGCTATCACTTGCTTCAAGCTCACATTGAATTTTAGAATCAGGCTGAGTCTGTTCTTCACATCCATCACGATAAGCATTCCATACACCAAATCCATCAATTCTTCTTGATATTTCAGATACCATTTCACGCTTTTCTTCCAATATACTTTCACCTAATGTAGAAGTTTTAACTACTTGTTCCTTGGTATCTATAGATGATACTTCTGTACTTGCTTGTTGAACAGAACTCTCCGGGATCACAGAGGTAGAACGGGAAATGTTGGCCATTTGCTCATTGGAAGAACCAATTTCCTTGTGTAATAAAGAATTGCTAGTGCTTTTCTTCTCGTCATCACACACCAATGACTCCACCTGGCTATGTTCATCATTAACCAGCTTATCTTTAACCATCTCTTCACCTGAAATATCAGGAGAAGAAAACCTGGAATCATTATCTTTCCTGGCCTTATTGGAGGCCAGATTTGTAGACCACTTTACCTCTAACAGGTTAGCTGCAATCTCAGCACGGTCCAATGAACTTAGCCTCACCACACCAACACCATCCTCTCCTTCCCGATAACCATTCTCTTTAATCGACCTCCGTCCAAAAACAAGCCCAAGAATCTTTGCTCGCCGGGAATTAGTCCTGGACAAGCTTTTCTTATTGCTAGCATCAATTGGATCAGCAGAAATCAGCTTATCAGCATCGTAATTGCAGCTTTTGGATTTCATTGGCCTCCTGTTGCTACCGGACTGCCCATCCGTCTCATCACTGGAAGAGGATGGATAAAATACAGATTCCCCTTCTTCATTATCCACCTCTTTGACAAAGTAAGCTTCTCCTTTGTGATCAAGATACATGTGAAAATCGGCTTCAACACCATTAACATCAATGCTGACTACCTTCTCTTTAGTCTTCAAAACCCCTTGAAACTTCCCAAACTTGACATACCAAGGCGATGATTTGAAGCTCCCATCTGGTTGTTCCACTACAATGATATCCACAGCTCCACCAAATGGATGGAACGGACCAGAGACTGTGTACACACCCCGGGAGATGTAGTTGCCTATCCTCCCCACTGTATACATCCTCTTATATTCCAATTTCTCAACTAACCCAGATTACAAAACCTTTAATATTGGATCATAATATAATAGCATCAGTAATCATCATCTCCAGAACTTCAATTCTGATATCCACCCAGATCACGAAACCTCAAAATCAGAACACAATTAAAGAAACCCAATTGATAGTAACTCAAAAAATTTACGTCTTTTAAGCCCAGAACAATAAACAACTATCAGATAGATAGAGACAAATTTTTCATCAAATCAAAATTAAAAACCGTCCCAAAACCCACCAATCAACAACTCAAATTAATGAAAGAAAGAACAAAAAATGAATCAAAGACCAAAGCTAGCTAAAAACCTATATCTATGTCTATGTCTATATGAGTTGTAAAGATAAACCCAATTAAAAGACCAACCGCCGAGCAGAAGAGCAGTTGGAGTAATAAAAGCATATTCGTATTTAAGTATTCGAATGTGCCAAAACAGTCATCAAATTGAACCCCAGCAAATTAAACACACCATATTTAATAATTTTGTATTTTAACTCTGTATAATTATTAACATGTAAAAAAAATAAAAAAATAAAAACTACAAGAATAAAACTTACCCCTGAAGATGGAAATGGAGATTAAACGGAGAAAAAGGACAACACTATGGCGATCTCAACAGAGAAAACAGATTTTTTCGTTTGTGTTACATGATAGATAGATGGAGAGGTTCTGCAAGATGGAAAACTGACACGTCAGCAGAAAGAGATGTGGGGCCACCAAGGTGTCCTACGTAGTGCCATGTCTATGCTCTGTCATGTGTCTTGTCGCATTTTTGACATTGGGAGATGACGCATTTTACTTTTCCAATGAAATGGTACGACGTGGCATGATATAATTGAATGTTGTCGCCACATCATTGGTGAGATCGTCTCGCACGAATTCTTCTCAACCGGTCCCCTTTTGTGACAGGTACAAAATCCAAATGTTAAATGTACATATATATCAATTATCAACACGGCACATGCACATGAATTGGAGAGCCTAGTCTAGTGTTGGGAGATGGGACATATCTGCCAGATTTATGTTATGTAAGACTGTAACATTAACAACCACGTGCCAGATTTATGTTATGTAAGACTGTAACATTAACAACCACGGTAGCGTAGCTCTCGGTCGGTAGATAAACGAGCTTGGGTTTAAGAAAATGACTCTCAAGCTATGTAGTACGGATACTGATACGAATACGGGATATGAATAAGGCACAATACAGGGATATGGTAAATCTTTAAAAACTAAAATACGGATACAGCAGGATACGTCAATTAAAATAATATATATTTATATTTAAAAAATAATAATAATATATGAAAACATATTTGATAATTCATTCAAAATAAAAACATATTCAGAATCCAAATAAAACATGTCACATAACTACATAAGTCATAATAATGTAACATATTGCAGGATTCAAATAAAACATGTCACATAAGTCGAACATATTACAAAATCCAAATAAAACATACATCACATAAGTCATAACATATTACAAAATCCAAATAGTACATAAAAAATTCATAAAACATATTTTAAATTCCTAATTAACTTCATTATCATCATTCCTATTGTTAAAGAATATAAATAATTCACCTCAACTCTGGTTCATCAAGAGAAAGGTTTGCAATCTCAAGTATCCCGGTATTCTACATGTCAATGGAATCAAAACCAAAATTTCCTTACAGTTTCATTTCGACTCCTAAAAATATGAAATTATAATTTGACCCCGTTTTATACTAAAATAATTATAATATTGCCCCAAACGTATTCTCCAAGTATCCCCTAAGTATCCTCCAAGTATCCCCCAAGTATCCTCTAGTCAAACTTGTGAAAAAGTCAATGGATACGCCATTTGGCGTATTGGATACGTATCCTAGAGTATCCGGAAAGTATATGAATTGGATACGAGTTATCTCCACCAAATGGAGTATCCGTGCTTCCTAGCTCTCATGTCAACGGCTCAAATCCTACCTGCATATCTAGTCCAGAGGTCCAGATAGAATGATAGACTGTAACATTAACAGACCACTTGCAAATATCTGTATGTGAACCATGTATCACATGTCTCATAAAGGACTTAGGAGTTAGGACACTGATGCAATAATAATACTACAACTCAACACTTTTGTACAAGATAATATACGGGCCCTGTGTGAACCACCAAGTCCAAGACACTGTAACATATTGGTGGTTGGTAGCATGTTACAAGCCAGTTGGCTTCAACCTTGTTGAGCAGATATTGGTGTGAAAACAAGCCCAACTCAACTAAACTCCAATAAGTCTACTTGGGTTGGAATTCTATTCAAGCTAAGCCCAACCAACATTTATCGTTGAAACCGAACTTATCCGGAATCAACAATCAGTTTGGAATTTAAGGGAGAGGACAAGACTCGAACTAAAACCTTGATAATTCAGATGTAAATTGGTCAATCTTATCTAGCTAAAGTCCATGACAAATGATAAAACAACATCAACTTTCTTTGGGAGAAAGAAAATTAAAACACTGAAAAGACTTAAAATCATGTCGATTGTTGAAGCTTGCTATGAAGAGAAGGACTAATCTAAAAATAAAAAATAAAAAACTCTTTACACTTTCAATCATGAGACTGTTCATTGAACCCAACAGGCATTTTTCTTTTTCTATGTGGGGTCTTTGCCAGGTGATTGAAAAAGAAACATCGATGTAGCTAGTGGCCAATGATCCACTGCTCCGATCGATCAAGCTAATCATTTATAATATTTACAATTTAACTGATCACCACCTCGCACAAAATATTTTAAAGTAATTAAAATAATCATTAACTCTCACATAATATGACATGAAATCGATCCCTTTCATTAATTTCTCGTTTAGTCACTGTGTCCCTTTTCGCTTTTATAGCTTTTTTGCATGGTGTGTGGTTCAGGTTTTAAAAAGATCAGTGAAGAAAGCATGCACTTTCATGTGGGTGGGTGTCCAATGGTGGATACAATTATCATATATAAAAGTCGTCCAGTCAATTGCCCACCACATCATTACATGACTTCTAATCACTATTTTCATGATTAAATCATGATTTCACAGTTGAGATTTGGTTGATGTTCTACTGTGCTAGATTGCCATAGAGCTCCAGGCTGAGCTAGATTTCTTTATGTCGGGGGCTAGTTATTAGAATTTTAATGAAAAGAAATAATAATTATGATCAAATTTAATTAAACCTTTTTTAAAAAAAATAAAAAAAATATGGGTTTAGTGGGTCATGGCCCCTCATGCCGTAAGGTAGCTTCCACGCTGTTTATTAATCGTGATTCGTGGGTCTAGCTTGATGAAATGACCCCGTCTTTACTCCGTTTTAGTGATATGGGTTTGAATTTTACGTTTGCTTATTAAAAACTATAGAAATTTATCCTTAATTTGGAGAGTTGCGGTTGTTTTGTCAAGTCAAGCTCGTAGCTTAGCTAGTAGATTGATGGACTTGAAGTTTGGGTAAATAACTCTCAGATCAACGGCTCGAATCCTATCAATGATAAAAACTTTAAAAAAAATATCTAGTACTGGATTAATAGATATTGTTAAAAAAAAAAATTAATTAATTAATTAGTAAAAATAGGCCCCTTTCACATTGAATTCAGGGTGTTTAATATTTGAGTGGTGCTATTGGCACACCTCCTATCAATCTATTTATGCCCCACTTTTTAAAATTTTGATTTAATTAAAAAAAATTAAATGTTTTTATTAATTTTTTTGATTTATTTCCAAAACTACCATTTTTACTTATTTTTCAAATTTAATACACCCCATCTCTGATCTCTCTATATGTCTCTCTCACATCCATTGAACATTTATTTCTTCTTCTTTTTTGAGTTTTTATTGTCTTCTTATTTCATGGTGGAAAAAAAAAAACAGAACAGAGTTGTAATCCATATTTAGCCTAAAATTGTATTCATGCGTCAATTGAAAAAACTGACAGACAAATATCAAATGCTCTATATTTTGATTGAATAGCTATTATTCGAACATCTCCCTTGTTGGATCACTTCAACCTTCAATATTGTTGCAAGTGATCTCCTATGAGCAACCTCTGTAATTTCATGCATGTAATCCCTCATATTTTATTTATTTAAACCACCAATCGACATAAAAAAAACCATTCAATTTATTTTATTAACTAATAATAGTTATTTGTTCAGTACTATCAAATCTAGGAACTTGGAGATGGGAAAGAATGAGCATCAATCCAGAGATCGAGTGGTTAATTGACATTGATCGGGTGCGTCGGATTGTTGTATAAATAGGATTCCTCAACTTATTCGCAATATGAATGTTGAAGCTTATACACCCAATTTTTAGGGTTTAAGAGTTTAAAAAAAAAAAAAAAAAATTAAGAAATAGATTACATACAGTGGTTTTTTTTTTTTTTTTTTTTTTTGGGAAAAGGAATGTAGGGTTTATTAGTTTTATTTGTAAAAGATTTTGTTTCCTTAAATTGTATGTCCCTTTAAGTAATTTTGATAAAGGAAAAAAAACAAATACTACATAATGAAAAAGTGGGGTATAAATAGAACGGTAGGGGGTGTGCCAATAGCACCCCTCTTAATATTTATGTATGTTGATGTTGGATGGATGATATGAATCAAGCACATGTGTTGCGTATTCTGCAAGGTGGTGGATTGGTCAAGTACGGAAGCATAAAAAAATAATAATCATGATATGAAGTAAGATCATTTGACTAAAAATCCTATGATATGAAAAAGAAATTGACCTCATTCAAAGTTTCAAACACGACATCGATAGTGCCCCAAAAAAGTTTATGAATTTCCCATGGAATTGCTCAACTAATTTTATGGGGAATATTAAAAAAATCACCCATTAAAACATATATTGAATTTGTCACCAACCCATCATCACTAAACCATTAAAAAAAAAAACACACAAACAGGTAATTTAATTAATCATTGATTCAAGAATGCAATATATATATATAGTCTTTCTATTTTCAATTCGTTCTAACAATAAATATATCAGGACGAAAAATGTGGACCATAGATTATGGAGAAGTTTTGACAAGTGTATATACACTTTGAGTCAAAATATATAAATCTAGTGGTCCACAATTTTCGTCATGATATATTTATTGTCAGGACGAAAATCTGTATATATATTCAATGGACCTTGAACACTAATTCACTACACCACTAAGAAAAACACAAGAAGTAATAATTTAATTAAAAAATGTATTCAATGGAGAGAGACCGCTCTACGCCGCTACCACATATAATAAAAAAATAATTTATTAATTATTTTCAAAGAAATAATAATTTCATACTTGTTCATATATACGTACCATGTTATTAATTATAATACACATATACATATATATAATATATATGGAAAAATGAAATATTTTTCTAATCTAAATAATTTAGCATTTGAGTTTGTCTTCAACAGCAATGGAGTTCTTGCAATGAGCAATTGCAGCTTGAATTGCAGCTTGTAACTCCTCCATGGTACTGTCACTGGTTGAAGAAGAAAGAGAAGTAGTTGTGGTTGCTACAAGAAGACCACTATTTGTTGGTGATGTCCTGATTGATGCAGGAGCTGAGAACTCACCTCTCTTCCCTGATCTCATCATCATCTGATGATCTTGTTTATTTCTATAACTCATCAAATTACCTGAAAATGAATAAGCTTGACCATTGAAATGGACATTTTGATTCTCTCTCCTTTTGAACAATAGTGGCCTCACCATTTTCATGTACTTTTTTATTACATGACTCACATGATCAAATCTCAGCCTTTTCTTCTGCTTGTTCATGTCTCTGTTATTATCCTCCTCCTCTGGTAATTCTCTGTCTTCAAAACCCTTTTTCCTTCTTGAGAATTTGAATAATGAGAATGATTTGGACTTGGTTCTTGTTTCCTTTGTGTTGTTTTCTTGATGGGTACTTCTGCTTTTGTTGTTGTTGTTGTTGATGATGTTGCTGTCACTGGTGCTGCAATTTTTACGATTGGTTTTCTGATAACCATCATAATCATCATCATCTATCATTTCTCTGATGGGAAGAGTGAAGCTCTCCATTGAGTTAGTGGATGAGCGAGGAGAGACTGTTGGGAGGTGAGAGAGGAGGTGTAGAGGGAGCAAATGTCCATGGAAGAAAATGTCATCTGCTGGTGACAAATCGATTGCAAAAGCAGAAGGAGGTGGAGTACTAGTACTACTTTTGTTATTGGTTTTATGATCAGATGGAAGTACTGGGTTTGAAGAAGAGTGATGAAGAGAGATTGTGAATGAGAATTCGTGATTTGGAGATGAGGACGATGAAGGTGGTGAGGCAGCAGCAGCTGGAGATGTTGCTGCTGATTGTTGCTGCTGTTGTTGCTGCTGCTGCTTTGAGACGCCTAAACCTGCCTGTTTTGGTTTTGAATTGCTTTCTTGTAATAGCCTCCTGTCCACAACTTTGTCTTCGGTCATAATTTGGTGCTGATTGGTTAGCTCCATAGTTTCTCAAAAGCTAAGATTGTATATGCTGAAAGACTAATAAGATCTGATTCTCTCTTTATCTCTGGAATTCTCTCTAACTTTTTTACTTGGGGCTTGTGGGGAGGAGGGATAAGATTAGGAAGCAGTGGAGAGAGAGAGAGAGAGACTCTTGTCAATCTACAGTTGGGCTTAAAATGTCTTTTGTAGAAAAATGAAACAAAGATTTACAAAACCTTTTTGAATAATTGTTTGATGAGAAGATATAATATTGGAGAATGAGAGAAGGAGGGTGTGGTGGGCATGGCATGGCGCAATGAGTTGAGATGAGATGATATATTTAGCAGTATGTGTTAAAGGTTGGTGGGTCCTTGTCAAATCCAACAGCTATTAAAAGTTTTGATTAGAGAAATGAGAGAGAGAGATCACAAAGATGCAACATCTAATCTTTGCCCACAAAAGGGTGCCAGTAATAGCAAACCAAACATTATTTCTTTGGGTGTGTCTTTATATATAATTTTTTTTTTGTTTTGGGAATGAGAAGGCCTAGAGAGAAGTCATGTTCATATACACACAGAAAGATGTGCAGCTGCTCCAAGAGGAATCTTTGTATTTTACTAAACAAATACATTATCTATGTTACTATCTTCTCTTCTCCTTTTGCACACAACTACACTGTCCAAAGTATTTGAGTTTATTAGAGGACAGGTGACACCACCACCTACTAGTTTTGATTCTAATTAATAATAATTATAAACAAGGTGTGATGTCACTGTAGACACTTGATGGGCATTTAAGTAAGATAAGATTTGGAACATTTTCCAATTATTGATATCAAGATATTTCAATATGAAATTCAACTGATTTGGCAAAGAAAGTGGATACTGTGTTATATAAACATAGTATGATCAATCGATCAATCAATCACATAACAAATTGGTAAGCAGAAAAAAACGTTACATCATTTGGTTGCCCAAGAAAAAGAAATGAACAAACCAATGATCAGCACCTGTAAAAGATTTTCTCAATTAATGCATACAAATCAATTAATAATCACATGTCCTTTAGTTAGTTAGTTTTCCATCAAATTTATTGGTATGTTTGTATCAAGGCATTTCTTGTATATGCACTCTGTTTTCCACACAAAGGAAAAATGGCATGCCGGAGAAAGCAAAGCACGATTTAATGGAAAATATGTTAGATTGTGAAACATGTTCGATGAAACACCAATCACACTCCACTAAACATAATAAATGCATCAAAATAATCACGAGTCAGAAAATGGAAAAATTAAATTGGGTATTTGGGTGTAGCTAGCTTCTGTAGTGTATATTACACACAAGCTTCACCGTTAAAGGGACCACTATGATGTTACATCGTAAAAGCAACAGGAGAGTTTTTTTCAACCGTGTGATGAAGATCGGATAGAGGAGAATAATGAAAGTAACAAAGATTGGAAAAATAAAAGATAAAATTATACTCACACTTAATAGTTAGGTGAAGAGGAGTAGACCCACACACACGTGTGACAAAGTGGTCCAAATTGGGAATTTTGTTCGTTTAGTTAAGGTCGACATCTCAATCATGGATGCATTATTTAGGTGGAGGACGGACTGAGAGGCATCTTCAGTCTTCACCACTAAACCAATTAAAAAATCATATTTATTTATCTATAAAGATAAAGAGGAAAGAGAGAAGAAAACAGAGCATAAAACAAAACATTTCTCACTCAAGAGTCAAGACTAGGACAGACAAACAAGCAGGCGTTATATAGATAGGTAGATAGATAGATATCGTTTGGTGGCACTTTTTTCTGCTTTTGCCACTGGCCACTCGATATCTTATTCCTTTCTACAAACAAAGTCACCAGTCAATTGCATGAAAATCCAAGAGAAGCTAACGTGGTATCATACAAAATCTTTTCAATCTTCTCGCTCTTTCACTCTGTGTGTGTGTGTATGTATTGTGTCCTCCATGTGTGGGAGAGATAAAAGAGAGAGGGAGAGATGCAAGTGCTTGCATTGTTTTCCATCACAAACACATCACGTAACAAAAAGCAACAGTTAACCAATCAGAGCCAATTCTCATGAAAGTGGTTCCACAAACGAAACCATATATACAAAAGATATATCATATATAACATGTCCTTAAAGTTGTTTTGTTGCTTAGCATAAGAGGAAAAAAGAAAAGAAAAGAAATGAAAACCCCTCACTTCACCTACTCTTAAGTAAAGAAGAGGCAAACATGCTAAAAATACAGAATATAGAAAGTTCACATGTTTGTCTAAGAGAGTTCAAATGACCACCGACCAAGAAGTGTCTACTTCTTGTATACACTTTATAAATGGTCCCGGTCATGTGATTCAATGAACGCAGCAGTCGTGCGGCTCTACCGTTAGACCAAGCCAACTCAAATCTAAAACAACTTCGCCAAGTGGCTTTATTGAATTAAGTCACTTGAGAACTGGTCAATTATGATGCAAAGAAAAGATATTTCCAACAAAAATCAAGAATTCAAAGAACCAACTACAAAATGGATGGAAAACCATATAGATGAAATCAAATTAATGAAGGAAATGTGAAACAGCTTCAGGGATTTGTTGAACTAACTGAGTTACATATTACATATCGAGAAAGCGCCACTGATTGACAAAGAATAAACACATTTTTCTTGAAAAGAAAAAAAAAAAAAAAAACGTAATTTCCAACTTTTCTATTTCTCAAGGTTCACCTTCCCGCTTGTCAAAGGAAGGAGCAAATTAAATGAATGCTACATGAACAAATTCATTCAGCAAGCTGAATACAAAGGTTCTCCCCAATTTGGAATGAATCGGTAAGTAATCATCAAGTTCTCTATATCATACCATCACACTTAAGGTCGCTATAATTCACTGTTAGCTATACGAAACAGGGACCAGTATACAATGGAATGGATCCAGACAGAAAAATTGGTAACCTCCATGTGTGACTGCATTTGCAAGTTAATGGGAGGCAAGCACTATTTTCCCGAAGTCATCATAAACAGATATCTAAAAGCGCACTCTTAAGTTTGATCTTACCACTTGGAGCATGGAAGCATCGGGGAGAGATCCAAATCCATCCTCAAGTTACAGCTGGATCAAAAATCCAAACCCCCAAGAGAAACTGAAGGGATTTAGCATTGTGAAAAAGCTCTGTCTTCCCATTAATCCATTATGAACAACTTTAAAACAATTGTTAGCACTCACAAAATGCAAATACAACTGAGGGCTGGCTAATCACTGTCACTACCATGTCTATCTGAAAAAATATTAAAAAAAAAATTAATTAAACAAATAACTTTAGACAAACATAAAGTTAATGCACTGCAGATATAGAGGGATACGTCATATACCTCCTGACGGTCTTTTCCCTTCCATGGCTTCTTTCTTCTCTTGGCAACTTGAACAAAGGAAAGGGCCATCCCAGGGACGCAGTTTCACTGAATTAGATGAGCCAGCATGTATTGAAATACCCTCTTCAGGTTTCACCTCCACTTGACAGACTGCACACATAAACAACTTAAACATGTTGCATAGTGGGTATTTCGTATCCAACCTGCATTTGACCAAGAATTTGACTCATGTCAGAAGACCATAAACTACTATGACCACTTCCTAAGCTAAGACAGCAGTGCCACTTGTAATGGAAAGAATGCCATTAACAGACGGCAACTAGAAAGTAAAATGAAGTAATGCAAGGCATTCATTAGCCATCTATTTCCTATCATGGAAATCAAAGAAACCATTTCAGCTAATGTGACAATCTTAACAGCACAAACCTTTCTGAAAGCATAGCAGATCCTTCCTCAAACATTTCCTCTACCACATCTGGCTCAACATATTGTTTTTCATTATGAGATGAGGATTCAGGGGTCTTTCTGCGAAACATGGACTTGAGAACTCCTTTTACCTGCTTCTTTTGTGGGGGCAAAGGAGCAGGTGGCTTCTCCTGTGGTAATATATCAACCACAATACAGGTTGTATCATCTCGAAGTCCCTTTGCTGATAAAGATTCCTGCAAAAGTAACAGGGATATTACAAGACAGAAGTAAGCATAAATATTAAAGAATGACAAAGCCAAATGTCATTGTAGTGAGGTATAAGCATCACCAGCACAGATTTCATTATAAATCATACAGAGATGAAAAACATAATTTACTGAAATTGCTACATACTTTAACAATTTGTGCAGCTGCAGCTTCTACTGGCATCCCACGACAACAATCAAGAGCTGCTTCTGCTGATAAAGCATCCCAGACACCATCACTAGATATTACAAGCCTACCACCAGATGTAGACAACTGCAAATAAAAAGTACGTATATCAACTGTCATAAACATTTTTTTTAATAGGAAACAGTCAATAAATTATATCAAAAAGGGCAATTAAACAAGCTTGTACAAAAATCACTCAAAGAGCAAAAGCCAAAAACAGCACCTAATTAAAAGTGAACAAATAGTCCACCTGGGCTATCAAAAAAGATCCTACTAGGACAAAAACAAAGCCCGTGAGCAAAAAGGTCCAAACTACTCCATAGCACCTACCCAATTCAAAAGAGTTAAGAAAAAAAGGATGATTTATGCATCCCAGGAAGTTCTCTTTATTAATTTCTTTGCCTCTTATTCTAATTCGTATAGACAAAACTACTTGGAAAGCTAAATGCTGGAACCATGAAGAACCAACAATCTGATACTGAAAATCTTGCTAATACCTTTCTAAAATATAGTGGAGCTAAGAAGCACAACTCATTTTGACAAAAGGATCCTGAGGCATGATTCAGAGTAATTAAGTGAAACAAAAGAGACTAAGATTATAAAACCGAGAAGCAACTTTTACAAATGCTTGAAAATTGTGTAAATGCATAGACCAGGATCCTACACGGAGACCATTCATTGAAGAAGTTGTTTCATGGCCTGATGGCACTGGAATGGATGCAACTCATCAATGTGTTCTCACGAAACCACAGTTGAGTAGGTATACCTGTAAAGAAACACTATTTTCCAAGTTTCAACAAGGTTGAGTGAACCTTGACCCAATTGAATCTGGTTTCCTAGAAAAAAAAATTATTTAGTACAGTGTATTACGTGTACTGACAGACAAATGTTTTACACATGGGCTATTTTGCTTGTTTATTCTACCTAAAATAAGAATTATGAGAAAATTATACATTTTTCAGAAAAGGAATATTTAAGTTAAACAATATCTACTTCTATATAACGACTCTGGTACCTATCAAGGTAATATATTATCCTCTCAATTGATAGGCTAGACATACACACTCAAGTTTACCCATTCCCTTATTATGAACAGTGACCAAAATTTATATTAGCAATTCAAGTTAAACACTGCAGGAAGTTGTCAAGCATGACCAGAGTAACTGGTAAACAGTGATGACTACTAAAAGGAGTAGGAATGCTTTGTGCTTTCAACTGTTTCTTCTACAACAGTTCTTGTACAAAATGCATGCTTAACCTTACTCTTTTTTTCAGGCTGTAGTTTATGTACAAGATACTACAAATTATAGTCCATAAAATCCCTACAAAATCAGTTATAACCCCCAAGCAGGTAAAAGTAAACTGACATGTACATAAGCAGGGATGAAACCCTTACAAACTGATATGATTGAAATTCTCAAGGACTTTTTGGTTTAAATGCCTACCAAAATCAGTTCACCTCACTAAGCTAAAGCCAGAGATACGGCACACAAAATGGAGATACATTATTTAAGAATTTTTTACAACTCACACCAAAAAAGTTTGATCCAAGTTAAACATTAATTTTGAATACCTTATACTCATTCTTTTGGCCTCAGCCCCATAAGAAAACTGAAAATAACAATAATAATGCTTAAAGAGGTGACGCACTAAGAAGTTCTTCATATAACTTATTAACTTAATAAGTTTAAAACATAAATAAGGGACGGACACTCAAAGACACAATGGGGAGAGCAAGTAAATAGATCCAAGTTCATTAACATGCATCAACAATAATTGTACACATGAAAAAATAAAGAACAAACCTTCACTTGCTTTACATAAGGTACGGGAACAATGAACTCGCCTACATCCATATCTCCAATAGATCTTGAAAGACATAAACCGCCAGGCCAACATCTCAAAGGACCAATCTAGAAAGAAAATAGCACACTAGTTAGAAAACCTTCCATTTCAATAAAATAGGATTAGAAAAAATTCCATTCATAAACATTTGAAGAATTCCGATGAAGGAAAACTGATCTATAGTTATATATGTGGCAGGAAGAAGTCACCAGTTTAGACTTTTCTCTGGAACGATTTTCTCCCACTGTATCATTATATAAGGGCATATTAACATGTATGTCCTTTTCAATATCTTAATTTTCAATTTGGTGGCTATAGCATGTAAAGAAAATCAGAGAATGTATAAAGTTATACTAGAAAAACAAGAAAAAAAAAATAGAAAAACATGCACACAATCACCACAGGAGTTTAAGAGAAGTGATCTGTTTACTTAACAAGAACAAAAATAAATAAAATAAATGTACTGAGAAGAAAAGACACCTCGGCACCACCACCAGCATTGAGCCGACCCACCTCACCCCCACTTGCAGTAATACGGTCCCTCCTAATAATAATAAAAAATAAAAAAATAAGGAAAATTAAAGCGTTAATTATCAAGGGGAAACAGTTATGTGTGTCACAGAACAGATTACATCATTGACTTACTCCTCTTCATTGCATTCAAGCCTATGATCTGCTGACAAGTAATAGATATCACCTTCAGCGGATTCAAGTATACAACGGGAATCACCAACAGATGCAACAGTTACAACCCATCCTTCTATTATCACAAAGGTGACAGTTGTTCCTGATGTTTGTGCTGCAAAGTTAACCACACCAAATATAAAAATCATATATGCAGTGTGCAACTCAAAATCCAAATGGAAGTGATCTTAAAAAGATGACAAACATTATGCAACACAGTAACTGAACAGGAGACCCTAATACCGATAACCAGAGACAAAAGATACACAACTCATCATGTAATGAAGACACAAGTATGAAGCTCACATTTCAATGCTTAAGAGAATTTTCAATTTGTAATCAAAGTAAACAACTCATAATAGTCTTGCAAAATTATAAACCATCTATTAGGATTAGTTTATATGGTAACCTAACAAACTGTATGAATCTTGAGTTGATTATGTCCATCTCAATTTAGGTTGGCATCTAAAACTTCATGTATAAATATACAGAGGGAAAAAAAAAAAACACTGTACATTTGAAGAATTTCAGTAAAAAATTATTGTATGAAACCTGCATAATCACAAAAATGAAGCCATATTCCAATTGGTCAAAACTTCTGAAACCTTCACCGTCAATGAGATGCAGGCAATCGCCCCAATATGATGACGTCTTTCAAACAATCTATAGAAGGTTCTTGATTTTCAAACAGGTATTACAAAGCTAATAGAAAGTTCCACAAAGTTGTATGCATATTGTCTTCAAGGTTCATAAGTATTTCCCACGTGTTCAATATCGAGAAAATGCAACTAAAAAGTATTACATCTCACTTGCAGAATGTAAGAGTAAGATGATAACAATATATTGTTGTTTGTTAATAAAGAGTTATGTGGGTGACATAGGCTGCATGTGTGACCGTACAACCATATCAGCAAATGCTTGTTTGCATGAATAAGCAAGAGCATGTTTACTTGTATGTGTGTAGTGAAAGAGTATGCACGCCTATGTTTTTTTTAGTTAATAACCCCCACATCCAACTTAACGTTAGCCATCCTAGACTGATTAAACTTTGGAGCTTAAGTGTAGATCACACATATGCTCCTTGTTTGACCAAGAGTTCACCACACAGCGTATGCTATGACACTGAAAAATATAAAGAAACCACTCTACCTCTCTCTTGAAAATCTTTATCTGTTTTTACAAATCCTGCAACCAAGGCCCGTGGCAGAGCGGCTATCCATTCATCTCTGTTAAGGTCTGAAGGAATAGCATTTAAAACATTTTTTAGAAGATTCTCCTTTGTGTAAATAGCAGCTGCAGACCCATTGTGTCCATCAAATAGCTGCAAATTAAGTTTTAGTGAGATCAAACTTGCCGAAATAAGTTATAGACCAAGAATGTGATATTATTTACAAATTATAACAAAAAATATACTAACAATCACAATAGACCATAGCTAAATAGATAAGTTTTGTGTTTACATCATGAATCCACATCTAGAGATCCATTCAAATCACCAGTGTAACTCATCCATCAACTAAATATCCCAAACAGATCAAATTTAAACCTGATATAATATGAGACTGTATCTTCCCCTAGCGTTGTAATTTCAACTTGTCTATATAAATTCATCAATCATGTAATAATAATATCTAAGAATTGAGAAATTTAAATACAATCCATCAAAATTGAGATGTTTCGAGAACAAATACCCCGTAAACGGAAAATGTGGTGACGCCATCTCCGATGGCTCTTTGGCATTCAGTTTTGAGCAGAGTAAAATCCTCTCCTTTCTTGCTTTGATTAGCTTGACCATGTATAATATCCGGATTCTCAATCTTCTCATTAGCCAATTCGCGCTTCAACAGAACCGATAGCGGTACCGTCTGATGATGTTCGCTTTTCGTGGACATTGCTCACAAAAACTCACAGCTTCTTCAGAGAGAGAGAGAGAGAGAGAGAGAGAGAGAGAGAGAGAGAGAGAGAGAGAATGCAACCGCCTTTCTAATTCTCCATTCCCGATAGCAAATTACGACGAGATCAATCCTCACGCGTAAATAGCATTTCTCCAAAAAGTCAAACACAATCGAATCAATCCGATTCGGTCTCTAGAACACACATCAATATCTTCACTAAAACGAATCTAAATCAATCCAAATCAGAAGAGAAGGAAATACAAATCTGAGCGAATTAATCTAGAAGGACAAAAAATCACAGAGAGAATCCTATGAAGCGACGAAGAAGAGAGAGAAGAAGAAAAACGTTGAAAAGGACGATGAGTTGTTGTGATTGTGATCCGACGACCTGCAGAAAATCCATTGTTGACGCCAACTATGGGGTTTACTCAGCGCAATTGAAGCTGGTTTTCTCAATATTTTCTATTTTCTATTTTAATTTCCGTTTTTACACTTGCACTGACATTTACATATGCCAAAAACGCACCGTTCTTTACTCATTCGCACCGTTCTTTACTCATTCGGCGCCTAAAAGCCGTTTTTTGAGCCGCTGTCAACACGCTTCTAGTTTTTTTTTGTTTTTTTTTTTTTTTTTAGGCGCGTTCTTAACCGTTGGATTAAAAAAATGGTGGGCCCCAAAATTTATTAAAAAACGAAACCGATTAGTTGTACTCAATTTGGACAAAATTAGATATTTTTTTTTATTAATTTTTTTTCTATTTTTGGGGTTGGCGCCGGTTAAGGGAAGTGACGCGCAAAATCTACAAGAGACAAACCATTTTTTTGTGGGACTCAGTCAAATATAATTCCTCACCAGACGGAGAGACATGCAAAAATATAAAACCCTTTTTAGCCGGTTATTTATTTGCTTTTATTAAAAAGTGTTAAATTAATCAAGTTGTTAATGTCACGTAGTTGCTAATTCCTGTTAAAAATTTTGTTGTGGGCCATTGGTCCCACTGTCTGGTCCCACTTATATTGGAGTGACTCAGTGACCCTTCTCTCAAGTTTTTTTTTTTCCAAACCTAACCCTCTGACCTTCCACTTGGAGGATCCCGGAATTTTCGGCGCCAGTTATCCCTAAACAGAAACTAATAATCCCACGCGCGGAAACAATGCGAGTGAACAACCTTCGTCCAAATCAGTCTATATTATAACTAACGTGACTTCACGGAACCTGAAGCGCGTGTGGAAGAACGAGAAGACCGACCTCTCTTAAAACGGATGTTTATCAGACAAAACACCGCGTCAAATAACTAAATTAACTTGATAAGCTGAAATCAACCGTTCCATCAAATGGACCACACCAAAAAAAAAAAAAAAAAAAAGGTTGATTAAAATCAAAATCAGGCCCTAGATTATGGGCATGCCGATGGTGCGGTATTTGGGAAAATCTTTCCTGTACCGTGCGTATTACTAAGTGTGCGTATTACTAAGTGGTACATCTGATCGGCGAAGATGTAACATACTAATATAGGGATTGATTACGGTATATAAAAAAGTTGTTGGTATGATACCAACCACTTTTCGGGAACTAACTCCATGGTTCAATTCAACATAAAATTAGTTTCCAAATATTAAAGTCATTTCCAAATTAGATCAAAACTAACCTTGAGTTGTTTCCAAAAATTGTTGCTATCATACCTATGTGGGTATAATAGCCAAGTGCAAACATATGATACAGAAATACAAGAGACACAATAAAATAGTGCATCCGATAAAATATAGAAATATGTCTATCATATATCACGTATTCAATGACCGAATATACTATTTAATAGCACACCCAATGACTAAAAATTTTCTCCCGTGTTTGACAAGGTAAGTTGGCAGCATGTTCCATATATTCATTTTCAGGAATGGAAATGCAAGCTGGAAAGTGGGGTTCCAGCTTGCCCACCAATATAAGTGTTGCAATCAACAACTGGGGGTATTCATTTGTCATTACAGCTCATCCAAACACCCCATTAACGAGGGAAATGCAGCATTTGCATTTCATGCACCACCACCCCCACAAAGATTTTTTATTCACAAGAATATAAAAGAGATGGTCAAGCTTGATTTATGGCCTCTTATGTATGTCAAGCAACTTTCACAACAGTTATAAACAATTATTTATCTCACGACATCTTTGGTTTATAGTCTGGATATATACAACACATGGTTCTGAAATGTTGACCCATGCCACCCGGCTTTTAGCTTTTAAACCTTGTGCTGTTGTTTTCTTTCTGGCCCACTTTCAACTTATCATTATTGCAAGTTCCAACTCAGCTGAAAAAATCATTCATTCTATATGTAATATATACAAAGAGAGGGAGAGAGTTGATCAGAGCTGATCAGGTGTGGAATTCTATCTGATTTTTCATGCGAGAATCGATTCCACAACTTTATATTGTACGTTCCATAATATTAGAGAATCGAATATTGTAAAAAAAAAAAAAAAAAAAAAACCCAAGAATCGATTCTTGTAATCCCATAAAATTGTGGAATCGAATCCCGCACAAAAAAAAACACAGTATTCCCGGATCTGATATTTTTCGTATATATATATATATATTCCCTCTCAACGCTTATATCAAACAGGTTAATCTTGCTGTCTTCGGGGAAGGGACAAACAATAAGAACAAGATAGAAACAGAGTATAGATAAGATTTGAGATGGCAGAAGGAACAACATTAGACAGCTGAGCTCATCGGCTCCACCGTAAAATTAACGTGTTTAGATATCATAAGAGGGCCTTGATGAGTTGATGAGCCAATCAAAAGAACAAAAAATTAAGGTTGACCCTGTATTCATGTTAGTTTTCCCTCAGATCTCATGGCAAGATTGATTGTCTACCACCACTGAATTTTTTACCTGCAACAATTAGAAATATCACACTTCAATATTGGAGACATGGAAATAAATAATCAAAATGCACAAGATTGTATATAAAATATTGTGACTAACAGAGCAACCAGCTAAGGTTTAGGTCACAAATTCTTACTAGCTAACATCATTGTCATTGCAATTTGGACCATATTACAAAGATGAATAACCAATTAACTAACTTCATATTCAACTATGATCTTCATTTTTGGCCATGTTGTTGAGTAACCAATTAACTAACTTCATTTTTCTTCTCAAAGATGAATTAAGTTTGGTTTTATATGTACTCGTATCAAACAAATATTTTCATGTAAAAGTGCGTAAAATTATATGAAAAACCCAATTTCAAGTATGATCTTGTTTGAATCAAAATCTAATCATAAATAAAATGGAAAAAATGAGGATTGATATACTTTTGTAAGCAAGTTATGTTATATAATAGGCAGAAAAAGAAAAGAGAAAGAAGAAGTGTCATATCAAAAGGATCTTTCTATTAAATACACTATTTATTCTTAAAATCTACTTGAAATATGATCTTATATCTTTGATTTACATTTCCTTTTAACATTCCGACACAATGCACCTTTAAATTTGGTTATTCTTCTAGTTTCTATGACTTTTATTTTTATTGCATTAATTACTTATTTAATCTTTGTCAAGTAGGCATATATGAGATTATGGGTGGCTCAACATGTACATTGTACACACAGAACCATCCTTTGATCACAAATTTCATTTTTAGCAGTATTTTTGTCTTATCATGTTAAATGGAACAACAATGGTTGTATAATAACATTACAAGTATTAATCCAAAATACTAACCTAAATTGATTGGACAGCTTGGATATCCAACCACCTAAGACTCGGAGCTTCATGCATTCTTCATCTCTTCAGAACTATTCACCCTTATGATGTACACCTGAGAAAATGGATATTATAAGGACAATGTCTAATTATAGATAGGAATGGTAGTGAATCAATAGCCCTACCACATTAAATTGAATGTGCATGTGTTTTTTCTCACACACGGATCAACAGTGCACTTAGATTATATCAGATGACAAAAACACAGATGGCTTGAAATGAACCTTAAGACACAAATCATATCATAATCTAAAATAACAGTTCCGAAAAGCTGCTAATTTTTTTAACATAGTTAGATCATTACCTTGAATGTTGTACGCTTGATTAACTGAAAAATTAATGCGTCTCCATCAACCAAGTCATGAGCAACTGCAAACCCTTTCCATCCACCACTCAGTCCATTTTTTCGGGCCAAGTATATTGTTTGATACTCATCACCAGATTCATCAACCAAAGTAACAACCTCATCTCTTTTAGGAAGGCACTTCTTGCAGAAACTAACTGGAAGGCCCTGTCGTCAGATTTCCCAAAAGATTACAACATTGCATAAAGTTAATTTAAACTTCAACCACCCTTTTATATATAAAACAAAATGAACTACATAGTATGAATCCATGATATTACAAAACATTCATGCTAAACCTTGCCAGTGTGAGTGAATATGATAATTTTACCAGTAAATACCCAATTACTTTCTAATCACTTGTAGTCATTCATTGCTAAAAAGATTTTCTAAAATTGTACAAATCATGTTTTGAACTATAAAATTACTAAAGTTGTGCTCCTAAATTGAAAATATAAAAAAGAGAAAATCCAGTTAGTGAAACAATCCATGGACTACTTCACTACAATGAGTCAATGCCCCACCAAAACAACTATCACTTCTCCATGAACATAGAGAAACAACAACAAATAGAAATGAACAAAACCAAAGAAATACTTCAATAAAATTATAACACCAATCTGTTTACCAGCCAAAATCCACCAGTTACATGAGATTGAAGCATTGACTTTATAAAAATTGGATAAGCAGGTTCTAAAAGCGATTCCATTTTTTCTGCTTTTTCTATGGCCTCTGCTCTGGCTTCCTCTGAGGCATATACCCGGTTCGACAAATCCCTCTTTTTAGATATCCTATACAACATTGTACGGTTAACAAAAAGTTCAAACAAAACATTGCAGGATTAACAACACAAAAAAAAGTTCAAACAAATCTACCTTCTAGGTATCGCCACTCGTACTTCAACACGATCAACCTGTTGAAAATCATAAATCAAAGAATTATAAAATACAGTAGTTTGAGTTCCTTTTAGAACTAACATGTTGCTGTGGCACAATAATCGACAATTTTTTATTTTTTATTTTTTCAAATGGAAATATAAAATCTTGATATAGGTAAAAGGAACAAAAGGATTAGGCTATTTGCTTACTTCTTTGTAATTAGGGGCAGGCTTTTGGGCGACGCGACTTGAGCGTCTCACGACCACCAATTGCTTCTCTGTTGTGCGAGATTTCACCGGCTTCATCTGTTGATTTTGAACAAACACACAGACAATAGTGAGTGATATACTTGATAACAACTAACACGTAAAGAATTATTTTTTTTTGGATTTGTAATGACCGGAGAGGACTTCAAAGACGGTGGGGTTTTCATGAGAGCTTGAGAGAGCTTGGAGAGATTGAGGGCTTCCATTCGTTTCTTGTTTTCCTCCAATCTCTTGAGCCGACATTCCTCGTATGATGCTTTGGCCGCCACCATTTTTTTTTTTCTCTCTCGAGAACCAAACGGAAATTTTTTGAGGCGAGGGAAATGATCGAAAACAAGGCCGAAAAATGCGTCAAGAGTCCTAAGCAGAATCAAAGTTTTGAAGCCCTAGTCGACCGTTGAGTCACCACTTGCCACTTACATTTACTAGTAGTGATTGTGTTACTGATTAGTGACTAGGAGCCACGTAGCTCATAGGTGGAATCTGATTGGTTCCCATTGCTAAACATATTTTTATACTTTTCATGCTCGGTGTTTACCGCTAAGAAACATCTAATCAAACAATAATTCAAAAAATCTCAAATCGAATAAACAAATGAACAAAGTGAATTGTCGATTCAATACTTCCGACAGTTTTTCTTTTTAAACTCCGTTTATTTTGACAATTTTTTTTGAGGAATGTTATCTACCTTTCCCATTTACCTTTCCCACTCATTGTTTGACACGTGTACACTTTTTTATTTAATAAAAAACTCTCACTTTTTGCTACAAAGCTTGTTTACGTCTTTACCCCTTATTAATGAAATGATAAAAGCAACCATCAAGGGTAAATACATAAATAAGCTTTGTAGCAAAAAGTGAGAGCTTTTTATTAAATGAAAAAGTGTACATGTGTCAAACAATGAGTGGAAAAGGTAAATGGGAAAGGTAGATAGCATTCCCCATTTTTCTTTCCTTACTTATTTTCTAGTCTATTAGGGTTTGAAAATGGAGCTTATAAAAATGGATATTGTATTGTAATGGAGAGCCGATTTTGATTTTGTCGTTTAATAGAGGACTAAAATCAAGTGTCCAATAATTTGGGCGGGCTTTGACATCTCGCTCATACAAACAAATCATCACTATAAACATCATTAAGTTAAATTTTTTTCACTTACCTATGATTTTTAATTTTAAAGATCTCGAGTTAGAGAATAGAGTAATGATGTAACAATATTCTAATCCATTCATTTAAATTATGTAAATCTAATATAATCTAAATGAATGGATTAAAGTGTTTCCACATCATTAGAACACCGAATTTGGACAAAGTAGCATTATTGTAGAGAATACATTATTGAGTTTCTTTTGGATACACTGATATTTTCATAGCAAATAGAGACTACATATTTTCGATACAAATGTAGACATGTAGTAAGCAAGGTATACAGAGCCAAGCAACAACACGTCACATGTCTCCATCCAAACTGTTGCTCTTCTTTCAGTATTTTATGATGCCCAAGTTCTTCAACCAGGGAAGCACTTCCGTTAACCCTTCTTTTAAGCTTCTAGGGTTATAACCCAACTCCTCTTTCGCTTTCTCACAAGAATACGCCCACTGATGTCTTGCAACACGCGCAGTCTGTTCAAAAGATCATTGTCAGACGAGGGTACTTCGAACAAATACCATGACTAAGATCGAGAATTAAAATGCAGAAACAATGATGCATACCGGGTAGCTGATGAGAGGAAGCTTTCCTGTGATTCGAGAGAAAAAAACCGAGATCCATCCATAAGCCTCAATCACCCATAGAGGGATGCAAAATCTAGGCTTTTTTGTTTCAGTGATTACAGCAGCCATGTCAAAAATAAGTGCTAGAGATGCATTTTCTCCCGTGAGTAGGTATCTTTCACCTGGTCGACCTTTGTCCATTGCCGCAATCTGACCCTCTACCACATCATCAACATGACTGAAAGAAAATCTATCATTTCCATAGCCTATATAGCCGGGTAACCGTCCATTAAAACGTTCAATCAACTGAAAGAAGAAAGCTCATTAATACCAAAATTAGCATAAAAATGTTGTAGATACAATCAGGTATTACAATACTAGGTCAACGGAAAGTTTATTCAATAAGTACTCCCATCAAGTTTAACATTCTAATTCAAATTCAACAGTACCTAAACAAGAAACTATTGCAAGGGAAACCATGAGGCATTGATCACAGCTTGGAGTTTCATGAATTACAAAATTCTATATTACTGCTAACCATGATTTTATCGTTCGCTTCATTTCAAGAAGAACTAAGAATTGCATAAGCTCCAGTATTAGAAATACTTAAAAAGCACTTAAAAGAAAACAGTTTGTTCTTTCTACAATTTAAGAGTTACATGACAAATGTGGCACAAGGTATACATTGTAACGATCAAGCAGTGCAAACAAATACAGACCGATTATGTGATAACAAATTCTAAAAATCATTCTCGAAACAATCTATTGACATTGAGTGCTGACCAACACTGTAACAAGACTACTATGATTAACCGGCATCACCTTCATCTTCACCGGTGACAATCAAAGAGAATTTCACATATGAAACTAGTTAATTACACAATCATATGATACTAGGAGAAGCACCAGAGTGACAAAATCTTACCAATTGGGCAACCATGTTACCGGTAGTGATCTTGCCCGCACCAAAAATAACACCTGGATAAACGGGCACAATCGGAAACCCCTCCGATGCAGCTTGTAACGCTACCTTATCGGCGGTGGCCTTGGACTTCTCATACTCCGAACAGAAGTACTTCTCCTTGTGAAACTGCCATTAAATAATTTAGCATCCAGTCCACATAGTAAAATTTAATTAATCAATCGATGAAATAATTAAACCTAACATTACTTGAGTCTCATCGGCAATGTATCCATCTGTTGATCCAAGAGCGAAAAACGACGATGTATAAATAATCTTCTCGACCGTTTTAGTCTCTTTAGCTGCTTGGAGTAAGTTCTTTAATCCTTCAACATTGACCTAATATGCACAAATTTACATTTTCAAATCCCACTAAACTGAGAAATTAAAAACAAACCTGTGATTAGAAAGTTCAATTATGGAGGTTAGTGAGTTTACGGAGACGAATCTAGAAGGATCGGGGAGCCAGGGCTCGACAACGGCGGCAGCGTGGAAGATGACGTGGCAGCTAGAGCAGGCATCGAGGAGTGAGAGGTAGTCGGTGACATCACCATAGGCAAGCTCGAGAGGTCCGTCAGTGGTGGTGGACGAAGGAAGACTGGAGATGTCGCTGGTGGGCCGGACCAGGGCCCGGACTGAGTGGCCTTGCTTCACGAGTGCGTGGCACAGTCTTCCTCCTAAGTAACCGGACGCTCCGGTCACCAGTATCTTCTTCTTCATTGCCTTTATCTTTCCCTCCTCCAAAATCCAATGTCGTATCTCTTTATAGACCTATACATGTTTATGTGATCAACATGTAACCATCTCGTGAGACAAAGACAACTGTATTATGTATTGTATTTAATTACACGACTTAATTTCCTGAATCTTTAGTTGACCCTTCAAGATCAAGATATAATTTACCTGGCATATAAAATAACAAGCAAGTATTCATGAATTGCTTAAACGAGTAGAAGACGAATCAGATTTATGATTGAAATTAAAGAAACAAGAGAGCTTAATTCTTGATTCGGAGCTTCTTTATTTTGGCAATTTATGGAAATAATATTCACAACATCCTCTTTATGTTTACAATGATCTCCGACGAACGAAACCTATATATTATGTCAAAGGTTCTCCAGTAACTGTACAGTTCACGTCAGAATAAAGACCACAAGCTCAAACCATGGTATCTTTATTGTCCTACAAAACAGCAAATCAACAACTTCACATTTCGGTTGCCCATTTGACATTTCTCCAGTTTTGTTCTCTCTGTAAATTCATATTGCCTCAATGAGATATCATAATCTGGAGCGACGTATGCATTTGATAGGATTAAATGGGGAATGCCTCCGTGTAGACGTATATGAGCGCCCATTCAAGGAGTCTGATGATCTTATATCCCAGCCTTCAACATTCTTAGGAACACAGACATCGAAAAGAATTTGACCAAGAACCCCATGGGCGCTAATGCTTGGAGGGGTATGCAAATGAATCAACTCTTCCTTGTGTTGATCTTGCACAGACCCGACATCTCTACCGTCATAATACTCTAATGAGCTTGGCATGAAGAAATGGTCACTGGGCACAAGAGGAGTTCCACGAAAACTCTGGGTAGGGCTTGCACCTGCTTTCCTCATGCCGTCGATTGGGTGAATCTCATCATGTGTTCCCTCTAAGCCCATCCTTTCTCCTTCAAGTCTTTGAATTCTTTGGGAATAAACTGCAGCTGCCTTTCCAAGGAGTTCGGTTACAGCAGCCTTGTAATCGATTGGATAATGCCGATAATGACCTATATTAATAACAAGATTAAATCACATCAACAGGTTGAAATATATTGATCACATAGTCTGTAGAAGTGTTTAAAAACAAAGTTTAGACATCATAGGGTTAATAAAATGATCACAAGAAGACGACTTTAATTTAGCCTCTTAATATACTGAGACTTCATATATACATCGTAGCCATTTTTATACACACTCATTACAATATTCTACATTTGAATAAAGTATTCCTTTCCATTTTGATAACATAAAACAGGCATCATTCCCTGGTTATTGTTTTTTGGTTTGGCATTAAAAGCCTTAAATACAATTAGCAGGTAAGCAGGTTGTAAGTCACTGCCAGATAATGGCCAAGAAATGGCGTATTGCACAACTTATACTACTAGGAATAACAAGATCACTATGCATCAGAAAGAGTAAGAGCTCCACAGCAAACAGCAAAAATAAGTCTCCATCGGGTTTAATGCATACAAATTTACAACCAAAGCACTCCCAAGAAAGTTTCAGCAAAAGATATCACACATGGTGTGATCATTATATAACATAATAGCAATAAAATTAGAAACGGACCTACATGAGGAGAGCCATTCCAATTCACAAGTTTTACATCTCCCCCAAGTTCTCTTAGTCGCTGAGCGAAATTATAGATAATTTGGTATGGAGCAAGATCATCATCTTCCGAGCATAAGATGAGATATGGTGCCCCCATGGTCTGCATAAGAATAATAGTGTATAAAAAGATAGAAACCATGGAAATGAAAGCTTTCTATGGCAAGTAATCCGTTATCTACTTACAACAGAGGAGTACAAAGTCTGCCAATATTCAGCTCGGTGTGATTCAAACCTATTGAGGAAGAGAGCATCAAGACTAGAAGCAATGCCATTTGCTATCCAGGAAATCACTCTTGGTGGATGGGACATATTGAGAACAGTTGGGTGAACAACAAATCGAGCACCCAAATCACTAGTGAAATCCACTGGACTCGAATCATAGATATAGCCCGAAAGACAGTCCCTAACCAGTTGACGGTCGTCCTTTCACCGGAAAGAAAAGAAAAACAGAAGCAACTTTAAAATCAAAATAGGCAAAACAAAAGTTGAAGTTTATAAATTATAAATTATACAATCTCTATCGAAACTTGTTAGCCACCAACAAATTGGCAATCATTTGGCTCTTATGAAAACAATAATGCAATGAAAAGTTTAACTTCATTATGATAGCTTTTTAATTTATGAAATACATTAGCCCATTGCTAGAAACCATCTCCATCTACAAGGTAAGGATATACAAATCCTCGAAAGAAGAAAAGGATTAGAAGGCATTGATTAGATTGAAGAAGAAGTAAAATAACATACCAGATTCAGTTTTGTTTCACATGTTCCATCAATTATCTGCAAAAGAGAAAATTGCGTTAACATATCTATATCTAAACCGGAAACATAGAAAATAATATGCACTGGTTTGGTTCTATTCAAAGACAGGGAAAGATATCTATTGCTAACACATGTGGTTTCTATACTTCACGAAAAAATTACCTGAAGAGCCTTGTACATGCAAGCTTTTGGACCCCCGGAAAAAGATACAAACACAACAGGGCATGGCTTAACCTTCAGTTCCTGCTTGCCACAGTATAAAACCAAACACTTATTAATATCCTTCCCACTCCATGCAATAAAATTTTTGACAACTTTCAAGCTAGAAGGGTACTAAAGTTTTTAACAATTTTTTTAACAGGATAATAGCCACATAAACATTAATAAGAAGATGAAATTTATAAATTGAGTGATTGATGCTGATTACAACATTTCTTCAAGTTACAGTTGGAAAACATAGTAGTACTGACCTCAACAAGTTCTTTAAGAATGTCAAATGCAAGAGTTTCAGCCTTTTCAGGAAAGAACCTGCACATACATATCAAATTCATCAAAGTCCAAATACAAAACCAATGTTTCATATTGGCATAAAAGAGATCTAATAGCACTTGACTAGAAACCAATTAAACCATCAAAACACATTCGCAGAACCAACTATCCGTGCAATTCAACTAAAATTGCGAGCAACAAACAAACGCAAAAAATTAGCAAACGCAGTCAACATCGAATTAAACCGAGAACAAGAAATCAAGCAAAAGTAGCGAAATCAAACATACATGTTGAGAAATTGAGAATGGCAAACGAGTGAATTCCAAGACAACGAAGAGTAGAGCTGGACGTAGCGATTGACGTGCTTTTCTTCACTCGACATCCAAGCAAACACCACCACTATTCCTTCTCTTTTCCCTCTATTTTCCTTCTCTCTTCCCCAGTAATACCTACCCCCAAATCCCCACATTTTTCTTCTCTCTCAACAATCCCGACTTCACTTTCTCTTCAACGCTCGCTGTTCACGATATCGGAAACCAATACAGAATTTGATTCTATCTATGGACCAAAATTCAGAGATTTTTAATTTTATAAGGCTCTGGTTTTATTTTTTATTTTTTTCTCTCTCCTGAATTTGATTTTTCATTTTTTTGCAGTTGGGAGAAGATGGGAGTGAGTGTACTGAGTCGTCGGACTATCTCTCTAAAACGGCGATTTTTTTAATCTTCTTGCAACTACCAGGAAATCTCGCCACGTGTAACGTTGAAAACCCGTCGATCACAAAATCAACTCGAGATATCTTGGATAATGACACGAATACCCTTGTTTGGATGACGTGTCAGTATCGCATTGAATAAAATATCTGTTAGAATTGTGGTGAATGTAGATTTGGGTTGCAGGGAAGAGAATGAGAAGCAGCTGGTTGGAGGGTAATTTCAATTGTTCCATTTTTTGGACTTTTTTGGTTTTTTTGTAATATATTTGGAAATTATAATAATATTTAAATTAATTAAAAATGAGGTTGCCATTATTGATGTCGTTTATCTTGCAAGAAAAGAGGTGCAAGATCCATGTCCATCCAATAGATGACAAGGCAGGAAATATTGTTATCAAAAGTTAATAGACGTAACGAAACATAACTAGTTTATCGTCCACTTGGAATCATTATCTCATTTGTCCGAGAAAACAAATAAAATGTCATAAATACCCCTATTATGAAATTTCAATGGAAATTTCCTTCAGTGCGGCTAGATACCAACTACTTTTGTCAGTTGTGTAACTTTATGAGCGTTCAGCACCAAAAATGGAGTAGACATTACATTATTCGTGCTGATAACATTGTCTCTTCGCTTCAAACGGAAAAGGTTCAAACGTTTTAAAGAAGCTGATGTAGAAAGCAATGTATTTCCTTAATTGGAAACATTCCACGGAAAAAATATATGAATTCATTCTTAATAAACTAAAAGGTGGTTGACTTGGTGGTCCAAGGCTTGGGATGAAAACCAAAGTCTTTGGTTATACTCTTGGTAATTACCTTGAGACTAGCCTCCAGGGCGTTTAGATCTCTAGTACAAGGACATATATGGCATATGGGGCTAACGTCAGCGGTTCGAATCCTATCTAGGCGAAGGCGAGTCCTGATTTACTTGCTTGTATCGTTGTGGGACCAGTGGTGCGGGCCAAGGTTTTTTATTTGTCCTACTCCGTGAATCCAACATATAGACTACAGCAGGGCATACAGGCCAGGATCCCAGATATCTGTCCTACTCTGTGAATCCAACATACAGACCATAGCAGGGCATATAGGCCAGGATCCCAGATATCTGTCCTACTCCGCGAATCTAATATACATACCACAGTAGGGCATACAGGCCACAATCTTGGACGAAATCCGGGATCCTCGGTACCAAGAAAAAAAAAAATCATTCATAATATTAATTGTTATTAAAAAAAAATGACATCAATTGGGTTGAGATTTGAGAGTCTATTGCGACTTGAAGAAATAAACAGCTACAATCATGGTTCGTAGTATAATTCTCATGAGTCATGAAAAGGAATTTTTCCATACTTTATGGTTTAATAGCATATGTGAGACTTGAATCTTTATTATGCTAGTATTTTTTTTTTTTTTTTTTGACAATATCTATTAATTCGGGACCAGGTATTTTGTTAAAAGCTTTCGTTATTGGTAGGATTCGAGCCGCTAATCTGGGAGTCAATTGTCCAAACCCCAAACTCGTCCATCTACCAGCTGAGCTACGCCCCTATTGGTGAAGTGTCGAACCATTTTGTCAATAAGGTTGTGCAATTGTTATTCAAATATACATAATATTATAATAAGTAGTTGACATTATAATGTACGCCTAAATGCCTAATATTAATAAGTTATTCTATTGATCTGTTATGGGAAACATTATAATTCCATGCACATATTTCCCATCGATGATATCTTTTAAGGGACGATCTTTTTTATCAAATTTAATTTTAAAAATTAAAGAGAATTTGTTAAAGAAAATAAATTGTTACATTAGTTTAAAACTTTAAATAGAGAGATGTACAAAATTAATAATCTATTCTGGTAGTTGGTGATCAGTTTAGGTTACAGGCAGTCCAAGGCTAAACAAGTTTAATGTTGTAGACTAAATCTACCACTATAAATATGATCAAGAACGTACAACTCTCGTAGAGAGAGATCTTTATACACTTAATAATTTAATGGACAATTATGATAATTGAGCTTCTTAACTACACAAATATGATAAATAAAGTGCATATCTACCATTATTTACGGACACATATTATGTGCCCTATATGTATTATTAATAATCATTACTCCAATTCTCTTAAGAAAAATAATCATTACATCCCAGAAATTAAGCTAAATCTTGGCTTTTGAATTAATAGGCTTTTGAATTAGGGGCACGCGAGCCCTTCTCTTTCTCTAGAATCCCCACACCATTAACGATCCCAAGAGGAAGCAATTATTACCACCTATCGAAATTGTTGATAATTTGATATACAAATCAAGTTATGAATTAAAATGTCTAATTTACCGCTGCCCGGTGAAAACTGTCCGTATTCAATTCGATAATGTTTTATGTTCGATTCACTACCATATTATATATTATATATATATATATATAA
The DNA here is from genome assembly GCA_030490815.1 of Acer saccharum. Taxonomy (NCBI): domain Eukaryota; kingdom Viridiplantae; phylum Streptophyta; class Magnoliopsida; order Sapindales; family Sapindaceae; genus Acer; species Acer saccharum. The sequence continues at coordinate 37,905,796 of CM059872.1, forward strand.
TTTAAAATGTCTAATATTATTAATAACATACAGTTACATACTTACATTTTAATTTAAGAATTGATTTCCAAAAGACTATGATATACTGCCAAAAAAATTTAACAAAAAAGACTATAATTAAACCGTGGTATGTCTCATTCTCCGAATTCCTAATTATTATAATATTAAAAAAGAAGGAACTTTAAACAAAGTGAGTCACGGATGACGCGTCCGTCATAAATAGTGAACCGAATAATTGGAACACTCTACCCTAGGCGCACTTTAGCAAAACCCAAGGAAACAGAGATGTTTTAGCTGTTAAAAAAACACAAGGCACAAATGATGAAAAAAATAATTAAAGTTGTTAATCCCAAATTACCAAGAATCACGGAATTACCAGAACCAAATAGTAATTGCCCGGAGAGCACGTTAGCAGAACACCAACACCACAGCAGCATCAACAACAACAAAAAGTCAGATTTAATCATTTGAACTTTATCAACCACTGTTGAAAAGATTAGTTTTAACTCTCTCTGTGTGTGAATTGGCGAATTTGCGATTACTTAAAAGAAAAAAAAAAAAAGAAAAAAAAAAAAGCTTTCTTTTCTGGTTTGCACTTTGCAGCCTGTTCTCGCATTGAAATATTCAAAAACAAAAGCAGATAAGAGTTCAATACTGATTGATTGCTGCGATCTACGGTTGGATAGATCTGTGGAATTTGTATTGAAATTCGAAGAGATAGGGAGGAGAGATGGCGTGATGAGGTGGAAGGAGGCGATAATGAGATGGCAAGAGTAGAGTGGGGAGGATATAAAGGGAGGGGAAAATGGAATTGTTCGTATAAGAAAATCACTCTCATCGTTTGTTCAATTAACATTGTTATTGCTCTTTACGTTCTTCGCTCTCTCTACGCCTCTATCTACCTTCATTCCAATTCTGATTTCAATAATGGTACCACCTCTTGCTTCCTTTTATGGTTTTCAATTATTATTCTTAATTTTTTTTTGGGTGTTTTGTTGATTGTGGTTGCAATTTGTTCCATGCTTGTTTAATTCCAATGTTTTAATTACCAACAGCTGTAAAGTACACACCAGATCAGATTAAGAAAATGGAAGAATCGATACGGATTCGAAGAGCTAAGGAACCGATAGAGCTTGTTAAAGTTGTAAGACCCTCTAGATTTTCGAGGTTATTTATGCCGGAAAGAAAACCCTTTTTGTGGTTATATATTGTTTGATCGAGCTTAATGGATTTTGTTTCTGTGATCACAAGGTGAAAAAATTGAAGCTAGAGTTATCTAGAGAAGATTCGGTTCTTGAACTACCACGGCCTATTAAGCAGAGGATGGCGGATGAAATCCTCCAGAGGCTGCACAGCTTGGATGCTAAGACAAATGTTAGTGTGTTAAGAGGTGGGTACAATGTAATTTCATGCAATCTCTTACTGATTAATTTTCATTGGCATATCGAATTCTTATTAGAAAGTGGCCAAATCATTGTATGGCTTTGTTGTTAGAACTTAATTTGAGTATAGGGCATTTTCTTTGGGTGGCAAGTTGTTTGTTTAAGTAGGCAGAGTGATGCAATGTTCTGCACAATACATTAATTAAAGAACTTTATGTTGTGCGGAGATTTACAGGATTAGGTTACTTGAGAACTTCATATATTTATTTATTTATTGGCAGTAGTCAAATATATATATCCATTGACAGTATTATTATCTCAAAAGATTCATTCAATGATGATTTGGTAAATACTTAAGTACCAACAATCTGTTGGGAGGGCATAATGTATATTAGATAGCAGTTACTGTTGTAGTACTTCTAGGTTTACCATTTCTGTTTACCTGAGCTATGTATCATTCATGTAGTTGTTATGTGTGGATCATCAGCGCGTATGGTCAGGCTGGTCGATGGATGATTGTGATATGGCAGGCATGTCGATGGATGGATAGCATAGATAAAATAGTTGCATAAACTTAGCAGTTTCGTGTATATGTAAAAATTGACTTTGCAACTTATGTCTACAGAATATGATATCTTTTTTCAATTGTACTTTAGATCATTTTAAAACTCTGACTAAAGATCTTTGTTGATTTTGTGATGTACGTTGGTTAGAAAATATTTTTTTGGTGGAAAATGAGCTTCCTGGCAACATTCTCTAAAACCAATGGAAAACCTTATGATAATTTCAAAGATATTGATTTAAATGAGCTTTTCCCACGGCCAATTCAATATTTCTATATACACACATATGGTATGGTTGTGACACTAATGAGTAAATGAATGAATGAATAATTTGCATCGTTCTCTATTTGGTTAACTTTAGGAGTACTGTTTAATATGGTAATAGAGCAGGCAAACCCTTGGTTAATATGGTAATAGAATGGAATGGAGTTTCTTTTATGTGCTTAGATTTCAGAATGTAATAATTTTCATATCGAGTTTATAAGTTTACTGTGAGTGAAGGAAGCAAGGGAGCTTGGATGTGATGGAAAATTAATGAGAGGGGGGTGAAAGGCGTTTTTTTTTTTTGGGGGAATTTTAAGGATGGCATGGTAAGTTGGGCAGTGCTAAAGTGAATTGGTTAAAGGTGAGGGATATAATTAATAGAAGGAAATCAGCCTATGTGTTGAATATTTTGGGCGGCTGGATCCCAATCTTGCACATTACTGTGAATGAACTGTTCCAAGGCTTGTACCATGTATCCTTTGACTTGCATTAGGCAGACAATTTATTTCACTGGCATGGTATTCTATGGATGTGCACATCCAATTAGGTTATTATGGTTGAAGTCATACTCTTTGTTTTGAAATACTCTTTTTTCAAACATTTAGGATAGGAAGCCTACTTTCCTTGTTATACGAATTAGTGTATTTTATATCCTCTTCTCATAATTGTGAGCTTTTCCATGTCTCTTCTCCTCCCCCGTCCTTCTTTCATTTTGATTGTTTAGTTTGAAGCTTTTTATATACCAGTTCCATGAGTTGGAGTTTTGCAAAGTCTAAAACTGTGGTGTCAAGAAAGTATTGGATGTGTGTTGTATAGGGTCTTCACAAGTCTGTAAACATGGCTTGGGAAAGCAAGGGGGGTGTCCACCTTTCTGAGAAGCACTATCAGTTTAAACTTTAATAATGTGAATAATCAATTTTGATTACATGTATTGGTTTAAGCTATCTTTTCTAAGTTTCAAATGTTGGGATATGTGTGATGTAAATTTGTGTTGTGTATTTATATCACTCGCTACTGATCTTGTTGGCATTTTTCTTTTGATAAACAGAAGCAGTTGAAAGCTGGCGTAGAGAAAAACTAGATGAAGCCAAACGGTTGAATATTGGAAAGCAGGGAATGAATTCGACTATTCTGAAAGAGCAAACTAGTATGGTCTTCTCTTTAATGTTTGGCTTGTCTGGAATTCAAATGTTTTGTTTAAACCTCAACGTTCACCATGCTTTAATCTCTGAAGACACTTTGAAGTTATTGTTTGGACTTTCCCTTTTACCTTTTTATGACTCACTTTCTGTAGGATTGCTAGTAAAAGCCTTGGAATCTGATTGGGCTGCGTTGTCTGAAGAAATTGGTCTTTGGATACCTGCTGAAATCGTTCACCAAGAACATGATGATAAACCCAAGGGTGTTAAAGATGAAGAGGGTAAATAATCAATCTCTCTTCTAATTGTTAATCACACATGTATGCTCCAACTGAACAAACTTTCTACAAATATGGAAAAATCATATCGAGCTTTGTTTGTCTACTAACTGAGGTGTGCTTATTTCTCTCCAGAAGAAGATATTTTACCTGGCAAGCCAGTTCCACCCGAGTGTAACGCTGAACTTCATACTGATTATGCTGGGGCTGCTGTCAGATGGGGTCTCACTCACCCTAAAGAAAGTGCAGCTGACTGCTGTCAGGCTTGCTTAGATCAGGCAAAGCGTGCGCAGCCAGGTCAAATTAAATGCAACACATGGGTTTATTGCCCATCTGAGACAGGGTGTCATTCCCCAGATATCTATGAACACAAAAATCAGGAATGCTGGCTGAAATATGTAAGCATCATCTAATTTTATCATTAAGTTAGCAGTTTATAACTTTCTTGTGCTTCCTTTTGAAGTTCTTATCTAATATCTGTACTCCTTATTTATTACGCAGGCAGAGAAGCCCAAACTAAATTTTAAGGGCAAATATCCCGATTCATATAGAAATTCCCACCCAACCGCACCTTTGATTGTTCCATGGGTCTCTGGTGTTGTTAGAGTGTGATTGAATTCTGCTAAAAAGTGGACAGTTCTATCACCCTTGTAACGTTTTGCGGACAGCCATGGAGTTAGCTCCAAAGAAATCCATGTCGCATACTCCTTACATTGGTGAATTTTTGCTTCTGTTAATTATTCTTTTGGTTTGTTGAAGATAAAGATGGGAAGGGGTAAAGACTAGAGAGTGTGATTCTGTAATTTACAATCACGCAATCAATTTTTGGGACATGTAATATAATGAGAACAATGATTCTAAACTGGGAAATCTGGTGGATGACTTTTTTTACGAAAAAAGAAAGTCATCTTTTGTATTGCTCTTTTTCTAACTGTGAATGAAGTTTTTTTGGACTTATATTTTGGTTGTCATTAAACAAAAGCTGTTGTGTTCATAGGATGGCTATTGTAGAAGTAATCGTGAATGGAGTAACGTATCATTTGATCAGCTTGAACTGTGAAAGGGGTTCGAGTCCTATTTTTACCGGTTAACTCTGTTGGGAGATCCCTCTCCCTCCCTACCATTAGAGTGCATTCCGATCAATTATGGATAGGTTTCTGATTCGATTAGTATTAGATTAAACATTTAAAAATAAAAATAAAAAACTTATGGAGTTTAATGAATCCTATGTTTTAACTTTTAATTTGTATAAATTTATTTTATAAAAAACTTTCATTTTTTTTTAGACATTATCACACTTATCAATTCACATATGAAAAAATAAAGAGAGTTTCTCCTTATGATCTACAAATTATTTATTTATACTCAAATTTTTTTTAATTAATGACAATTTTAACCTAAATTAAAATTACTAAACAAGACAAAAAAAAATTAAAGACATTCCAAACTAATTAAATTATTAAAAAAAAAAAATCTTTCTCCTAAATCATTAGATTAAATATTGATTGTTGATTAAATATTACGTATTAAACTCTCTTTCCTAATTACTCTCTCTCTCTCTCCACTTTTCTCATACTTTCTCGATTGATTAACAGTTGAAGAAAAAAAAACTTACGAATATTTTGGTTTTTTACTAACAATAATATATATATATATATATATATATATATGAAAACTTGATTTATTGTAACTAGATTTGATTAAATTCAAAATTTATAAGAGTAATGAAAGAATTAAAGTTTTCTAGGCAACCACATACCTATAAAAGTAATAAAAAACATTTTCGTATTTCGATTAAAAAAAAAAGGTACTGGTTTTTTGAGTTATATATATATATATATATATATACATGTATATACTGTCTTTCTATTATCAGTTCGAACACAATAAATATATCAGGACCAATAATGTGGACCACAGATTATAGAGAAGTTTTGACAAGTGCATACACTTTGAGTCAAAGTATGTAAATCTAGTAGTCCATATTCTTCGTCCTGATATATTTATTGTCAATTCGAACTAATAATAGAAAATTCGTATGTATATATATACGGTTCCTAAAAATCAAGCTTATTCGTAATTTTTTTTTTTTTCTTTCTTAACTGTTAGTCTTGCTTGAGAAATAATGGAGATAGAAAATTAAAGATATATATTGGAGAAAATAGAGTTTAATATGGTAAGTAAAAATTTAGGAGAGATTGTTTAATATGTAATATTTAATTTAATGATTTATGAGAGATAAATTTTTTTTTAGAATAGGAGTGTCAAAAGATAAAAAGGATAATCTTGAAATAAAAGGAGGTGTCTTTAGAATTTTTTTAAATATAAATTTTGAAAACGAAGTATCATTGTAGAAGAAGTATAAAAATAAAGGGGAATGCTATCTACCTTTCCCATTTGCCTTCCCCATTTACCTTTCCCACTCATTGCTTGACACATGTACACTTTTTCATTTAATAAAATGCTCTCACTTTTTGTTATAAAGTGTGTTTACGTCTTTACCCCTTATTAATGACATGATAGAAGCAGCTATCAGGGGTAAAGACGTAAACACACTTTATAACAAAAAGTGAGAGCTTTTTATTAAATGAAAAAGTGTACACGTGTCAAGCAATGGGTGAGAAAGGTAAATGGGGAAGGCAAATGGGAAAGGTAGATAGCATTCCCCAAAAATAAAAAATTGGATTTTCAAAGAAACTTAAAAAAAAATTGGACATGTTGTAAAAGACAATAATATTATCCTTTTGTAAAGCCATGACTCATGAGAGAAACCCTAGACCATTTAAGTTGATTGAATTGAGAAAACAAACGCAAATCACAAATCAATTCTCACTCTGGAAAAACCCACCCAATTTAACCCTACATGCTTTAATTGTATGAGCAGTAGCTTCACGCTTCTCTCTCGGGTAAGAATCTTTCTCATTTTGTCTCTCCGAGTCTCTACATTCTTTATATCAGTGTTGCATTATACTGTCTGTGTTGTTATCGTCATTGTTGCATTATATGGTTTAAATACCCATCAAGCAGGGAAAATGGAAAATTGCAAAATTTGTTTTACTATTTCTTGCGCGCTAGGATAATTCATGTTGACATCAATAGATTTTGTCAATTACTCTGAATCCATGTTACATGTTATATGTTTTCTATATCTCTAAGTGGATTTATGACATTTTTAATGGCGACTGTGAGTAGTTTGTGATCAACTACACTGAGCACATGATTAATCTGATATAGAGGAAGTGCATCAATTGTCACCAAGGGGAATTAGGGTTCATTAGATTTAATTATCCGACCGTAACAGTTATTTCATTTTGTTTTGGCTAGTTACAATGGTTTATATGATTGTATTGCAGCCGATCTTATGTTTTCATTATTTTCCGTTTTATAATTTTAGACTTTTAGTTGTGGTGCTGCAAGTTCATTCAGCCGCTACAAAATCCCTAAATAGGTTGGCATTAATTGAGATAGGTTTTGGATCCTATCGTTCTCATAATGCTCCACGAATTGCTCAACCTAAGTTTTGTAAATAGAATGAGGTTTGCAAATAGAAACTGCGATAGGGTTTGACAGTGGTTTTGTAGGAAAAGTTTGTGATTTTTATAAAATGGCTCGATGTTAGCTATCCTTGCTGAAGCAAAAAATAAAAAAAATTAAAAAAATGGCCGTCATGTTGGTTAATTTCTGTAGAAATTTCTTATGATGTGGATTAGTTGTGCACTTTGCCGGTTGCTACTATCTTGAGGAAAGCCTTTTTCCTATTAAGTTTCATTTAATTACAAATAATTAACCCATTTGATCTGATAACAGTTGGCGTCCAACGATGCTTTCTGCCGAGAGCATGATCCAGGAAACCCACTATGATATTCTATCTGTGAGAGAAGATGCAAGTTATGAAGAAATCCGTACAAGCTATCGATCTGCCATCCTTAATCATCATCCCGATAAGTTACAAAAGATATCCGAGACATCGGATGCTGACAATGAAGTTGGAGATAGATTTCTAAAAGCACAGAAGGCATGGGAAGTCCTCGGCAACGCTAGGTCACGTGCTGTCTATGATAGTGAGCTGCGAGCATCAAGAGAGGATTTGCTTGCTGCAGAAGATGTTAGTTTAGAGGATATGATGATCGAAGAAAATGGAGAAGTTTTGGAGCTCGTTTACCAGTGTCGATGTGCTGATTATTTTTCTGTTGATTCTTTGGAGTTGGGTAAAATGGGTTATACATTATTAAAGGATGGAAATACGATTTCTATACAAAATCCGGATGCTTTACCAGCATCAATTGTACTACCTTGTGGTTCTTGTTCTTTGCAAGTTCGATTATTGATAAATGCAGACATTAAGACTCCAATTGATAATCAATTATGATCTGTAAATCTTACTGTTTCTATTTTTTTGTTGTTGTTATTCTGGCTTGATCACTCTCTGATCTGCACAATTGAACTTGCATGGTAGTGTTGTAAAAAAGCTTTGAAAATGAGTATTTGCTTGGATTTATAAAAAAAAAAGACAAATAAATACATATTCTGGTTTATCGGAAATTCTATTATCAGTTCGAACTGATATAATTTTTGTCAGTTTCTCACATACAAGGAACTGATATAACTTTTGTTAGTTTGAACTGATAATAGAAAGACTGTCTGGTTTATTTTCAATGTTTTTTGATTCATTTGTAATTTTGTTATTTTTAGGGATAAAATTGTCCACAAAATAATTTCCTTGGCAAGTTAATATTCCCACTTTTTGTTTCATTTGATTAATTTTTATTTGGTAAATGTATGAGGGTATAATGGTCAATTCATACAATTGAAGCTTAAATAGAGATATTTTAGACTTTTTAACGGTTAAACTCAGTCAACACAAACGAAATGTTAACGGTGTTAGTTCATAGGGGAGGTTTCTAAACTAAAAACATTTTTAACTGTACATCCGATAATAGGTTAACGTTGAGGGGAGGTTTTTGATATTAACCCTTGAAATTTTATGGTTTTCTTGTGAATTGTAATTAAGGAAGTAAGTATCGAAAAGATTTCCTATATTTTCGATATTTCCATCTTATTTACCTTTTCCATGAGACCATGACAATAAAGGAAAAAAAAAACACAGCGAGAATAACAAATTGCTGTTTTAAGAACACGTTGCATCAAATAATGACTCGAAGCTGTGTTGAAGCAATTGCAAGGTTAGTTAAATAATTTGCAGGTTGAATTCGAAACCCAGTTACCTTCTTCAACCGATTCACCTGCAGAACACCGACAACGACGGCCTTCGCTGGGAGGAGGTACCGTTTTCTGTTAATTTCTTCCAACAATTACGATTTAACAGTTAATGCTCTGATTTCTGCTTCTGTTTTCATTCTTTATTCAAAATAGACTAACAGAAAATATTGACTCTACTCAAAATTGGAACTTTGTCGCTTATTTGTATCAATCAAGAACAGCTTTGCATATTTTACTAAGTTTTAGTGCGTACTGTGAAGAATTTTAGTTGAATAAGCAGGTGTGTAAATGTAATCACTAATGCTCAGGAATTTTCTATCATATTGTTCACTTGTGACAATAAATTACCATTTTCCAAATTTATGGTTTTATCTACTTGCACTTAACAATCCTTAGAGACTAGATAGATAATTCAAGACCGAGGTACTGTATTTGGGTCATTTGTATATGCAACTGGCTCAATCATATCACGCTTGGGTTAATTACCATCACTTTTGACACTTTATCGAATTCTTCTTAGGTTTGCGCAACTTGGGAATTTCGGAAAACGATCATATTGGTGAGACTCGAGGCTGGTTCTGGGGTCAATCATTTTCGAGTTCAACAGTTAGTACACTGCCCATTCCCTTTACTCTTTAGTTTTATGTTGTAATATTGAACCAAGCTGGATTGTAAGATTCATTATTTTTCAACTGGAAAACCATTAAGTCGTTCATCATAAGCTTACGCTAGAAATCATAGCCAAAAAGAGAGATGAGCTCTGGAGAAGGGAGCCCCAATTGGAGTGTCTTTGATGGTGTGAAGATTATTCCATCAACGCCTGAAGCTCTCATGGCAGAGATTAACACAGCCATCACGAATCTTGAGTATGCGCGTGCTACTGCTCATCTTGACTCCTCATCTTCTTCCATATTAAAGAATGTGATCTCTGATGCAAGTGTGTCTTCTCGATATGATGCAAAAATCGCAGACGAGGCTTATAAGGCAGGATGTGCTGCATTGGCTGCTGGCAAACTTAATGAGGCCCTTCACTCTTTGAATATTTCTCTCTCTAAATGTCCCCCCGATAAGACCTCTGCCGTTGCCAAGCTTCAGTCCCTCATCTCTCTAACATCTCAGCAACTTCATAAGTCTCCGAACTGACTTATCTGGTACCTTTTTCTTTAAATCATTAAGTTTATGGATTTTGCAATGTTTGTTCCATTCGGTATTGCTTCTTAAAATTTTTTATTAGTGATGTTTCGTTTGAAGTAATAACTATGGTGATGCTTATGGTTTTGAAACAAATTATCTCCTGCTACATATGCATTGTTCTGTTTAAGGTTGGGTTTCTCCTGCAAAGTAGAATTGAATATACCATAATTGAAGACCAGATATAATTGAATTTAGGCCCATTATCTAATGTAGAATCTTAAAGAATATACCATAAAGCTGTATGATTATTTAAAATTTGGTTAATTTTGTAACACCTAAATATATGTACGGATTTGAGAAGATTGGCTGTAAATAAGATCTGTTTTGTCTCTAGTTAGGTCCTGCAATTTTTCTTTTTTGTCGGAAACAAAGGGAATGTTTACTAAACGTGGTTTAACAGCGGTGGAGTTCTTGGTAGAACAGAATTTTTATATGAACTTCTGCTTTGACTTATAGAGTGTAGTTGAAGATTGAGCTCTTGTGTGGTTGAGGATAGAAGATATTTGACAATTGCACGTCAATAAGAGGTGGTAGCTAAATGTCGGCTGTCGCTTGAGGTTTAGATTGTATCTCCGTCTAAGCTTTTCCCGGTTACTGTGAACTATCATGTGCTGCCTTTGTTTTTTGGCTTATCATGCATTAAATGCTTTAAAAAGTCACAAAACACTATGGTGATGTTTAAGTTCTTGCTTTCCGTAGTTTGAGGTTATATAACCACATTTATAACAATTTGTAAGATCTAACAGAAAGTTTTGTGTCTATCTCATCTCAAAGATCGCTTTAGTCTCAACACTGCTTGTCTGTTCAATAAATATTCGCTATAATAAGTTCTTGCCCTGTGTGGAGTGGTTATTTTCTAAAAATATGTGTTTTATTTTTATCATTTTTGCTATTTTTGAACAATTGGAATAAAAGATGTGTTTAGGAACATTTATAATTTCGCATTATAGCATTTAATCATATGAAGACGGAAAGGATATATATTTCCTTAACTGTTTTTGCTTCTTTAACTGTGGAATCTGTACCATATATACTTATATGTATAGTATTAGTACGCCTCGGTTACTCTTATCTATTGAGATTGATTGAGGCCAGACTAATTTACTTTTTCGTATTGATGTTTTCAGAAGTTGGTTTCTCAACATCATGTTCGATTCATAGGAGTTTCTTACTTAAATGATTCATGTAAAGTTGAAAGAAGAAGTAGAAGAGATGCAGCCAACTTTCAAAAACCAATTGAAGCCACTATGAACACAATATTGCAGGATATGTAATACTTTGCTTCTGGGTTTGTTTTGTTTGCTTGTATTTCATTTATTGCTTTGGTCCTACACAGGTTGAATAAGGGAAGAATTCTGAATAAGCTTTTTTTTTAATTTTTTATTTTTACTGGATCTCATTTGACACTGTAAATTTGCTTGTAACTCTGCTATTATTATATACATTTATGAAATCACTCCAAAGCATACTGTTGCAATGATTCACGTGGTTCTTTTTATCTTTTGTTTGTAAAGTTGTTCCCTTTTTGAGGCAAAAGTAGTTGAATCTGTGAATATTCAATCATGTACAGTAGCATGCCCGTGTGTGGACCGTGTGGTGTCCACTGTATTTAATTATATCATCATGAGGGTTGCTGAAAAAAAAATAAAGCCATGAAAATAATTAGTTTCAACTTTTACAATAAATGCCAGTTGACCCTTTGTTTCGGTGGAGTCTTGTCACTTTACTGTAAAAGAATTAATAGGTGGTTGATAAGGAAGAAGAAGACGAAGAAGAAGATAACAAGAAACAAGAAAGAGAGAACCATAACAACAACGAAGGAAACTGATATCTGATATGTGAAACGAAAATTCTCTGTTGTCAGATAAGAACCAACATCTGTGATATCAATATCAGATCCTGTAGTTCAATCTTGGAAGATATTGAGGTAAGTACACACTCTGAACTGGTATCAAAACCATCTTTTTCTTCTTGATTTTGTTTTATCTTGATGAAACATCTATAATAAATTAGCACTCTAAGTTTGGTATCATGTCTAGTCACCATAACTTGAGCTTGAAGTGAAAACTTGTAAACCTGGCATGTTTTCTACAGAATACTGTTAAATAAATTGACCCTTTTAAGATATATAGAAGAATTTGTAGCCAAGAGACATGGATGATGAATATGACAAAATTTAGGGTGGATTTGTTAGATTGTCTTGTGCAAAATTCCTTTTTTTTTTTTTTACTTAGTCTTTACACCAAAGGATTAGAAACATGTAGTCTTTTCAATAAGTTGATAGGCCGCTGTCATAGAAGCATGTCAATTTCAATATCAACTCAAGACAATGAAGTTTGTTATAAGTATGACTGCAAATTTTACTTTCACATTTCCATTCAGCTTCTGCTACAACATGAGTGTCTTTTACCATGAAGAGCCACCGCCACCCCATTACTCTAAGATATGCAAATTACTTACCGCGGCATTGAAGGATGCATTTTCCAATTGTCACAGTTTCAATGGAAGGCGTTCGATTTCGATTTCAGGTCCGGAAGAGGAATATCTAGCAAGCGATTCTGATGACGAACAGGAAGTACTCACCTTTCACAATTGCATATTTGATGTCAACTTTTTGTTTTTATTTTTATGCCTTTCTATGGTTGTTTTCCTTTTTGGTGGTGATTATTGTTGTTGATCTCTTACCACAGGTGGTTGTTTCAGAAATCCGATCTCGTGCCATGGAGAAGTTGAGACGCAAACCTAGCCTCATCATGTCTGATAGCTTTTCCTGGGTGTTTTATCCAAAAACCAGAGAATTGTATTTGAAGGCAGAACAACAGAAAGAGGACGACACCGACGAAGAAGAAGGAGAGGCTATAGAATTCTTTTCTGTTTGTAGCTGTTTCTCGTGTTGTTCGAGTGCCATAAGCAAGGAAACATATCACTCTGTTAAAACAAACTTCTCCCGCTGTTCAAGCCTGACTGGACTGGATTTTCAGGATTTTCGGAAGCTCGATTTCCAGGATTTGCAACGTTCCATAATTCAGGAATTGTGTTACTGCCAAGGATGGCCATTTGGTCTGTGCAGGAAGGCTGTGTTACTTCCACCTCTGCCCAAATCGCCATCCGAATCTTGGTCATGGCGTAAAAAGGCACTCGAATAGCTAGAATGCCTTGCGTTTAGACAATCTTCCTTGTTTTTCTTTGTTTTCTTGGACCTTTTATGAATTTATCAGTGACTAGAGACAAACCCGCCCACTTGATGTGAAAAATAAAGGGCAAAATAAAGAAGCAAATGATCTCCTAATTAAAGACAGTTCAGGCAGCCAAAGTCTTCATTCATACATTAACCATTAGTACGTATCATTGTGACAAGGGAACATCTCCGGTTCCGGTGGTGAACAACCACCATACACATGTTAACGTTTGTTTTTATGTAACACCTCCTTTGAATGGCGAATTCCCTTGAAAAAATTTCTAATAAGTTTTGTATTTATTCTGTCATCTAGAGATGCACATTTGGAGAATGAGGATGGATATAGGTACCCCCATCCCTATCTCTACTTCCTAGACCTTTCTCCCATGCCCCCCACCCACCCACCTAAAAAAAAAAAAAAAATCCCCAAATGGGGATGGGGATGGAGACATGGGGATTTGGAGATCCGGGAGAAAATATGCATCTCTACAGTGCCATCTAAGCCTCATTTTTGGTTGTGTATGTATAAGCCAATTTGATTTAAACTTCCAAAAGATCATGCATGTATTTGTACATATGAATTAAGGAGGGTAATCATGATTCATGAATCACTGTATCATACTCAAGATAGAGGAAAATTTTTTGTATGGACGGTTTTACTGTACTTGGTGAGATCGTTCAATGAGATTGCACTATATATATTAAGAACATACTACCCTTCTTATTTATTTTTCAAACCTTATACATCCCAACCCTTCTTATTCATTTTCTATAGAAAGAATTCTAAAGAGAAAAGACTCCTTGTCCTTTAAAATAAATGTATTTTTTTATATATATATTAGGGTTTAAAAGTTTCTTTTTTTTTTTTTTTTTTTTTGAAAAGGAAATTATCAGGGTTTAACGTTAAGAGATTTTTTCTTTCCAAGCAAACAAAGTATAAGTGAATGTGAGATTTTATTAGACTTTACTTTGTAGAATACTTTTTTTTTTAATTGTATATCTCTTTAAGTAATTTTGATAAAGAATAAAAATATAGTAATAAATCATTTTAAAAGTGAGATATTATGACATGAATAGCACCACTCAAAAATATAATATAAAAGTCTGATTTAGTGAGATCTCATTCAACGATCTCACCAAGTGACCGTGAAACCGTCCTATACAAGATTTTCTCCGAGATAGAGTCATGTAGACCATACACACGTGCAATTAAAGTCATATACTCATATATGTTCCACACTCTTATCTATGAATACAAAACGAGAGGACGACATGCCCTGAAACACAATTCATCATCCTCTCTAACAAATCTCAAACTTCATTTTTTTTTTCTCTGATCTAACAATGGAGTCTACCAAACCAGAAATTGACTACGAATTCCTCCCAATGCTCCGTGTCTACAAAGACGGCCATGTCGAAAGACTCATGGACACCGACTTTGTCCCTGCAGTATCCAACGACCCCATCACCGGAGTTTCATCAAAAGACATAACCATCATTCAAGAACCCAACAACATCAATATCTCTACTCGCCTTTACCTACCAAAACTCACCACCACCACCACCACCACAACCCAAAAGTTCCCTCTCTTGGTCTACTTTCACGGCGGCGCCTTCTGCGTCTCTTCACCGTTCATTTCCAAGTACCACAACTGCATTAACACTCTCGTCGCTGAAGCTAATGTCGTTGTTGTTTCGGTGAACTATAGAAAAGCTCCCGAGCATCTAATACCTGCAGCATATGAAGATTCTTGGGCTGCGCTTCAATGGGTTGCTTCTCATTCAAGCAACGATGGCTGTGGTGGTGGACCTGAGTCTTGGTTGAATCACCATGCAGATTTTGAGAGAGTGTTTTTAGCTGGAGACAGTGCTGGTTGTCACGGGCTTAGAATTTGGCAGCGGAAATCCCGTGCGACACTTAGGCAACTTCCGGGTGAAGGTTGCTAAGTAAGCCTAAAATGCTTGGCTTGTCACTCTCAAAGGCAAAGGAGAGACTAGAGGAAAGGGTTGGAAGAGCTTGGTTGGGAATGTAAAGAAACTTGTGTTACTAACAAGAAAGCTTTACAAGACTTTTTGGTTACAAATGCTTGGATAGGCTTGGATAGGCTTGCAAAATGAGAGGGGTTGGCTATTTATAGATGGCCACCTCCTCAATGAATGGCTAGGATCACTTGGATCCAACGGTGGAGGTTTCGCCTCCGGAAAGACCTAGAATTCTCTACACATATGTACATGCCTCAAGAATTCTATACAAGTGACTACACTAATCTAGAACATTCCTACATATGTCTAGATATGTACATGAGTCTAGATCCTTCCTACAAGAAAGTGCAAGAATGATCTAGAATGCCTTGTGGCTAGAGAATTCCGGAAGCATCCGTTGCTAGGTTTCTCCGGAGATCTCTAGAATCTTCCGCCAACTAGAGACTTCCATAAGTGTGTGGAAATCTCTAGAGTCTTCCAGGAGCTTTATGGCCTTGTTGTGAACATGTTGAGCCTTTTGCCTGGAATCCGGATCTTGGACTTAGCGGGACGTGACATGGTGCTAACATTGCTCATAACATAGCAATGGTAGCTGGAAGTGGAGACTCTGAGTTTAGTCTTAATGTGGAGATTTTAGGAATTGCATTGGTTCACCCGTATTTTTGGGGGTCGGATCCTATCGGGTCGGAGTCTTTAAATCCGGGTAGTGCCTTAGCGGGTCGTTTATGGCCGTTTATTTGTCCATCAAATCCGGATAACGATGACCCACGGTTGAACCCGATGGTGGCGGGTGGGCCTAGCTTGGTTGGACTCGGGTGTAAGAGGGCTTTGGTGTGTGTGGCTGAGAATGATTTGTTGAAAGATAGAGGTTTACTACAATGCATTAAGTAGGTGTGGCCGTGTGGGTGGATGGGTGTGGTGGAGATCTTTGAGACAGATGGCAAAGATCACGTGTTTCACTTGTATGATTTGCAGTCTGAGAAAGCTAAGGATTTGATCGGATGGTTGGCAGCTTTCTTCAATAGGGACATACCTCCCTTGCCTTGATCTTGCACTAAGAGGTTTGATTATTGTGCGATAAAATTACAAGAGTTATTTTCTTATCAGGATAGTATAGAAAATAATAAAATAATTTAGGATTGTATTTTGTAATGTTGAAAGTAGGGGTGTGCAAAAAACCGCCATACCGAACCAAATCGACCAACCCAACCCATAAAGTTTGGATTGGTTTGATTACAAATATAAAAAATAGGTGGTTCGGTTTGTCTTTTGGACAAACTGATTAAAGGTGGTTCGGTTTGGAGTTAAGTGAAATAATTCACCAACCCAAACCAAACCACATATTTTAGAAAGTAAAACTAAAATATAAAATTCACCTACGATTTCTATTCAATCCAGGTTTTATAACTTTTACCAATTATTGTAAGCTTTTATAGTTTTTTTTTTTTTTTGATATAATTCTTCTGATCGATTAATGTATTAGGGTTTTAAAAGCATAGATAATGTCAAATATGTCTTTAATTAATGTATATCTACATGTGTGTGTGTGTGTATATATATATATATATATATATATAGTTTTTTTGTTGTCAGTTCGAACTGATATACTTGTCTGCATACACTTGTCAAAGCATTATATAAGTATATAACTGACAATAGAAAGACTATATATATATATATATATATATATACACATACAGTAATTACTCGTTTGACTTTTATATACTTCCATTATATATAATTAATATTTCATGTTATGATTTTTTTATTTAAATATTTTTTATAATATAATACCAAAAAAATAAAAATAAAAAGATTTTTGAATTCAAATCTAAACCGATAAACCTATCCAAACCAACTCGACCTTTTTTGGTTTGGTTTGAAAAATCACATTGGTTTGGTTTGGGTTGGGTTGAAATATAGCCAAACCGATCCATATTGGTTTGGTTTGACATTGAGTTTCAGCCCAAACCAAACCAAAAACGCACAGCCCTAGTTGAAAGACTAGACGATTATTGTATAATTATATACCATGATTCTAATATTCGACTCAAGCTTTTTTTTTTTTTTTTTTTTTGGTATCCGTGGGTGTTTGAACCGGCTTGTGCGCACCTTAACTAATCCCACGAGGCCTTGAAGTTAATAGCCGGGTAAACCTCCAATGACCCCAAGAGAAATGTAGCTATTAGGGATAGAACCTAGGACATCCGAGTTTACGGCTTACCCCAGTGACCAGCGGCACCACCCCTTGGGGTTATTCGACTCAAGCTTCTTATTATAAGCTTTATATTTTCCTAATTTTAATATGAAACACATGAACACTTATTGATTATTAAATACTTG
The DNA here is from genome assembly GCA_030490815.1 of Acer saccharum. Taxonomy (NCBI): domain Eukaryota; kingdom Viridiplantae; phylum Streptophyta; class Magnoliopsida; order Sapindales; family Sapindaceae; genus Acer; species Acer saccharum. The sequence goes on from CM059872.1 coordinate 37,923,340, forward strand.
TTTAAATGATAATCAATAATTCTCAACATTTGAGAAAAATGAAAGCATAAATAATGCAATTTCTTATTGAAATGTTTATTTAGGAGATCTCTTATTTGACTGTTTAAGCTAGCCAAATATGACTATAATTTTCTGAAAACAACAAGTTTATTTATTTATATTTTCAATTCCGAGGATGGCGACCAACCACCATACACATGTTAACACGTTCGTCTCTATAGACTTTTATATCCTTCGAGAATGAATCTAGAACATGATAAAGTTTCTTGAACGAGCTAGCCAATTTAGTTTGTACTTCCAAATGATCATGCATGCATGTGTACATATGAGGATTGTCATGATCATGAATCATCACCATATCAAAATCATGCAGGACCGTACACACATGCAATTAAAATCATATATGTGAATGATTATGTTCCACACTCATAAGTCATATCTATAAATACAAAACCAGAGGACGACATGCCCTGAAAATTCATCATCCTCTATTCCTCTCTAACAAATCTCAAACTTCATATATATATATATTTCTTTGATCTGATAATGGAGTCAACCAAACCAGAAATTGACTACGAATTCCTGCCAATGCTCCGTGTCTATAAAGACGGCCATGTCGAAAGACTCATGGACACCGACTTTGTCCCTGCAGTATCCAATGACCCCATCACCGGAGTTTCATCTAAAGACATAACCATCGTTCAAGAACCCAACAACAACAACATTGATATCTCTGCTCGTCTTTACCTTCCAAAACTCACCACCACAACCCAAAAGTTTCCTCTCTTGGTCTACTTTCACGGCGGCGCCTTCTGCATCTCTTCACCGTTCACTTCCAAGTACCACAACTACGTTAACGCTCTCGTCGCTGAAGCTAATGTCGTTGCTGTCTCGGTGAACTACAGGAAAGCTCCTGAGCATCCAATACCTGCAGCATATGAAGATTCTTGGGCTGCGCTTAAATGGGTTGCTTCTCATTCAAGCCATAACGGCGGTGGTGGTGGACCCGAGTCTTGGTTGAATCACCATGCAAATTTTGAGAGAGTGTTTTTAGCTGGAGACAGTGCTGGTGCTAACATTGCTCATAACATAGCAATGGTGGCTGGAAGTGGAGACTCAGAGTTTGGTCTTAATGTGGAGATTTTAGGAATTGCATTGGTTCACCCGTATTTTTGGGGATCGGATCCTATCGGATCGGAGTCTTTACATCCGGGTAGTACCCCAACGGGTCGTTTATGGCCATTTATTTGTCCATCAAATCCGGATAACGATGACCCACGGGTGAACCCGGTGGTGGCGGGTGGACCAAGCTTGGTTGGACTTGGGTGTAAGAGGGCTTTGGTTTGTGTGGCTGAGAATGATGTGTTGAAAGATAGAGATTGGGTTTACTACAATGCATTGAGTAAGTGTGGGTGGATGGGTGTGGTGGAGATCTTTGAGACAGATGGCGAAAATCATGTGTTTCACTTACATGATTTGCAGTCTCAGAAAGCTAAGGATTTGATCGGCCGGTTGTCAACTTTCTTCAATAGGGACATACCTCGCTCACCTTGATCTTTCTTTCTTTTTCATTTTTTTTTTTTTTTTTTTTTTTTTTGTGATCTTGAACTAAGAGGTTTCGTCATTTTCTGGTTAGGACAATACCAACTATATAACATTGATGTAACATTAATAGTTTTTTTTAAAAAAAATATTATAATAATATTATTGAAAGACTAGACAATTATTATAAAATTATATATCATGATTCACGACTGTAATATTCAACACAAGCTTGTTATAAGTTTTATATTTTCCTAATTTGAATGTCAACCACATGAACAATTATTTATCATTAAATACTTGTTTAAAGGATAATTTATCAATAATTTTCAACTTTTTGACAAAAATGAAAGTGTAAATAATGCAATTTCTTATTGCCGTCTGTTTCCAGTAAATATGAAACATTGAAATGTTCAACTTAGGAGAGATATCGTATTTGATTGTTTAAGCTAGTCAAATATAATTACAATTTTCTGAAAACAACAGATGTATTTATTTATATTTTTGACTTTGAATTTTAGCTTAATTAAGGGATGTGATTACCGACAGCCCACCGAAAATAAGCGGTTTATAGTCATTATGGGTGTGTTTGGTATGGCTTTTCAAGTAGAGTTTTTAGAGTAGATCTTTTTGTAGTGGAGTTTATAATGAGTAGAATTTCTAACAAAAAACACTTTTGGTTCTATAAAATACAAAAAAAGTGTTGATAAAGTTTTTTTTAGAAATAACTTTTGGTTGAGTGAATTATAAAAAATGTGTAAACAATGTATTTATAATACATTTTTTATAATGAAAGAATTATAGTGGAATATCTAAAATTTATAAAGGGTAATTGAGACAATTCATATATTTTTAAAAAGTTATTAAAAAAAAAAAAAAAAAACTTTTTGAAAGAACCCAAATTTTGGGCTTCTCCGGTTAGATATAAAATGTCTTTTATATTTAAAAAACTGTTAGGTAATTGTCTCAATTACCCTTTATAAAATGTCTTTTATAAAGGGTAATTGAGACAATTTGTATATTTAAAAAACTGTTATGAGTTTTGTCGAACTAAAAAAACTTCAAAATAGCTTCTAGCATTAAAAAAGCGCTTTCAAAATCCATACCAAACGCAAACTAACTCTTAAAATAATGCTGAGCTCTGAAAAACGTCAGTGCATCGCATTCACAGAGTCATTAATCAGAAATAAGTAAGAGCTACAGCCTACAATTGTTTATACAAGTTGGAATGTTCAATGCTGTTGAGAGGATACGTATTAACTGCTAGTTAGGTTCTAACATGACTTAAAAGACACTCAAAATATTACTTAAGATACAACTAATTGACAGATCTTTTTTAAAAAAAAAGTCATATACAATAACTAATATAATCAACGGATGATTTTGTTGCTTGGCCCACAACTATAAAAATCATTAATTCTGATCTCATCTAATTGGACTGGCAGTTCAGTCTACTCACAGAGCATTATAAAAGTTCCTCTTTTGTCTATGTTGAAAAGCCATAGCTACTCTGTTTTCAATACTCCTCTGTTTTTGATAATCTTTTTTTCTAATGGGTTCCACTGGCGAAGCTGTAGAAGTTTCCATTGAAGTTTTCCCTTACCTTCGAGTGTACAAAGATGGGACAGTTGAGAGATTGGCGGGAACTGAAGTGGTTCATGCAGGTTTGGATCCTGAAACATTGGTTCTGTCCAAAGACATCGTCATCGTCCCAGAAACCGGTGTCTCTGCCAGAATTTACCGACCCAACAACAACTGGACAGAATCTGATCAAAAGCTTCCTCTAGTAGTTTATTTTCATGGTGGGGCGTTTTGCATATCGTCAACCGCCGATCCAAAGTACCACGCCAGTCTCAACAACTTAGTTGCAGAGGCTAACGTCATTCTTGTATCGGTCAACTACAGACTAGCTCCAGAATTTCCTCTTCCTATTGCATTTGAAGACTGTTGGGCTGCGATTCGGTGGGTGGCTTCCCATGTTAAGGGAGATGGCCCTGATCGTGAAGCTTGGCTTAAGGAATGTGTTGACTTCGAGAAGGTGTTTTTGGTTGGAGATAGTGCTGGTTCTAGTCTTGCACATCATTTGTCTTTCCGGGTCAAGAATTCAGATACGGGTCGAGACTTGAAGGTCTGTGGTATTGGTATGATCAATCCTTACTTCTGGGGAAAAGATCCGATTGGAGTGGAGGTAAGTGATGAGTTCAGGAAAAAAATGGTGGATAGTTGGTGGATGTTCGTTTGCACATCAGAGAATGGGTGTGATGACCCGCTTATCAACCCGTTTGTAGATGGAGCTCCAAGTCTTGATGGGTTGGGATGTGATAAGGTGCTTGTTGTTGTTGCAGAGAAAGATATTCTGAGAGACAGAGGAAGGCTTTATTACAATAAATTGGTGAATAGTGGGTGGGCAGGAAAAGCAGAGATGATAGAGGTTGAAGATGAAGATCATGTTTTCCATATATTTGATCATACCACAGACAAGGCAAAAAGCTTGATCAAACGCTTGGCTTCTTTCATTAACCAAGACAGTGCTTTTGCTTTTGCTGTGTGATGTGTGACTTCGTTGCTTTTGTTGTGAGAATTCAAAGTTTGAAAAAATGTTGTCGCTTTCAATGTTAAATTTAAGTGGAAATAAAAGTGGAGTTGAAACTTGAAAGTTATCTTTAAAGGTTAAAGTGTTAAACGTTGTCTTTTCACCTACCCTTGAATAATGTACTTATTTTCTCAAAACTCAAAAGATTGTTAGTTTTTTTTTTTTTTTTTTTGATTGATATAAACCAAAGGCTTACAAAATCTGGAAATCAGATCCAGTTGTTTTCTATTATATATAATTATTTGTGTAGCATGAAAAAAATCCATGCCCAAGCAAGTGACATTTTTTCTCTAGTTTTCTCTAGAAGCCAAAGACAGCCTTAATTCTATTTGCGCCCATCTAAGGACAAAACTGAGAAGGCTGGTGAGGAATATCGTAGGAGACAAATTTGGTGGGGTATATATCATATTGGATTTATCAGTTATTGATGTTACAACTCACAGCTATCAATTGTTGGTATAATTTATAAATCATCGGGAGGAATTTAAAAAAAAAAAAAAAAAAAATACAAGTGACCAAGAACTTCCTCTTGTTGTCTACTAAACCCAACTACCGCATTATACCTTATTATGAATTTTTACAAGGTTGTGAACTCAAATCATATGCCTCCCTTGATCCCAAATCCACACTTGATTATTTACATTTTCAGCATGCTTAAAGTTAAATACCTAAACAACATTCTAGTCGTCTGGTGGCGGCAAATGACAAATGTCTGATCCATGCTAAATGCCTAAACATTACTGCTGATCTCAATGATTTGAGAATAATCAAAAAAACTACAAAGGTGATGAAACATTGAAATCCATAACAATACAACGAATTGTTTTACGAATAACAAAGTATGCAACAGAGATCCAATATGGCATTAAACGGCATTAAACAAAGAACTAAATTCAGAACAAAAAAAAATAAAAAAAATATCATAATAGTTCTACATAAAAGCATAAGAACCAAAAGGCCTCAAAACACAACTGTATCGAGCATCGTTCCTAAAGTCTGAACGATGTTGGAAGACATCAGGTTGGAGACATGTTCCTCAAGGTGCTTCTTAGCATCTTGTCTTCCCACATTAGCAATCGCAAGCTTTTCTGGTGGCAATTCATCTTCCTCTTGAACTGCCTTGTTATATTTGATCGCTAAGTTTAGCATCTCCTGCACATCACAAAGAAACCAAGGTCACATCACTTTCGTACAATGTTGTTATCAATACATTTCAAATCTATTTCGAATCAACCCACAACTACTACTTTTCGAATCTTCCAAATAGATCTATTTTATTGCTCTATCTACAGCCTGGAAGTCATGTTCTTCTTTAGTAAAATATTTGTAAACTAAATAAAAGTAACAAACAATAAGAGTAATAATCATGACGACAGTCCCTTAATCATATCAATACAAACAATGATAAATAAAATAGATAGGGAGCTTTGCAGTAGCTCAGAAAATCAGAACGATAATTTATCATTATCATCCAATAAATTGTTTATTATTATTATTATTATTATTTTATAGTTCTTTGGCATGACTTGTGATTTTACCATCCCCGTCAATATTAGAAACTATTTTTTCTTTGCACTTTAAAATGTCTCATAAACACAACTAAACCATTTTTGTGGATCATGTGCTCTAAGATAACACAGCCTCTGGTTTTGTACGGGAAAAAAGTATGAGATTGGGGTTTTGAGCAATGCCTCAGTTACCTGACTCTCTCTAGTCAGGTTACTGATGCAGTCAAAGCCAAGGAACCGTAGTAGACTATTAAAGTTAATAGAAGTTTCACTGACCTGAACAGTCTGTTCATTGGTTTTGGAATGGCTATCAAACCGCCTAAGTGTCAATCCATCAGTCCATTTCTTTTTGTGGAGGTTAAGCAGCATCTTTTCCTCAAGTTCATTCTTCCTATAATTGATGGCTATAGAGTAATAATGTCTGTTCAACCCATGGATCAATGCCTGACAATAACAATAAACCATATGAGAATCGAGCATTGTACAACCTGAAAATAGGTAATAGTAAGAAGATGTAGTGATCAATCATTAAAAACTCACTTGAATGGAAGGCTTATTAAGATGCCCAAGGTTGGATGTAGTTTGTCGGGGTTCTTGGCCAAGCATCATGGTTTGTGGGTTAATTAGTCGGAATGCGTCAATCACTACCTTTCCTTTAACACTCTGAATTGGATCCACCACCACTGCAACTGCCCTTTGATTCAGAGCTTCAAAGCTCTGCACCCAAAAGAATATGTCAGCAAATCAGGTGACTAAGCCAAAAGAATTAGGCGAAAAATCAGAACAGAGCTTATTTCGCAAAACTCTGGATAGAGACTGCAGGCATCACATTCATAGAACCTCAAGTCATCAACAAAACTCTTGTTTTATGTACAATGTTTCTTTACATACTCCATGTCACTGAAATCAACGGATTTTACCATCAATATCATATTTCCTAAAACAAGTAATTATGTTATGGATATTTGTACAACTAAGCCTCACCCTTTTTGTTGCTATACAAAGACCATCACAGATAATGAAATGTAGGAGATTACATCAAATGATTAGGTGATAAAACAAGAACATCATTCATTTCATTGTCACTAAAATGAACTAGGATCAAGAATAAGTTCAACTGTGGCCAGTATTACCAAGAGGACAAGAGACTGTGCAGGAAAAAGAGAAGCAAAACCATTTTCAAAACAGCAGTAGAATAAGATTAAGTCCAATAATATTATTCGAGTACTTATAAAAAAACATGGGTAACGGTAAAGCACTAAAAAATTAATAAAAATACTAACCTGCTGCGTGTTTATGTCAACACCAGAGAGCCAACAACCAAATCCAGGATGCGAATGATACCACCCTACCACCATCTCTGGCCTGCAACACCAAATAAAGAGGTAAGCTATCTAATCCAGATGCATAATAGCACAAGATCGTGACAAGTTGTTAATTGGCGATAAAGTTACAAAAGGATGGGAAAAACACGTCAATTATAATAATAAAAAAAATGTCTGAAGGGGATTCCCTCGACTGTGGAATAGGGGACAATTTTTTGCAAATCCGTTCATCAATGTTACTTGTCTTGAGACCTATAGGACATCTTTGCAGACTACTTTACACTTTACCTCACCTAATCCGGCATTATTTTCTTTCATCTATTCAACTTAATAAGTAACTTCTTTCTATCCATGAGCTATTAAGTTATTAACTAGTAATATGATTAGACAATCAAATAAGTGTCAGTTCCACCAAAAATCAAATAGGATAGTTAAAAGTAAGATAATCCAGTGTTTACATCAAATGCTACTCTAAGCATCTGCAGTTATGTTTTTATACTTGTCTAAAAATTGTATAAAACAAAAATAAACTGTCAAAACAATACATACAACCTAGCATATACAATTTTCAAGATTGAAAAAGTCATCAAACAAAGGCTGAAAAGATTCTTAAAGAAAGGTAAACAGCATTATAGTTCTTAACTAAAAGAATTCACATTCAGACCGATCATATTAAATTATTAGTCTTTGATCAAGAAGAAATTGGCTCTGCCCTTCAAATATTAAAATATGCCCTCGTATTCTCAATTCATTACAATTAAAGTCTCTACAAAACAGATTCCTGCAGCTACACCTCCCTCAAAGCCATCACATATCAAACAGAATAACGTATCAACAAAGCAACATTCAATTAACGAAATAATACCTTCCAGTCTGCTTGAGCATATCAAGCATGTTTGTCTGGAACACATGATCAACTGCTTCAACACTGACACCAGTACCACTTTGTGGCATCGCAAAGACATCAACTACCCGGACTGTGTACTCATCCACGAACTCTCCAAGCATCAAACCCATGACTTCCATGGGGACCCCAGCTCTTCCTGTAATTCAGAAAATCCACATTAAGTAAAAAACATAAAAGTCACACAAACCTCACTCACTTACAGTTTCAACTCCATATTAACAAAAATCCAAAAATAAAAATGAAACAAAATTTCTTAAAACCTAGCATAGGATCTCTGATCTCTCTAAAATATTTCAACAACGCCCCAAATTTAACAGCAGGAGATATCAATAAAAACATCAAAACATAACTGTGAGTAACAAGATGCACTAGTCGTTAAAAAAATCCCTAACTTTCCTAATCAAAACCTAAAACATAGAAAGAGTAAACTAACATTGAACCGCACAATAAAAACCCTAATTAACGATCCAATTTCACTAAGCAAATAAACTTCCAAATACGCTAAAAATGAAATATTCGAAGGTCTTATGTGAAAGCACAGGAGTTACAAAGCATCCACTGATACAGTTTTCGAATCTTACCGTGTTTAAGCATTTTGAGGAGTGCGAGCGAGGAGATGTAGACCTGCTCCGATGAATCGAGCGTCGGTGAGTCTGGCGGCGGATGACCCAAGGCACCACCGGCACCGGCAAACATTCTTTGCAATCTTTCCATCCCTGACATTTTCTAGCTTGTTTTCTCGAACTTCCTAGCAGGCCAAACGGAATACTGAGTTTTCTTTCTCAGCAAGAAGACGCCTTTTTATGTTTGGAGCTTCGAATGTGTTTTGCAAAACCATCCTTGTAGTTATAAATATTTACAAACCTACTAACTTTTCTTAGAATTTTTTTTTTTTTTTTTGGGCTGATAAGTATGGGTCAACCCATTACCCCACTTCGAGCCAGATATGTTAGTGGACCGCAAATTAATAAATTGCTCAACTTGGGCTTGCAACCCAAAATTGGGTTGGAACCCAAAATTCTATCAATTTCTTTTGATACAATTTAACCCTAGTTCCCAATGACCCATTACATGATTCGTTTATCAATTAACAACACCAATGGCTAATGCAATCGATGGAATCAATTGAGTTAGTTGTATAACTTCCCGATTACCTCAATGAAGGGTTTGAATCTCATCTTACTCATAAAAAAATAAATGTCTAAACTTTAGAGATCTCTCGTTAATTGTGAGAATAGCTATAGCTAGACACACCACTAGGTGCACTGCTTACCCGGCCAATGAAGATGTGATATATGATCAAAAATATATATTTGTCAATCACATATCACATTTTTAATAGTCTTGGGTGGCCCCCAGGAGCGTAGCTCAGCTGGTAGATGAACGAGCTTGGGCTTTGGGCAAATGAACAAAATACATGATTTAAATAGGTGGATAGATAGATATTATAAATGAAAAATAAAAAAAAATAAGTCTTTGGTGGATGAGATGACGCTGGTCTGGTGGTAAATCATTCACACCTCCACCATAAGGTTGCAGGTTCAAGTCCTTCCCCTCTCAAAAACAGGTCTCATCCTCATGATCAGGGACGGAGCCAGGAATTTCTTTTAGGGGGGCATCATTAAATAATAATAAAAATGGTAATTCATTTTTTGAACTATTTAAAGTACATTAATCAAAAATGAAACATCACAAGTTTACAAGGGGCATACCTTGGGTTAAACAAAAAACTTGACTAAACAAAAAGTTGGAACATATAGATTCATATGATTCTTCAAACATATTTACAAATTACAACTGTTCTTGACCTTTTGACAATGTTGCATTATAGTCTCATTATCAATGCCATCATATATGTCCTTTTTTATATAAACAACCAAATTATCATTCATCCATTGATCTCCACCGGTATTAGTACTTTTTCCTGCAAAATCAATAATAGGGATGGAAACTTTAATCAATTAACAGCTGGTGTACTAATTTTTACATTTTCAAAAGACATTCATTTTTTCCACCAAAATACAGAAGAAATAAAAAATAATTAATTAACACTCATAATGGTTTCAAGCAATTATGTATAATACATGATTAGTGGCCTAATAAGAGTAAATATTACCTTTTTCTACTCTTCAATTTAAACTTTTACAAATCACATTCTCAAGCATTCATGGCCCACAACCTTCTAGTAACATTTAACAAGCATTCCTATTATATATCTGTTAAATGCCAATAGATTAAACACATGTTACACATAACACATGAGTTTTAAATTTATATTTTGTTCAATTACACAATAGAAAATAAAAGGGAAACAAATATTGAAAAAGGGAAAAAAAAATTAGGATTAAAAGATTACCATTTCCATATTTAATTGTCATGACTTAAGAGAATATATAAAATATCTGGAAATGGTGTTGCTTGAATTTGATTTGCAGGGAGTTGAGACTTGAAGAATGAAGAGTGTTGTTTTTTTTAGGTTATTTTGAAATTGAAAGAGGAAAGTGAAGAAAGAAAGTTTTGTTTATTTATTGTACACGAAGGAAAAAAACAATTATATATGGGTCATGTTGTTTGACTTTGTTAATTGTCAAATTATAAAGACTATTTAAAAACAATTAATATTTTACAAGTTCCAGAATTCTTCCAAGTTCCAATCATGTTAGAAGAATATTTTATAAAGAGACAGAAGCTTCAAATTTTTTTTGGGAAATGAGGGGGGCAGTTGACCCTGCTCGCCCTTGACTGCCTTTATCCCTGGAGTCATGATCACAGTGTATTCAACAATTTCATGAAGACGCCTTTTATACTTTTATTTGAATGCAAACGCGGCAGATGAATTGAATACTTCTGCTATAGTTTGCACGTGTGACTGTTATGTGAGATACACATATAGAGAGGTGAATTGATCAAATTGTAGTCGCCTGGGTTGAATTTTCCACACTCATTTAATTTTTGCTGCACAACAAGTCATCAATGCATTCAAGGCATTGATGTGGACATAGCTGTTTTACGTAACAACTTGTTGCTTGAACCAATCATGCATCGTGACCAAGAATTCATCTGGTGGCATGGATAAGTGGATTACAATAATTTTTTTTTTTTTTTTTTTTTTTTTTTTTTTTTTTTTAAGAGTAGCGATATTTGTACCTCTCTAAAATTGTATGTACACTTCAAATTTATATATTTTCAAAATTTCAATATTACCTTTAAATTAATTTATTAATATTTTAATTAAAATAAATAATAAATTTTATAACTATTTTACTGCTTTGAATAGTTGACTAACTAAACCAAATTAAAAAAGGAAGCAAATAAAATAAAATTAGTAAAGAAAAAACAAAAATCCAAATCAATAAATGGATAAACTTCTTACAATCCTAAAAATTAAGATGGAAGGCTGTTGCCTCCTCCATTCTAGATCGGAAAAAATGGAGGAAGTGGCCACCCCTGCCAATATATATATAATAATAATTTTAGCATAATTGTGTGAAATACTGGAATCTTTCTCCATTACAGATTGAAAAAGCAAAGAAGAGGCAGCCAAAAGAAAAAACCGTTTCTCACTTTTATTGCTTTCTCTGGCATCACATCAAGCATATGAACAAATGATTCATGCTCAACTTATTAAGCAATTACAATTTACAAATGAACGAAAAACTGAAAAGAAATTAGATTACCCCTTCTTTGTAGCACCTATCATAGAAGCATTGCAGTGAAAGAAGCTATGCTGTGATTTTAATTATATATATATTGATTTAAAATATTTTATAATTTATTTATTTATAATATTTTTAAAATTAAATGAAAGGGCATATTTGGTAATATGTGGGGTGAGATTACAAAATTTAATATTTAAATTTTTTTAATGGTGTGTACATACAAAAAGGGGCGCACATACAGTTTTTCAGGGGTGTAATTATCGTCACTCTTTTTTTAAAATAATTTCCGGTCACAATTGGTTTCATATGATCTAGATGGTAAACTCGATATCTTGACTTGTTAGAATATATTGGGTACACCCAAGATGGGTCTAAACCCAATTCCATGGCCGTGGCCCATGAAGCCCAACCCAACACATGTTGATAATTGTTGTAACAGTTACTGCAGATAACTGCCTGTGTAGTTTTTCTACAGACACCACTTATGTAGTGTATGAGTTAAAGTATGACTCTGTGATATATAATATTGGGTGTGTGTAAGTGATTATCATCAATTTTACGTGAAATACATAAATAGAGAGAAACAGTAAAGAGAGGGATTCTTATACTATGGTTTGAGTTTGAGTTCCATTTTGGTGACTCTTTTCTAACCTGTGAAACATTCTGTAATCGTTCATGAACCGAAGAAAGGTACATATCCTTGATACTTTCTTCTTATGCTTTAGATGATGTATTATCTTCATTGGTATTAGAGCCTGAATGAATGTTTTCTGGTTATAGAAAAAGTTCCATCTATGTTTATGATATGCATGGATTTTTTTTTTTAAAATGATGTCCTTATGACCATTCACTTTGTTTTAAAGTGACAGTATAGTGTTAGCACCTTTAGTGTGTTATTTTTATGGCTATGATAATACAGTCTATGGGACATGTCTAAGGTAACAGCTGTTTTGGAGACTAAGAGATTAAGATAGAATGGGAAGATTTAAATCTTTTTTTTTCTTACTTATATGTTCAACGGCTAGCCAATTGTATTAGGAGATACAATTGTGAATACATGAATAAAGTCAAGCATAACTTCTTGAGGGGTTAAGTATGTTTTGGACTGATAAAAATGATTATGAAATTAAATCTAGGACACAATAATGAACATTATATATTGGGTACACCTAAGATGGGTCCAAATCCAATTCCATGGCCTTGGCCCATGAAACCTAACCCAACACAACACATGTTGATAACTACTATAGTAGTTACTGTAGATAACTGCCTGTGCAGTTTTTCTACAGACACCACTTATGTAGTGTATGAGTTAAAGTAGGACTCTGTGATACATAATGCTGGGTGTGTGTAAGTGATTATCAACAATTTTACGTGAAATACAGAAATAGAGAGAAACAGTAAAGAGAGGGATTCTTATTCTGTGGTTTAAGTTTGAGTTCCATTTTGTTGACTCTTTCCTGACCTGTGAAACATTCTGTAATCATTCAACAACCGAAGAAACGTATATATTCTTGATACTTTCTTCTTATGTTTCAGATGATGTATTATCTTCATGACCTGTTCAACTTATGTACATAGCTAGAATTGATCTCTTCTTAACTGTTGATTGATTACTTTTAGCTAGATTTTTGGAATTATGAATATTCTTCAACTACTTTCTTACACATATTACTTGCGGTCCCAACTTGAGATAAGTCTTAAGGAAAAATTTTCAAAGTACGTTGAAGATTTTATGGAAACTGAAGTCAATAAATACCCATCACGTTCCTAGACAAATACTTACTAAAATTCCTCTTCAACTTCAACACAACCTCTCTCTCTCTCTCTCTTGATATCCTCTGCTTAGTCGATTTCTTGTTTAATTTACAGTAATTGCAGTCATGGAACAATTTGTCATGGAGAGTCCAAAATCACCCCTACAACCTCCAACTTTTGGAAACCTAATCACTGTTCTTAGCATTGATGGAGGTGGAATTAGGGGGATCATCCCTGCAACTATTCTTGCCTTCTTAGAGTCTGAGCTTCAGGTAGATAAATTTGTATATACTTGTTATATATATATAAATTTTTATGTGATTAATTTTCTCCTAATAGATCTCTTATTTTAACAGAAACTGGATGGTGAGCAAGCAAGACTCGCGGACTATTTTGATGTGATTTCGGGTACTAGCACGGGAGGTCTAGTGACTGCCATGTTAACAACTCCGAATGAGCAGAACCGCCCTTTGTTTGCTGCAAAAGACATCAAAGACTTCTATCTTGATCATTGCCCTCAAATCTTCCCTCAAAAGTAATTAATAATCTTTCACGGTCAATTATTTATCATGAATTAATAATCATGTTTGATGTTAATTTTTTTATCATGAATATTCACGATCACATAATTACTAACGTGATACGTTTTAATTTCATGCAGTACTTCTTATTTGCCCTTCTCTAGTATGTTCAAATCTCTGACCGGACCAAAATATAACGGCAAATATTTACATAGCCTTGTAAAGGAAAAATTAGGAGGCGTACGGTTGCGCCAGACATTGACAAATGTTGTGATCCCAACTTTTGACATCAAGAAACTCCAGCCAATCATCTTCTCCTCTTACGATGTATACAGTTATTCATCTATATATACATATGATCTATCTTTAACTTTCTTAGACATATAGGAGTTCTAATTATACTATATATTATTTCAGGTGAAGAAAAATCCAAGCATAGATGCCTTGCTTTCGGATATCTCCATTGCAACTTCAGCTGCTCCAACTTATCTTCCAGCGCATAATTTTGAAACCGAAGACATTTCTACCGGAAAAATTAGAACATTTGATCTCATTGACGGTTGTGTGGCTGCTAATAATCCGGTATATATATTGAAACATCAACCATGGATGTTCTTTGAGTTTTTTTTTTTCCTTTCTGACAACTCACGTAAATCTTATGTATTGGTTTTGCTTTAATTTTATTCTCAGACTTTAGTTGCTATGAGCGAAGTGACAAAAGATATCACCAGGGGCAGTCCCGACTTCTTCCCTATAAAGCCAACGGACTATGACCGGTTTCTGGTTATATCATTAGGTACTGGTTCGCCGAAAACAGAAGAGAAGTACAATGCTCTTAAATCGGGTAAATGGGGTTTGTTGGGGTGGCTAACAGCTGAAGGCTCTATTCCATTGATAGATGTGTTCATGCAATCTAGCAACGACATGGTCGACTTTCATATCTCTACTGTTTTCCAAGCTCTTCATTCTGAAGATAACTATCTTCGAATCCAGGTAAATTTTCTGATGTGTGATTTTAAGATGAAGGCGTGCATATACGTGAATCACATGATCGTATTAATTATGATTGTGAAATTGATGAACAGGACGATACACTCAGCAGAAATGAGTCTTCCGTGGATATTGCAACCAAAGAGAACTTGGATAGTCTCGTGAGGGTGGGAGAAAAGCTGCTAAAGAAACCAGTTTCGGAAGTTAATTTCAAGACTGGTGTCTTAGAGCCTAGTTCTAGGAACAAGGACACAAATGAACAAGCTTTAATCAAGTAAGTAATTACGAAATTATCTACCGTATTTCTTCTTAACTCCAATGGTGTATATCGTTTTTGATGAATTTTAAAAATAAAATAATAAATTAACATTTTGTATTTATTTTATTTGTGTAGAATAGCAGGAGTGCTGTCCAAGGAAAAGAGGGTTCGTGACATGAAATCACCACTCGGGAAGAAGCCGGTTGCAAATAGCCAAATCAAAAGCAGGAATATATTGCTAAGCACTTAGGCAGCTTCTAGTTACATTTATTATTATTATTATTTCATTTTCATTTCAAATAAATTCATTATTTGTGTTTATGATGTAACTAATTAATGATGTAACTAATTAATTATATATTCTTCATTCATTGGGATGGAAGTGCGAATTTGATGCTAAACTCTACTTTCTACGGCATCCAACATTATCGATGTAATTCATTTAGTTTTTATACAAATCGTGGTGTGTATCATTTTGATGAATTTCAAAAATAAAATAATAAATTAACATTTGGTATTTGCATTTTTATTTTATTTTATTTTATTTGTGTTTTTTTTGGTAATTCCACAAGATATCCCTGCTCGGCCCGGGAGGCATGGGACAAGGCCTGGCCAAGTGTTGCTCCAGAGCTAGCTCGAACTTGGGCAATGCCCGAACGATTCAACCGTCGTGGGGGCGCTTTGCCACTGTGCCACAACCAACTTGGTTTTTTTAATTGTGTTTTTTTCTTTCAAGTAATTAATTAGTTTAGAATTTCAGCAAGAATGATAAGATTTGAACTTGCAATCTCAATGTGTTGACACGATGGATTATTTTGTGAAAAAAATATTGAAATGTCTCATAAAGATCTCTTGAAAAGCAAATTCAAGGATGTGATGAATTAATTCCTGTAATTACCAAGAAATTAAATAATTTTCTCCTTAATTTTAAAGATTTATTTTGTGCATCTAATTATTTATTAATGAAAATTTCAAATGAAAATGTTAATCATGATATCAAGATATTCATATTGATAATTAACTAATTAAGTATCACTATTTATATGTATATATGTGTGTGTGAGAGAGCTTGAAATCATATACTCATGGTTTTATAATCATAAAGGAACGATCGATGAGTTGTATATGAATCAATTTATTATGTTCTCATTTTCATATAATTTGATGCAACAAAATTTAATAATAATAACAAAAACATAAAAGGTTGTCTACTCATCCACGAACTCTCCAAGCATCCATGATCAACAGCTTCAACACTGACACCAGTACCACTTTGAGGCATCGCAAAGACATCAACTACCCGGACTGTGTACTCATCCACGAACTCTCCAAGCATCAAACCCATGACTTCCATGGGGACCCCAGCTCTTCCTGTAATTCAGAAAATCCACATTAAGTAAAAAACATAAAAGTCACACAAACCTCACTCACTTACAGTTTCAACTCCATATTAACATAAATCCAAAAATAAAAATGAAACAAAATTTCTTAAAACCTAGCATAGGATCTCTGATCTCTCTAAAATATTTCAACAACGCCCCAAATTTAACAGCAGGAGATATCAATAAAAACATCAAAACATAACTGTGAGTAACAAGATGCACTAGTCGTTAAAAAAATCCCTAACTTTCCTAATCAAAACCTAAAACATAGAAAGAGTAAACTAACATTGAACCGCACAATAAAAACCCTAATTAACGATCCAATTTCACTAAGCAAATAAACTTCCAAATACGCTAAAAATGAAATATTCGAAGGTCTTATGTGAAAGCACAGGAGTTACAAAGCATCCACTAATACAGTTTTCGAATCTTACCGTGTTTAAGCATTTTGAGGAGTGCGAGCAAGGAGATGTAGACCTGCTCCGATGAATCGAGCGTCGGTGAGTCTGGCGGCGGATGACCCAAGGCACCACCGGCACCGGCAAACATTCTTTGCAATCTTTCCATCCCTGACATTTTCTAGCTTGTTTTCTCGAACTTCCTAGCAGGCCAAACGGAATACTGAGTTTTCTTTCTCAGCAAGAAGACGCTTTTTTATGTTTGGAGCTTCGAATGTGTTTTGCAAAACCATCCTTGTAGTTATAAATAGGGCAAATTGCACTGAACGCCTTGAGGTTTGGGAAAATTACACTTAGGCGGAAATATTTTGTTCGTATACACTAACACCCCCAAGACTTAAATTTGACTTTTAAATTGCCTAAAATGCCCCTAGTTATATTATTTTATACTTTTTTTTTTTTTTTTTACCTTTTAACCAAAAAAATTATAAAATTTAATAAAATAAAATAAAAGATATGATTCATTAAATAAATTAATATTTTACAAAAATTAAATAAATAAATATATTTTTAAAATAAATAAATAAATAGTTTAAAATAAATAAATATTTTTTAAAATTAAATAAATAAAGGGTTTTAAAAAAATGAAAAAAATTAAAAACATTAATTTTTTTAAGGATATCTGTTAATAGGGACAAAAAAAAGCTATAAATTTTTTTACGGTAAGAATAATGGTGAGAGAAGCTTCAAGGTTTCCAACACTAGGAGTCTTCTTCAAGGTTTCCAACACTAGGAGTCTTCTTACCTTCTTCAACCACTTCCTTCAGTGTTGAGAACCTTAAAGCTTCTCTCACCATCATCTTTACCGTAAAATTTGGATATTTAGAGTTTTACTTGTCCCTATTAATGGATATCCTTTAAAAAAATTAAATTTTTTCATTTTTTCATTTATTTATTTGATTTTTTAAAACTATATAATTATTTATTTATTTATTTAATTTTTTAAACCATTTATTTATTTTAACTATTTATTTATTTAATTTTTAAAACTATTTATTTATTTAATGAATCATATCTTATATTTATTTATTTTATTTTATTAAAGTTTATAAATTTTTTGGTTAAAAGGTAAAAAATAAAGTATAAAATAATATAACTAGGGGCATTTTAGACAGTTTAAAAGTCAAATTTAAGTCTTGGGGGTGTTAGTGCATAATAACAAAATATTTCCAGCTAAGTGTAACTTGCCCAAACCTCAAGGAGATCAGTGGAATTTTCCCTTATAAATATTACAAACCTACTAAATTTTGTTAGATTTTTTTTTTTTTTGGGCTGATAAGTATGGCTCAACCCATTACCCCACTTCGAGCCAGATATGTTAGTGGACCGCATATTAATAAATTGCTCAACTTGGGCTTGCAACCCAAAATTGGGTTGGAACCCAAAATTCTATCAATTTCTTTGGATACAATTTAACCCTAGTTCCCAATGACCCATTACATGATTCATTTATCAATTAACAACACCAATGGCTAATGCAATCGATGGAATCAATTGAGTTAGTTGTATAACTTCCCGATTACCACAATGAAGGGTTTGAATCTCATCTTACTCATAAAAAAATAAATGTCTAAACTTTAGAGATCTCTCGTTAATTGTGAGAATAGCTATAGCTAGACACACCACTAGGTGCACTGCTTACCCGACCAATGAAGATGTGATATATGATTGACAAATATATATTTGTCAATCATATATCATATTTTTAATAGTCTTGGGTGGCCCCCAGAAGTGTAGCTCAGCTGGTAGATGGATAAGCTTGGGGCTTGGACAAATGACTTCTAAATCAGCGGCTCGAATCCTACTAATGGTAAAAGGCTTCAAAAAAATACCCGGTCTAAATAGGTGGATAAATAGATACTATATATATATACATATATATATATATATATATATATATATATATATATATATATATATATAAAGTCTTTGGTGGACGAGATGACGTTGGTCTGGTGGTAAATCCTTCACACCTCCACCATGAGGTTGCAGGTTCAAGTCCTTCCCCTATCAAAAACAGGTGTCATCCTCATGATCATAGTGTTTTCAACAATTTCATGAAGACACGTTTATACTTTTTATTTTAATGCAAACACAGTAGATGAATTGAATATAGGAGCGAATCCTGGATTTTGTATCAGACGAGGCTAAACTAAATATTAGTTATAATTTTAACTCAATAGGTGAATACCTATTTTATTTTAGTAATAAATAAATCATAAACAAAATTATCTAAATCAAACTAATCCTAAATCAATTATAATAAAACAAGCTAACCTAACAAAATAATAAATAACTATATAAAAAATAATTAACAATTTATGTTAAAAATTAAGAAAACCCACAGAAAAAACAAAAGCAAAGAAAAATTGGTGGTACATACAGTGAAACACGAAAATTGAATAAAAGGTGAATGGGTATATTTATAATATTTGTTAAAAAAAAAAGGTTAAATTGTAATTTACATATAGTGACATTGTAATTTGATATAAAACATGAAGTAAAATTGTAATAATACAATTTATTTATTTTTTCAAAAAGGGAGACGGGGCTTTAGCCCAGTCTAGCACTCTAGAGTCTAGCCTATGCAATCATTCGCCCCTGATTGAATGCTTATGCTACAGTGTGCATGAGTGACTATTATGTGAGATACATACATAGAGAGGTAATTTGCACAAGTAGTCATCGATGTATTCAAGGCATTGATGTGGACATAGCTGTTTTACGTACCAACTTGTTGCTTGAACCAATCATGAATGACCAAGAATTCATTACATTTAAAAAATAATAATAATAATTTCTGGTCACAATTGGTTTCATATGATCTAGATGGTAAACTCGATATCTTGACCTGTTCAACTTTTTTACTTACCTAGGATTGATCTCTTCTTAACTGTTGATTGATTACTTCTAGCTAGATTTTTGGAATTATTAATATTCTTCAACTACTTCTTTACACATTACTTGCGGTCCCAACTTGAGACGAGTACTCTTAAGGAAAAAATTTCAAAGTTGAAGATTTGATGGAAACTGAAGTCAATGAAAGCCTCTTCAACTTCAACACACCTCTCTCTCTATCTCTCTTGATGTCCTCTGCTTAGTCGATTTCTTGTTTAATTTACAGTAATTGCAGTCATGGAACAATTTGTCATGGAAAGTCCAAAATCACCCCTACAACCTCCAACTTTTAGAAACCTAATCACTGTTCTTAGCATTGATGGAGGTGGAATTAGGGGGATCATTCCTGCAACTATTCTTGCCTTCTTAGAGTCTGAGCTTCAGGTAGATAAATTTGTATATACTTGTTATATATATATAAATTTTTATGTGATTAATTTTCTCCTAATAGGTCTCTTATTTTAACAGAAACTGGATGGTGAGCAAGCAAGACTCGCGGATTATTTTGATGTGATTTCGGGTACTAGCACGGGAGGTCTAGTGACTGCCATGTTAACAACTCCGAATGAGCAGAACCGCCCTTTGTTTGCCGCAAAAGACATCAAAGACTTCTATCTTGAGCATTGCCCTCAAATCTTCCCTCAAAAGTAATTAATAATCTTTCACGGTCAATTATTTATCATGAATTAATAATTATGTTTGAAGTTAATTTTTTTCTCATGAATATTCACAATCACATAATTACTAACGCGATATGTTTTAATATCATGCAGTACTTCTTATTTGCCCTTCTGTAGTATGTTCAAATCTTTGGTCGGACCAAGATATGACGGCAAATATCTACATAGCCTTGTAAAGGAAAAATTAGGAGGCGTACGGTTGCGCCAAACATTGACAAATGTTGTGATCCCAACTTTTGACATCAAGAAACTCCAGCCAACCATCTTCTCCTCTTACGATGTATACAGTTATTCCTCTATATATACATATGATCTATCTTTAACTTTCTTAGACATATATGAGTTCTAATTATACTGTATATTATTTTCAGGTGAAGAAAAATCCAAGCAAAGATGCCTTGCTTTCGGATATCTCCATTGCAACTTCAGCTGCTCCAACTTATCTTCCAGCGCATCATTTTGAAACCGAAGACATTTCTACCAGAAAAATTAGAACATTCGATCTCATTGACGGTGGTGTGGCTGCTAATAATCCGGTATATATATTGAAACATCAACCATGGATGTTTTTTTTTTTTTTTTTCTGACAACTCACTTAAATCTTATGTATTGATTTTGCTTTAATTTTATTCTCAGACTGTAGTTGCTATAAGCGAAGTGACAAAAGAAATCACCAGGGGCAGTCCCGACTTCTTCCCTATAAAGCCAACGGACTATGCCCGGTTTCTGGTTATATCATTAGGTACTGGTTCGCCGAAAACAGAAGAGAAATACGATGCTCTTAAATCGGGTAAATGGGGTTTGTTGGGGTGGCTAACAGCTGAAGGCTCCACTCCCTTGATAGATGTGTTCATGCAATCTAGCAGCGACATGGTCGACTTTCATATCTCTACTGTTTTCCAAGCACTTCATTCTGAAGATAACTATCTTCGAATCCAGGTAAATTTTCTGATGCATGATTTTCAGATGAAGGCGCGCGTATACGTGAATCACATGATCGTATTAATTATGATTGTGAAATTGATGAACAGGACGATACACTCAGCAGCAATGAGTCTTCCGTGGATATTGCAACCAAAGAGAACTTGGATAGTCTCGTGACGGTGGGTGAAAAGCTGCTAAAGAAACCAGTTTCGGAAGTTAATTTGGAGACTGGTGTCTTTGAGCCTAGTTCTAGGAACAAGGACACAAATGAACAAGCTTTAATCAAGTAAGTAATTACGAAATTATCTACCGTATTTTTTTTAACTCGAATGGTGTGTATCAAAAATGATAAATTTTTTCACCAAAAAAAAAAAAAAAATGATAAATTTTAAATTGGACTAATTGCACAAACGTCCCCTGACATTAGGTCTAAATGCATGTATATGGAACTTTTGTTTATAATTACACGAATATCCCTTGCTGTTAGTGGATTGCCGTTTGCACTTAACAGAGGAAGGGTAAAATGGTCAATTCAATTGCATGTCAGATTGAAATAATATCTAATAAGATTTTTAGTGCATTTAAAATATGTATATTTCTCAACACGATCATCATCTCCAAAGTCTTGATGCTACTTTCAGAGATTTAGCCTCTGACCTTCAATCAAGAATTGCAAAACTCCATTCTGATCTTCACAGATATATCTCTCATGGATATTCTGGTCCAGATTTTGATACAAAAGAAAGAGAAATACAGCAACTCAAAGCACAGCTTGAACAGCTAACCAGAGATCACTCCAGAGAACATTCTTCCAAACCAAAACCATATTCCCATCAATCACTGTTTTTCCCTGTATCTCCTACACATTCACCTCCATCTAAACCTGATGAATTTTCCGGCCACTTCAAATCCACTGGTGAATTGTTTCGAAAATATCCTGTACTCTCTTCTCCTCCAGCAAAACAAAAGAAGAGATCTCCCTCGAAGCAGAAAGACAAGCAAGCTGCTTCCAGTTCATACAACCCAGTTCTATTGGCCTCCAAGGTCTCTTCCTCATCGTCCGAGTCTGATTCAACTTCTGAGGATGTCTCCTCTCAGTCATCTCAGACTTTCTGTCAGTCTTCTTGGCTGGATACTGCCAACTCCTCTCCTCATGATCAGGCTGATCTTACTCAAGTGTATATGGCATCTCGTACAGATCCTCAACCTTCGACACAGACCTATGAGTCTCCTGATGAGACTACCTCCACTGCTCCTGCTCCTTTTGTCGAAGAACCTCCAGATCATGTTCCCGGTCGTCCTCCTGCCAAGCCAACTAATGGTCCTTGGTTCACTCTTGATGACACTTCTCCTGGTTCATGGAGAACACGTGTGTTTGAGATGAGCGCATGGCTTGACCTCCAACTGGCAAAATCTGAACAGAATCTCGAATCAATATTACGTGAGTTTGTCTCTCGTTTTACTGGTTCTCTCAGAGATTGGTACCAGGCTCTAGGTGAATATCGACAGCTCCAATTTGTTCGAGTTCCCTTAGCCTCCCAAGCCATGGGATATATTTTCAGAGAATTCCTTGGTGATCCTGATCACATCTACAAACAAGCTAGACAAGAATTCTTTGACATGCGTTGCTGCTCTCTCAAACGGAACGACATCATGTTCCATTACAAAAGGATGTCTCAAAGGTATCATACCCTCGGTGGAATTAATGATCATAGTCTTAAACAAGTCTATGTCAATTCCCTTCCAGTTGACCTCCAAGATGAGATACAACGGAAAATTGACACCTCAGGAAGGTCTCTCAATGACACATCCTTAGGTGAACTCCACATGTATGCTCTCAGCTCTCTGGATAAACTCTGTGCTACCCAAAGATTCTTCTCCAAGATGCTCACAGAAGGCAAAAACCTTCAGTCTCAATGCCGACAACCGTCTCTTCAGATTAAGTGCAAATCCTCCTCTTGCACCTGCAAAACGAAAAAGAAGAATCATTTCAAACACTTCAAAAACAAGAAAGGTAGCTCAAAGAGATTCAAGTTCTTCAGAAAGAAAACAAAGCGAGGTTGGAATAAATCCCAACATTGCTACATTTGCGGCAAACCCGGACATTATGCAAAGAAATGTCCCAACAAAAAGGCAAAGTCCGCCAGATTAGTTCAGCAACTAAGAGACATTGCTGATGAAGTTCCATCTGATGCTGATATTGAATCAATCTTCTCTGAACAGGATCAAACCGATCCCTCTACCACCTTTGTTCTTCAGGAAGATGTTTCTGACTCAGAATCCTCTGGCTCTTCAGATTACAGTTCTGTTCCAGAAGCTTATCAAGCTATTCCCCTCGTTCCTCAGTTTGGACCCCATGCTCCGGTTCGGATTCGACCTGACAAATATTCTAAACCTGTCGATGTCATCGCTTATCTTGACACAGGATCTCACAACACCATGATGAATCCAACTATCCTTCCCCCCGAGTATTGGAAATCCCAAGAACACCATTTCATAGCCGCTGATAGAAAAGTATTTGCCACTCATCTGATTTCCAGAAAAAAGATTGGTATCCAATTTTTCCCATCCTTTACTCTTTGGGTCCATGTCCTTGGTACACCTCTTCCGGATAAAGACATCCTCCTCGGCTGGGATGTTTTTTGCCAGTGTAAATCCCTCCGGATCTTTCCTTCCGGAATTCGGTATAAAAAGAATTTCAAAGCTTTTTCTGAAATCCCTAAGATTTTCAAGCTTTCTGCCATCCAAGCCCCTTTTGAGCAGATACAGCAGAAGTTGCTCCTTCTTTGTGCTGACAATCATGCCTCTTTCTCTCATCCATCTCCTCTGTGGAAAAATCCAGATTTCTTTATCAAGCTCCCCTTCAAGCTTAATGAAGATTCTAATCCTACCAAGGCTACTCATTCAGGCATGTCTCCCTCAGACCTCAAGCTAGCTACTGAAGAGTGCAATGAACTCCTTCGTCAAGGCCTGATAGAACACACCTCCTCTCCTTGGGCGTGTCAAGCTTTTTACGTTGAAAAGCGTTCAGAATTGATCAGAGGAAAAAAGAGATTAGTTGTGGATTACAAGCCACTTAATCTTTTTCTCAGAGATGACAAGTTCCCTGTCCCCAGGCCAAATGTCCTATTCTCTCAGCTCCCTAGAGCTACGGTCTTCTCCAAGTTTGATCTCAAAGGTGCCTTCTGGCAAATTGGTATTCATCCTGATGAAAGATATAAGACAGCCTTCTGCCTTCCCAATGCTCAATACCAATGGACTGTTCTCCCTTTTGGTCTCAAAACTGCTCCATCCCTTTTCCAAAAGGCTGTAACCAGGATATTTCATCCTCTTCTACACTCAGCACTCATCTACATTGATGACATTCTATTGTTCTCTCCAGATGAGACCTCCCACATCCTTCTTCTCCAACAGTTCCATGATATTATTAACAAATATGGTATCATGCTCTCCGAAAAGAAAAGCATAGTTGGAAAATCTGAAATTGAATTTCTTGGCATGCACATTGCCAATGGCCAATATCGACCTGGTCCTTATTTGGCTGTTCGATTATTGGACTTCCCTGATTCAGATCTCAGTGTCCATCAAATTCAACAATTTCTTGGTATCGTCAACTGTTATAGGTAAAAATTAGTGGTGAAGGACACGTCATCAGCACGAAAGGCCAGGAAAGCAAGAGTCAAGATAAGTCAACTTATGGAGCAGAAACCTCCCACGATAACCTACTCGGAAAAAAGAGTAAGTAGTCCGACCACAAACGAAGACGATCAACTCGGGCAGCAAATCTCACTAGGGCACATTCGGGCATACTCGGGCATACATACTCGGGAGTCAATGAGACAGTCACCAACATTCGTATGCCAATCATAATCAGCGACCAGCACATCCACGATAAGCAACGATGTGGACTATTAGAGTTTAACAAGGAAACAAGCAGTTCTCCCGCGAATAAAGGAGAAAGAATCTCGTCCAGAACCAGACTCAGCCAAAAGAGGAAACATAATCTAATTAGGACTAGAAAACCGCTTGAGACTTGGGCACCACAATACCAAACCCTAGCGGCCACCTTAAAACCCTAAAAACAACATGTATAAATACCCCCTCTATACACAAACAGGGGGGTACGCAAAAAAGTAGAACAGGAGATAGAGAATCGTATTGAAAAGCTTGTAATCATTCTTGGTCATTCTTGATCTTGTAATCGTGATTCATAGTGGATTTGGCTTTGTTGCTAGAGGCAACGATCCCGTGGATGTTTCTCCGATCTTTTGGAGTTTTACCACGTAAATCACCTGTTATTTCTTTACAATCTTTGACCATACTCAAATATAAATCGCAGTAATTCGAGAACGAATCGTTGACTTGGTGATCACCAAAAATCACCGTCAACAATTGGCGCTAGAAGGAGGGGGACCCAGAACTTTGTGACAACAATGGCTGGCGACGGAGATGGTAGCGATTCCAGGTACAGTCAGGGCGTGCCAAGTAACGAGTTGGAAGATGACACCGCGCTCAATACGGCGGATGCAACTTTGACGACGGCAAACCAGTCAGCTGCCCTGGCTGGAATTCAACGTTTACCTACAGCGAATGAAGAAATCGCGCAGCGACTCCGTGCTTCTCTACAACAACTCATATCAGACGCAGCAAGGCAGGGAATTGATCTCTCTGTTACGGAAGGTTTGATGTCACCTCATGAACTGTCCGCCCCAAGCCAGCAGACAGCAAGACTGCGCTCCGCGGTGGTGATACCAACCCCTGATGCACCCCCAAAGGCGAGACAAGATCCTACAGGCAGACCAGAGATGCTATCTGAAAGAGTAGCCAGGAGAAGTAGGGAGCACAGAGAGGGGAATGATTCCGACAAAGAGTACTATCAAGATCGGGTAGCCGGAGATCGAGACCGCCCCAGGAGGCGTGGCCACCGGAGAGACCGGTCATCCTCGGAAGAAAGTGAGCAGAACCATCATCGCAAGCGCCAAAGGGGTACAGTCCGACTGCATGGCCTAAACCGAGATCATAGAGAGTTGAATCCCGAGGAGAGGGGCCAAAAACTGACCATAAGCCAGAACTTCGATGCGTCAGGAGAACCTGAAGGGGACAGAGACATACTTATACAGAGCCTCACCCGGGAAGTTCAAAATAATCGTCGGCAAATGGATGCTTTGGTCAGGCGGTATGGGCGTAATGAGCTGTCAGACGATGAATCCGGAAGCCCTTTTACCAATGGGGTTTTGAGGATGCCTTTCCCAGAAAGATTCAGAATGCCCCACATCGAGCTGTTCAAGAAGGATACAGACCCAAAAGAGCATGTCCGGAGGTATAGGAGCGCTATGGCGCAATATGTCCATAATGATGCACTACTATGTTTGAATTTTCCTCAAACTCTTGGGGATCTAGGCTCCCGGTGGTTTGGAAGGTTGCCAGCAGCAAGCATAAGTAGCTTCGGCGAACTGAGCAAGGCTTTCTCAAGGCAGTTCCTCGGGAATGTACACAGGAAAAAGTCAGTGGCTCATTTATCCCAACTCAAACAGGGAAAAGACGAGTCGCTGAAGAAATATCTGGGAAGGTTCGGTCAGGAAGTGTCCGAGATCGGAAGTGCAAACGACGAAGCAATAATTGCCGCGTTCATTAACAACCTTCAGAATGGCCAATTGTCCTTTGACCTCAGAAGAGCCCGACTAACCAGCTATGCCGATATGATGGACATGGCAGGAGGTTACGCCTTGGCCGAAGAAGAGGAAATTGCCACAGGAGGTTACTTCGTACATGGCGGTCGCCCAGAGGGATCCAAAACCAAGGACCAGACCAAGATGCCCGATACCAAAGGTGACAAGCAGAAGAATAAAGCACGGGATGGTCGGGATGGACGACGAGCATACGACCCAAAAACCGATCAACCACGGCAGAGGTTCCAGGGCCGATATACAAATTATACCCCGTTGAAGAAAGATCAAGAAGAAGTCCTGGCAATCATAGAAGAGAAGAACATGTCCAAAGAACCACCTAAGCAATCGACATATGCTCGGAGGGACACCACCAAATATTGCCGTTTCCACAAAGAGAATGGGCACGAGACATCCAAGTGTTTCCAGCTAAGGGATCATATCGAGACTCTTATTAGGGAAGGGCATTTGAAGGACATTGTTTTCAAAAAGACGGACAGGGCAGATGGACAGAAAGATAGCCGACAGGACGGACGGGCAAGAAAACTTAGTCCCAAGAAAGCTGAGGATGAAGGAGCAATTAACACCATCTTCGGAGGTCCAGCAACGGGCAAGAGTAACAGGGAAAGAACCCAGGAGATTCGGGAAGCTATGGAGGCACGGAGAGACCTGGACGTCAATTCTATTGAGCTCGACCCGAAAAGAATCAAGGAGGGCTGGGACCCGATCGTGTTCACAGAGGCCGACTCACATGGAGTGGATGTTAGGCCAAATGACGCACTAGTGGTCAGCGCTCGGATCGGCCATAGAGAAGTTCATCGAATTCTGATCGACAGTAGGAGTTCGGCAGACATTCTTAGTGCAGAAGTATATGACCAGCTGAGGCTAGACAGGAAAGACCTACAGCCTTTTCCCACACCCCTTAGAGGATTTGGAGGGGTCGAAGTGAGGTCACTCGGCACGGTTAAGCTACCTGTGAAGATCGGAAAAACCCCTTGCCAGAAAACAGTGCTGCTCGACTTTGTGGTGGTAGATACGGAAAACTGGCCGTATAATGCTCTACTGGGCCGACCATTTTTGAATAAAGCCAAGGCGGTGACAGCAACTTATGCCCTCATGATGAAATTCCCGACCGAATATGGTGTGGGAGTGGTCAAAGGGTCACAAGAGATGGCCCGTAGAGCAAACTTATCAGTATATAGAGATAGGGAGGTACGCCAGGTATACATGGTAACAGTCCAGCAAGAGGATAGAGAACCTGAAGAACAGGCAGAAGTGCCGAAAGATTTTGAGTTGGATCCCAGAGAAGGACCGAAGGATAGGGAAGACGAGCCGACCCAAGAGGTGGCACTAGACCCGGAGGATCCAGGTAGGACAGTGAAGGTAGGGGCAAGTTTGAGCGTACATGTCAAAACCGCACTTATTGCGCTACTGAGAAATTACAAGGATGTTTTCGCTTGGAGCCATGAAGATATGCTGGGGGTAGACCCGAAGGTGATTTCACATCATCTTTCCACCGACCCCGAGTTCCGACCCGTGGTACAAAAAAGAAGACTATTCAATCCAGAAAGAAGCGTCGCAATCAAGAAGGAAGTAGAAAAGCTACTTTCCGCGGGGTCGATAAGGGAAGTCAAGTATCCGGAGTGGGTGGCCAATGTGGTGTTGGTCAAGAAAAAGAACAAGCAATGGAGGATGTGTGTAGACTTTACAGACTTGAACAAAGCTTGCCCAAAAGATAGTTTCCCACTACCGAGGATCGACCAGTTGGTAGATGCGACAGCAGGACATGAATTGTTAAGCTTCATGGACGCCTACTCGGGATACAATCAGATCCGAATGAATAAGGCAGATGAGGAAAAGACGTCGTTTACCACGGACCAGGGTTTATATTGCTACAAAGTAATGCCATTCGGATTGAAAAACGCCGGGGCAACATACCAGAGGCTAGTAAACAGGATGTTTGCTCGGCAGATTGGAAAAAATATGGAGGTTTATGTGGATGATATGCTGACTAAGAGCACCACTGCAGAAAAACACACGGAGGATTTGAAGGAAACCTTTGACGTCCTAAGAAAGTATCAGATGAAGCTCAACCCAAGCAAGTGTGTGTTCGGGGTACCTTCGGGAAGGTTTCTAGGTTTTCAGGTGCACCAGAGGGGAATCGAAGTAAATCCTGAGAAGATCAAAGCACTAGAAGGAATGGCTTCACCCAGGACGCTAAAAGATGTGCAGAGGCTAACGGGATGCCTCGCGTCACTCAACCGGTTTATAGCCAAGTCAACAGACAAATGCGCCCCATTCTTTAAAGCAATAAAAAAGGGGAAAGGGCTCGAATGGAGTACAGAGTGTGAAGAAGCCTTTCAAAAATTAAAAGAATATCTGGGGAGAGCACCAATCCTTTCAAAACCGGTGGTGGGAGAAACATTATACTTATACCTCTCGGTCACCGAGGTGGCGACGAGTTCGGTGTTGATCCGACTGGAGGAAGGGATACAAAAGCCAGTGTACTATACAAGCAAAGCGTTGTTAGCGGCGGAAACCAGATACTCACCGGCAGAAAAAATAGCGTTAGCTCTGATCACATCAGCCAGGAAGCTAAGGCCATATTTCCAAGCACATACAATAGAGGTATATACAGACTGCCCGCTGAAACTCATTCTTCAAAAGCCAGAAGTGTCAGGAAGGCTGACCAAGTGGGCGGTAGAGCTCAGCGAATACGACATCAGATACATACCAAAAACGGCCATCAAAGGGCAGGCGGTATCCGACTTTATAGCAGAATTCACCGAGCCAGACGCCGAGGTAAGGAGGGCAATGGAAGATGAACAGACTACTAAATTCCAATGGAAATTACATGTAGATGGGTCATCGAACACGCATGACAGCGGGGCAGGAATAGTCATAACGACCCCCGAGGGGGATACTGTAGAATGTGCCATGAGGTTCAATTTCAAGGCAACCAACAACCAAGCAGAATATGAAGCCTTGCTGGCCGGTCTGAGAGTCTGCATAGCACTAGGGGCAGATGAGCTGGAAGTTTACAGTGATTCACAGGTAGTGGTCCATCAGGTACTGAATGAATACCAGGCCAGGGAAGAGCACATGATAGCTTATTTGGACATTGCAAAAAGACTACTTAAAAAGTTCAAAGCATACAGAATCTCTCAGATCCCTCGGGAAGAGAACGAAAAGGCAGATGCTTTGTCCAAATTAGCTTCAGCCACCACAAGCATCAGATCCAAAGCAATACCAGTGGCGCACCTGACTAAACCAAGTACAGCGGAACCCGAGGAAATCATAATAGCAGAGATCCGACCTAGCCCGGGTGACTGGACATACCAACTCAGAAAGTACTTGGAGGAGAACATACTACCGGAGGATGCTGTGGAAGCTAAACGCATCAGATACAGGTCAGCCCGGTACACGATTCTGAGAGGAGAATTATATAGGAGAGGATTCTCGAAGGTATTGCAGAGATGCATTTCCGGTGAGAAGACTGGAGAGATCCTGAGAAGTATCCACAGTGGAGTATGTGGGAACCACACTGGGGGTAAAAGCTTAGCACACAAGATACTCCGGCAAGGGTTCTACTGGCCTACTCTGTTCGCGGAAGCGCAGCAATTCGCAGAAAGTTGCGAAACATGCCAAAGAGTAGCAAATGACATTCGGCGACCCCCAGAGTTGCTCAGAAGCTTAACCTCGCCTTGGCCCTTTGCCATGTGGGGACTCGACCTGATAGGACCAATGCCCACAGGAACGAAGGGAGGAGCCAAACATGCTATTGTGGCAGTGGATTATTTTACCAAATGGGCAGAGGCAGAAGCACTTGTACATATCACCGAGGCAAACACTACCAACTTCGTTAAAAAGAATATAATATATCGGTTTGGGATCCCGAGCATCATCATAACAGACAATGGGACTCAATTCGATAATAAGAAGTTCAGAGAAATGTGTGAAGAGTTCAAGATCACAAACTACTACGCATCGCCTGCTCATCCTCAAACCAATGGCCAAACGGAGGCCGTGAATAAAGTAATCAAGCACACATTGAAGGCAAAGCTAGAGGCAAAGAAAGGTGGCTGGGCAGACAAACTGCCTGAGGTGCTATGGGCATACCGAACAACTGTGAGGTCTTCCACAGGGGAAACTCCTTTCGCGCTGGCATTCGGGACAGAAGCTGTTATCCCAGCAGAAACTACTTTCACATCCCCCAGGGTCCAGCTATACAGTCCCGAGCACAATATAGACATGCTGCAGCAGAACCTAGACGAGCTTGAAGAAATCAGAGACGCAGCACAAGTAAGAAATTCCGCATACCAGCAAAGGGCCGCTAGGTACTACAACTCTCATGTTCGGGAGCGGAGATTCCAACTCGGGGATCTAGTGCTGAGGAGAGTATCACCGAATACCAAGGATAAATCATCAGGATCCCTCGCCGACAAATGGGAAGGACCAAGCAGAATATGAAGCCTTGCTGGCCGGTCTGAGAGTCTGCATAGCACTCTTGACACGATCATCATCTCCAAAGTCTTGATGCTACTTTCAGAGATTTAGCCTCTGACCTTCAATCAAGAATTGCAAAACTCCATTCTGATCTTCACAGATATATCTCTCATGGATATTCTGGTCCAGATTTTGATACAAAAGAAAGAGGAGTTGTCCATTTCAACAATAAAGTTTCTTGTCCTGAGGTGAAAATCGAGCTTTTGGATTCCATTTTTGACAGCAAGAATCTCTTTGTAGATAGTGTGATAATGCTGTTGGGAATCTTTGAATTTTCCACTAGCATGACCACAGTAACTTCGTTGTCCTGCTTGATCTTCAATGAGCACAGCACCCCAAAAAATATCACTGGCATCAGTCTGGAGAATAAATTGACCAGAAGAAGGAATAGTGAGAGCCGGAGGAGACTGAGAGATCTCCTTTAATTTGGCAATGGCCTCAGTGTGAGAGGAACTCCAGGGAGGAGGACGCTTCTTGAGAAGTGTAGAAAGAACTGAGGTGTAATGGCTGACATGGGGAATGAAATCTCTGACATAGTTGACGATACCAAGAAATTGTTGAATTTGATGGACACTGAGATCTGAATCAGGGAAGTCCAATAATCGAACAGCCAAATGAGGACCAGGTCGATATTGGCCATTGGCAATGTGCATGCCAAGAAATTCAATTTCAGATTTTCCAACTATGCTTTTCTTTTCGGAGAGCATGATACCATATTTGTTAATAATATCATGGAACTGTTGGAGAAGAAGGATGTGGGAGGTCTCATCTGGAGAGAACAATAGAATGTCATCAATGTAGATGAGTGCTGAGTGTAGAAGAGGATGAAATATCCTGGTTACAGCCTTTTGGAAAAGGGATGGAGCAGTTTTGAGACCAAAAGGGAGAACAGTCCATTGGTATTGAGCATTGGGAAGGCAGAAGGCTGTCTTATATCTTTCATCAGGATGAATACCAATTTGCCAGAAGGCACCTTTGAGATCAAACTTGGAGAAGACCGTAGCTCCAGGGAGCTGAGAGAATAGGACATTTGGCCTGGGGACAGGGAACTTGTCATCTCTGAGAAAAAGATTAAGTGGCTTGTAATCCACAACTAATCTCTTTTTTCCTCTGATCAATTCTGAACGCTTTTCAACGTAAAAAGCTTGACACGCCCAAGGAGAGGAGGTGTGTTCTATCAGGCCTTGACGAAGGAGTTCATTGCACTCTTCAGTAGCTAGCTTGAGGTCTGAGGGAGACATGCCTGAATGAGTAGCCTTGGTAGGATTAGAATCTTCATTAAGCTTGAAGGGGAGCTTGATAAAGAAATCTGGATTTTTCCACAGAGGAGATGGATGAGAGAAAGAGGCATGATTGTCAGCACAAAGAAGGAGCAACTTCTGCTGTATCTGCTCAAAAGGGGCTTGGATGGCAGAAAGCTTGAAAATCTTAGGGATTTCAGAAAAAGCTTTGAAATTCTTTTTATACCGAATTCCGGAAGGAAGGATCCGGAGGGATTTACACTGGCAAAAAACATCCCAGCCGATGAGGATGTCTTTATCCGGAAGAGGTGTACCAAGGACATGGACCTAAAGAGTAAAGGATGGGAAAAATTGGATACCAATCTTTTTTCTGGAAATCAGATGAGTGGCAAATACTTTTCCATCAGCGGCTATGAAATGGTGTTCTTGGGATTTCCAATACTCGGGGGGAAGGATAGTTGGATTCATCATGGTGTTGTGAGATCCTGTGTCAAGATAAGCGATGACATCGACAGGTTTAGAATATTTGTCAGGTCGAATCCGAACCGGAGCATGGGGTCCAAACTGAGGAACGAGGGGAATAGCTTGATAAGCTTCTGGAACAAAACTGTAATCTGAAGAGCCAGAGGATTCTGAGTCAGAAACATCTTCCTGAAGAACAAAGGTGGTAGAGGGATCGGTTTGATCCTGTTCAGAGAAGATTGATTCAATATCAGCATCAGATGGAACTTCATCAGCAATGTCTCTTAGTTGCTGAACTAATCTGGCGGACTTTGCCTTTTTGTTGGGACATTTCTTTGCATAATGTCCGGGTTTGCCGCAAATGTAGCAATGTTGGGATTTATTCCAACCTCGCTTTGTTTTCTTTCTGAAGAACTCGAATCTCTTTGAGCTACCTTTCTTGTTTTTGAAGTGTTTGAAATGATTCTTCTTTTTCGTTTTGCAGGTGCAAGAGGAGGATTTGCACTTAATCTGAAGAGACGGTTGTCGGCATTGAGACTGAAGGTTTTTGCCTTCTGTGAGCATCTTGGAGAAGAATCTTTGGGTAGCACAGAGTTTATCCAGAGAGCTGAGAGCATACATGTGGAGTTCACCTAAGGATGTGTCATTGAGAGACCTTCCTGAGGTGTCAATTTTCCGTTGTATCTCATCTTGGAGGTCAACTGGAAGGGAATTGACATAGACTTGTTTAAGACTATGATCATTAATTCCACCGAGGGTATGATACCTTTGAGACATCCTTTTGTAATGGAACATGATGTCGTTCCGTTTGAGAGAGCAGCAACGCATGTCAAAGAATTCTTGTCTAGCTTGTTTGTAGATGTGATCAGGATCACCAAGGAATTCTCTGAAAATATATCCCATGGCTTGGGAGGCTAAGGGAACTCGAACAAATTGGAGCTGTCGATATTCACCTAGAGCCTGGTACCAATCTCTGAGAGAACCAGTAAAACGAGAGACAAACTCACGTAATATTGATTCGAGATTCTGTTCAGATTTTGCCAGTTGGAGGTCAAGCCATGCGCTCATCTCAAACACACGTGTTCTCCATGAACCAGGAGAAGTGTCATCAAGAGTGAACCAAGGACCATTAGTTGGCTTGGCAGGAGGACGACCGGGAACATGATCTGGAGGTTCTTCGACAAAAGGAGCAGGAGCAGTGGAGGTAGTCTCATCAGGAGACTCATAGGTCTGTGTCGAAGGTTGAGGATCTGTACGAGATGCCATATACACTTGAGTAAGATCAGCCTGATCATGAGGAGAGGAGTTGGCAGTATCCAGCCAAGAAGACTGACAGAAAGTCTGAGATGACTGAGAGGAGACATCCTCAGAAGTTGAATCAGACTCGGACGATGAGGAAGAGACCTTGGAGGCCAATAGAACTGGGTTGTATGAACTGGAAGCAGCTTGCTTGTCTTTCTGCTTCGAGGGAGATCTCTTCTTTTGTTTTGCTGGAGGAGAAGAGAGTACAGGATATTTTCGAAACAATTCACCAGTGGATTTGAAGTGGCCGGAAAATTCATCAGGTTTAGATGGAGGTGAATGTGTAGGAGATACAGGGAAAAACAGTGATTGATGGGAATATGGTTTTGGTTTGGAAGAATGTTCTCTGGAGTGATCTCTGGTTAGCTGTTCAAGCTGTGCTTTGAGTTGCTGTATTTCTCTTTCTTTTGTATCAAAATCTGGACCAGAATATCCATGAGAGATATATCTGTGAAGATCAGAATGGAGTTTTGCAATTCTTGATTGAAGGTCAGAGGCTAAATCTCTGAAAGTAGCATCAAGACTTTGGAGATGATGATCGTGTTGAGAAACATGTCTTGTGACTCGATCAATCTTCTGATCAATAGAGTTGAGGACTCTATTTTGAGCTCTGGCATTGTGGGATTGCCAGTTGAGGACTTGTTCAGCCTGGGAGGGCTGTTTGAAGGAACTATCAGGTTGGACTTCTGTAGATTGGACAAAAGGCTTTGAGAACCGGGTTTTTTCTTGATTTGAAGAAGGTTCAAGTGGAGGGAAGTCACAATCATAATCTGAAGTCATGTAACAAGGAACCGGTGGAGGTAAGGTAGGAGCTACATAGTCAGGTTGTGGAGGTAGAAGACCTTCAGAACGCAAGATCTGTAGGGCTCTGTCATAGATGGGTAATGGTTTCTTTTTGATAGGGTGGAGACCTATCCAAGGACTGTCAGGGTGTCCTGGTTTGTGAGGTTTGGGCCAGGATTTGCAGGAGCGAGGAGTAGTATCCTTGAGACAGCGTCGGCATATGCAGTCAGCATCACACATGTTGGGATCAACATCCCAAATGAAGTGTCCACGGATCTTATCAGTGTAGATCGGAGATCCATCAGCTTCAAAGCTGTGGATAGGGATGTCATCTTCAGTTGTGACAGGTTGGATCATGAGAGCCTGAAATATTGGAGGAGTGTCCGAGCTGGATGGGGCTTTTGATCCGGGGAGATGAGCATAGATGGTTTTGATGGAGCCATCTGGTTGGGGAACATATTTGGTGTCGGTAGCAACAACAGGAGCTTCATCTAGGAAAACCTTTTCATAGTTTGTTAGCCATTCAAGAGGCATGATCTCAGTGAGCTTTTCTCTAGGTAGTTGTTTGGGAATCTGGAGGATGGTGGGAACTTCATCTTCTTTTTCAGCTTTGATGAAGATTGTGTCACCATTATGACCAGGAAGTGGGAGATCAAGAGCATGGTCTTGAAGTCTGTAGGCAAGCTGATGATGAACGGTGGCCATGTATGAATTTGCTTGCATGGGAGCACCAAGGATCTGGACTTGGATCTTGAGACATTTGTAGAGATTCTGATCTCGTAGAGGGATGTTAAAGTTGGGATAATACGTGAGGGAGATGCTTCCATCATGAAGAGTAGAGAGGCAAGTGCCAATCACAGCATGTTCATACTGAGTGTAGATAGTGTTGAGCAAAGCCAGTCTAGCAGTAACAGGCAAGCCTTTTCTACCGTGTAGGGTGAGAATAATTCGGACAGCACCTATGTGGAGATGGGAGTACCCGTCTTTGATCCATTGATCTATCATGTCTTGATCAATGGTGAGAGTGACATATTGTTCATTGGAAGAAGACGGAATCAAACATTTGTCTAATCCTGTGGACTGGACAATAATAATAAAAAAAATAAAACATATCTCAAGATCTGGTCAAACTCTCTCTTCTCTATCTAGTGTTCCTTCTCTATCATAAGCTTTGCATTTCCTGTTTTTGTGGCGACAAACAACGGTGAAGGATCCTTCTCTTCTTTCTCTTTTGCTGTAGATCCTGTAATACTTTGCTCCTACGATTTATCTTTCTCGATCAGTTTCATCGCAAGATTATAAGCAAATTTTTGATATCTCTTCTCTTTCCACACTTTCCTCACCATTGGACACTCTGTTCAAGAGATTTCAGATATATATAATTACACATATATACATAAATATATACATAGGTAAAATTTGAAACTAACCATAAAATCAGATAGAGATTGCGCTCCATCTCCCAGAGCATCGCTTCCTCTTAGTGAGGCAGATGGAGATGGGGTTTTACTCCTTGCGTGAAGATGGAACGCCACACAAGGAACAGAACGCCAAGAGCCCTCAGATGATAGTGGCAAATGGGAAGATGATGGAGCACAGTTGGGTAGATTGGAACAAAGTTGCTCCATTTTTCCAAATTGAATTTCTGGGTATTGATTTTTTATTTTTGAAATTTATGTGGTTTTAATTGAAGGAGAATATATGGGTTATTGCAATTGATTTGGGTTCTTTTGTGGAATTGAGTTGGGTTTGTGGAATTGATTTGTAGATTTTTGTTATGGAATTTGGTTTGTGTGTTTGGAGTGAGAAAATGTTAGAATAAAAAATGTTAAAGTAGAAGATTAACTTTGTGTTCTTTGTTTGTTTAAAAGCTTTTTAACTTGTCTGATGATAAATCTTTTATTTGTGGCCTTGATGATTGTCTGATGAACATATTATCTATTTTGAAAGATGAAGATGGTTATTGAATTTGAAATCTGCAAATTTGGTAATGAAGAATTGAAGATGATAGGAAAAAAAAAAGGGGACGAAAACAGTAGCATAAATAGTTTTTTTTTTTATATTTTATTTTATTAAAGTTTTGAAATTAAATGTTAAATTTCTAATATTAAATAAAAGATAAAATAAGTAAATAAGGGTATTTTAGTCATTTTCGTTTGGAATTGTGGTCAATGGTTAGAGTTGACAGAAGTCAACTAACGGCAGGGGATATTCGTGTAATTATGAGTAAAAGTTCCATATACATGTAATTAGGTCTAATGTCAAGGGATGTTTGTGCAATTAGTCCTTTTAAATATAAAATAATAAATTAACATTTTGTATTTATTTTATTTGTGTAGAATAGCAGGATTGCTGTCCAAGGAAAAGAGGGTTCGTGACATGAAATCACCACACGGGAAGAAGCCAGTTGCAAACAGCCAAATCAAAAGCAGGAATATATCGCTAAGCACTTAGGCACTTAGGAAGCTTCTAGCTAATTCCTCGTCTATATATTGTTCATTCATTGGAATGGAAGTGAGAATTTGATGCTAAACTCTACTTTCTACAGCATCTAGATTCTAGCATCCAACATTATCGATGTAATTCATTTAGTTTTTATACAAATCGTGGTGTGTATCATTTTGATGAATTTTAAAAATAAAATATATAATAAATTAACATTTTGTATTTGCATTTTTATTTTATTTTATTTGTGTTTTTTCTTTCAAGTAATTAATTAGTTTAGAATTTCAGAAAGAATGATAAGATTTAAACTCGTGACCTCAATGTGTTGATACGTGATCGCTACAAAGGACTAATTGCACAAACATCCCCTGAGTTTAGGTATAATTGTATGTATATGGAATTTTTACCCATAATTGCACAAACATCCCCTGTAATTAGTTGACTTCGTTAAATCTAACCATTGTCCACAATTTTAACCAAAAAATGACTAAAGTGCCCCTGGTTACCTATTTTATTATTAATTATATATATACTTTATTTTTTTGACAATTTATATATATATTAAAATAGTAATTTTATACAATACTTAATTTATTTATTTAACAATTTTTATAATCCATTTTTTTACATTTTTATAATCCATTTTTTTAAATAAATAAATTAAGTATTATATATAATTATTATTTTTAAGTATATATATAATTATTTTAAAATATATATATATATATATATATAATTATTTTTTAAGTATATATATAAATTATCAAAAAAAAGAGTATATATATAATTAATTATAAAATAGGTAACTAGGGGCACTTTAGTCATTTTTTAGTTAAATTGTGGTCAATGGTTAGATTTAACGAAGTCAACTAATTACAAGGGATGTTTGTGCAATTATGGGTAAAAATTCCATATACATGCAATTATGCCTAAACTCAGGGGACGTTTGTGCAATTAGTCCCGCTACAAATCGTGACGCTTGCAATAGTACGAGGTTGAAGTGTAGTGCGATGATAGAGTAGGTAGAAAAACAACATACAAAATTTTTCACCAAAACGATTTAGAACACGGAAAAGTAAAATTTTTCACATTTTCACATGGCAAAAACTAAACCGAAATGGTTGTACCCCCAAATCGAAACCAACATTGTCCACAATGTTATCAAGTTTGTTTCATAAAATAAGACAATTAAAGCTTAGTGAGAGAAAATGTACCAAAAACATCCTAAAATAAAATAAAGCAAAGCAAAAACTGAACTAAAGTATCCAAAAGTATTAACACCAAAGCACTAAAAAGAGTTCAGTTATTAAATTTTAACTAAGAGTGCAATTATCAACAAAAACAAAATGCATGTTATGCGTGGTGCGATCTATACTCTTTCTCCTTTCCCTTGGACTTGCCCATGGCTATGACGCTTCAGCTGGCTCAACACTCACCACACAAAAACACAACCACCCTTAATTTATCTAACACTTCTCAAAAATTCGCACCACAAATTATATAAATTTATGAGGGGGTCTACTATGGTAGTATCTATCATAGGAGAGAATGGGGTGTGTCCTCCAAGCATGTGATAGACCGATCGATGTCACATTTAAAAATTAAACGTTGAATAAAATCAACAAAGAATAAAAGAAGTTGATGGGTTTTGGATAAATTGAAGTGGAGAGGAGATGGATTTTATGGTAGTAGTTTGAATAGATATTTTATGACTCATTTCTGTTCACATAAAACCATGAGAGAAGATACCATCGTATTAATTATGGACAGAAATCATTCAGGAAATTATAGTTAAAGCAATATTTAATAAAGGATCCACAAGATGTGGCCAAAAATTTGTCTCATTTTTCGGGCAGCCATTATAGCATAGACAAGGAAGGCACATGTGTGGGCTGTAAAGCAGTTTAGTTGGGCCAAAGTAGATAAAATATAGGCTAATTGGCAACAATATCCCCTAAATTATACCCGAATTGACAATGTACCCCTTATACTTTTTTTTTCGGCAGTAAACCCCCTGAACTATCATAAATTTGCAATAGCCAACGGAAACCTAACGAAACCCTAATTCCTTCAGGGAAAATTACACTAAGGTCCCCTGATTATTTATAAAATTACATTAAACAGGAAAAATATAATAATATGACATGAATACCCCTCTGACCAATTTTTTTTAAAATTAAATTTAAAATTGAAATAATGGTTAAATAATAATTAAATTCTAAATTTTATTATAAAGGCAATTAAATAAATAGAGAAATGGAAAAATTAAATTGATATAACAATTATTTAAATTATCTTTTATTTAAATATCCCTAAATATAAAACTCAGATAAATATTTAAATTATTTAAGAAAAATAAAAATAATGGTTAAATAATAATACAATTCCCTTTCAAAAAATAATAATAATACAATTATGATTTTTTTTTTATAAATATAATAAAATCTTTAAAAAATTAAAACATCTTTAAAATCTCTACCATTCATCTCATAGATGGATGGTAGAGAAATATTTATTAAAACAAATTCAAACAAAAAAAAGATTTTTCTTTGTCATCAATGCATTCAATGCATTTAATTTTTACGTACCACCTTGTTGCTTGAACCAATCATGAATGACCAAGAATTCATCTGGTGGCATGGACAAGTGGATTACATTTTTAAAAAAAATAATTTCTGGTCACAGTTGATTTCATATGATGGTAAACTCGATATGTTGACCTGTTCAACTTACGTACTTACCTAGAATTGATCTCTTCTTAACCGTTGATTGGATTACTTTTAGCTAGATTTTTGGAATTATTAATATGCTTCAATTACTTTCTTACACATTACTTGCGGTCCCATCTTGAGACAAGTTTTAGGAAAAAATTTCAAAGTTGAAGATTTTATGGAAGCTGAAATGTCAATAAATACCCATCACGTTCCTAGACAAATACTTACTAAAAGCCTCTTCAACTTCAACACACCTCTATCTCTCTTGATATCCTCTGCTTAGTCGATTTCTTGTTTAATTTACAGTAATTGCAGTCATGGAACAATTGTCATGGAGAGTCCAAAATCACCCCTACAACCTCCAACTTTTGGAGACCTAATCACTGTTCTTAGCATTGATGGTGGTGGAATTAGAGGGATCATCCCTGCAACTATTCTTGCCTTCTTAGAGTCTGAGCTTCAGGTAGATAAATATGTATATACTTGTTATATATATAAATTTTTATGTGCTTAATTTTCTCCTAATAGGTCTCTTATTTTAACAGAAACTGGATGGTGAGCAAGCAAGACTCGCGGACTATTTTGATGTGATTTCGGGTACTAGCACAGGAGGTCTAGTGACTGCCATGTTAACAACTCCGAATGAGCAGAACCGCCCTTTGTTTGCCGCAAAAGACATCAAAGACTTCTATCTTGATCATTGCCCTCAAATCTTCCCTCAAAAGTAATTAATAATCTTTCACGGTCAATTATTTATTATGAATTAATAATCATGTTTGATGTTAATTTTTTTCTCATGAATATTCACAATCACATAATTACTAACACGATACGTTTTAATTTCATGCAGTACTTCTTATTTGCCCTTCATTTCTTATTTGCCCTTCTCTAGTATGTTCAAATCTCTGGCAGGACCAAAATATGACGGCAAATATCTACATGGCCTTGTAAAGAAAAAATTAGGAGACGTACGGTTGCACCAAACATTGACAAATGTTGTGATCCCAACTTTTGACATCAAGAAACTCCAGCCAATCATCTTCTCCTCTTACGACGTATACAGTTATTCATCTATATATACATATGATCTATCTTTAACTTTCTTAGACATATATGAGTTCTAATTATACTGTATATTATTTTCAGGTGAAGAAAAATCCAAGCAAAGATGCCTTGCTTTCGGATATCTCCATTGGAACTTCAGCAGCTCCAACTTATCTTCCAGCGCATCATTTTGAAACCAAAGACATTTCTACCGGAAATATTAGAACATTCGATCTCATTGACGGTGGTGTAGCTGCTAATAATCCGGTATATATATTGAAACATCAACCATGGATGTTCTTTGAGTTTTTTTTTTTTTCTGACAACTCACTTAAATCTTATGTATTGATTTTGCTTTAATTTTATTCTCAGACTGTAGTTGCTATAAGTGAAGTGACAAAAGAAATCAACAGGGGCAGTCCCGACTTCTTGCCTATAAAGCCAACGGACTATGGCCGGTTTCTGGTTATATCATTAGGTACTGGTTCGCCGAAAACAGAAGAGAAATACGATGCTCTTAAATCGGGTAAATGGGGTTTGTTGGGGTGGCTAACAGCTGAAGGCTCCACTCCCTTGATAGATGTGTTCATGCAATCTAGCAGCGACATGGTCGACTTTCATATCTCTACTGTTTTCCAAGCACTTCATTCTGAAGATAAATATCTTCGAATCCAGGTAAATTTTCTGATGCATGATTTTCAGATGAA
This sequence comes from Acer saccharum, assembly GCA_030490815.1. Lineage (NCBI taxonomy): Eukaryota > Viridiplantae > Streptophyta > Magnoliopsida > Sapindales > Sapindaceae > Acer > Acer saccharum. The sequence goes on from CM059872.1 coordinate 37,965,614, forward strand.
GGCGCACGTATACGTGAATCACATGATCGTATTAATTATGATTGTGAAATTGATGAACAGGACGATACACTCAGCAGCAATCAGTCTTCCGTGGATATTGCAACCAAAGAGAACTTGGATAGTCTCTTGACGGTGGGTCAAAAGCTGCTAAAGAAACCAGTTTCGGAAGTTAATTTCGAGACTGGTGTCTTTGAGCCTAGTTCTAGGAACAAGGACACAAATGAGCAGGCTTTAATCAAGTAAGTAATTACGAAATTATTTACTGTATTTCTTCTTGACTTGAATGGTGTTTATCATTTTTGATGAATTTTTAAAATAAAATAATAAATAATAAATTAACATTTTGTATTTATTTATTTGTGTAGAATAGCAGAAGTGCTGTCCAAGGAAAAGAGGGTTCGTGACATGAGATCACCACACGGGAAGAAGCCGGTTGCAAAAAGCCAAATCAAAAGCAGGAACATATTGCTAAGCACTTAGGCAGCTTCTAGTTACATTTATTATTATTATTATTATTCCATTTTCATTTCAAATAAATTCAAGGCAGATATAGAAGGATAGCTAATTCCTCGTCTTGATGTAACTAATTATATATATGGTTTTATAATCATAAAGGAACGATCGATGAGTTGTATATGAATCAAATTTATTATGTGCTCATTTTCATATTATTTGATGCAAAAAAATTTAATAATAATAATAACATAAAAGGTTGTCTAGATACGTTGAGATAAAAAGTTCAACTAGCTAGTTACGTTGAGATAAAAAGTTCAACTAGCTAGTGATCATTAACTTTGTCAATACTATTAAAAAGCAGTCGGTAGTTAGTAGTCGTAATCTAAGTTGACGAGTAGATATTATAATCTAAGGTAAATTATTATTCACTCCCTGTAGTTTCCGTATTCTCCAATCTCTCTCATCTAGTTTTAAAATATTCCAATTTCCCCCCTCCCATGCCTATTTTTATATGGTGAGATTGGTTGTATTTGTGCATAGGAGGAGGGGAAATGGAGAATTTTAAAACTAGAGGGAGGAGACTGGAGAATACGGTAAACTATAGGGGGAGAATGAATTTCCTATAATCTATCAAGAAGTCTTGATAAAATTGTAATATTTAAAATAAATAAAAAATTGTCAAAATCAAATGCATCAAATAAGATTTATCATATATTTACATTTATTTTATTTTATTTATAGAATGAAAGAAATATATATTTTTTGATCTACAAAAGAAAGAAATATTTGAGGATGAATAATATTATAAATATATAGAACGTTGAATTGGTCAAGGGCATGAGAATGAGATGTACCATTATTCCAGTTCTTATATTCTTTGACCCATGCTACTCGTCCCGTACAACTTAAATTCCTATTTGAACAAAAAAGCAAGTCAACTGCCAATACCTACGTCTACGTGTGTTGTTGACTTTGACAATTCTTTTAAACGAGAAGAAAGAGAAGAGGAAAGACTGATTTTTTTCCTAATCACTTAAAGATATTACACCGAATTTAAAAATAATGAAAATGAAAAATAAAAAGAAATAATTATTAATCATTAATTACAGAAAAAAAAAAAAAAATGCTGACATTATATTAATTCTAAGCAATCTTATCCCACATTTGGGATTTTTATTCAAACAGAGATGAAAAAAGATAAAGAATCAAATCAAAAGGTGAGATCTCCTATACATTTTTGCAGTACTTCTCCCACCTTCCTAGCTAGACCTTACAAACTGTAAATTAATTATCCCAAATCTGGAATTTATTCAAACAACATGAGGTGGACTTGCATCACCTTAATTACCTATGATATTAGTAATTAGAATCAATCACTAATCATATCATATACATGTAAACATTATTTAGCATTTGATTTGTACGTATTAGCCATCCCATGGGGTGATCTAGCCAGACGACGCCGCTTCTCGTCCGAGAGTAGAGCTGCAAATCTGCAAGAATATCGATCAGAAGTAATTCTATGAGTTGATCATCATATATGATATATCTAGAAAATTTAATTTGTTTCACATAAATTTATAAATGTATTTATTATTTATACCTTTTGAGAGCCTCTTGGTTACTCTCTAATTCCGTATTAGAGGGCTCAAAGATGCCTGTCTCCAAATTCACCCTGGCAACAGGTTTTTTCAACAGTCCTTCACCAACTTTCACAAGGTCTTTCAAGTTCTTCTTTGTGGCTATATCGACCGAAGAAACCTCCCCACTTAACGTATCCTCCTGTATATGTTTTATCATTCAAAATAATTTAGTCAATAATAGATAAGTGATAATAATTAGTAAAATTAATAATTTGAACAAGGACTTTTGTGTGTATAAAATAATTTATATATATATATATATATAGAGGATTTAGCTAGTGTACTGAATCTGTATCTATACAAGCAGAGGCGGAGTTAGAAATTCAAGTTCAAAGACCATTATATAAAAACAAAAATATTTAGGGGACCAAAGTGAAAAAAGTTTAAAATTTAGTAATAATTTTATAATTTTTTATAATGTGTTTTAAAGTTTTTTAAGGGAACAGGCTCCTCTGCCTCTGTATACAGGGTAGTTATCAGGGAGACATTAAATTTTCAAATAGAATCTGTACAGTAGCAAAACCCATATATTTAATAATTTGCCATAGTGAGAGTGGAAGGACAATGAGCTTGCACATCTGTTCGAATTGAGTCTCTTAAGCCTGTCACAAAGCAACTAACCTTTTTGTCTTGAGCAAGGTTACCAACTTTAGCCAATACCCTCTCAAACCTTGTTTGATATTCAATCACTGTACTTGTCTGCTTAAGCCGAATAAGTTGACTGAAGGGATCTTCAAATTGAGTAGGGCCAAACCTTGATAAGATTCCAAGTCTGAAATCTTCCCATGTCACATAAATAATTTCATGTTCTAGCGTTTGAAACCAGAGAAGCGCGTCACCTTCAAGATAAAAAGAAGCCAAGGTTACTTTGTCAGAGTGAGCAATATCATGAAGTGAAAAATATTTCTCAGCTTTGCCAATCCAGGTGGTTGGATCATTCCGACCGTCATAACGAGGAAAATCGATCTTCAAGGTTTTGGGGAGAAAGGAGCTGAATCTCCCAAGACCATGGGAACCCGTGTTTGGAGGACGTCCCTAGTCGTTGTTGAAGGAATTCTCTCCGGTTTCTTTTCCCTTGACGAAGACATGTTGATTTAATAGTTCCAATTGTGCTGAAATCTACCCCAGTAGTTCTTTCTGGGTTGATTGAGATTCTATGAATTCTTCTACCTTCTTTAAGCGGTCTAGAATTTCCATGCTAGGCTCTGATACCAAGCTGTTACACTCTGAAATCTTGATAGTTAAACTAGTGAATGTTTGCTGGAAAAATAATTTGGTACGACACTTCGAGGGGTCGTAGGCCTCCTAAACAACTCAAATAAAGTTGTGTAAAATATTCATCGATATCTTTATTAAAGAAATTGAGCTCCTTAAATACAAGAATGCTCAACAGATACATAGAAAAATATCAAACAAACGACAAAAGTGGGGTTTGTTAACAACGTATTCCTAAAGATAAAAAATAACAAAGATAAAGGAGCAGTAGTTTGACTTGCTCTTATTACAAAACAAACAAATCACCAACTCTTCTGAAATCCCAAAACAACTGTAAAGCAGTTTAGTTGGGCCAAAGTAGATAAAATATATTCGAAAACGTTAATGGTATAAATGTTAAGGACATACCACTGAGTCAACCTCGTCTTGTCTGTGTGGCTTCAATTTTAATGGTGTAAACTAGACCGAGTCTTCGAAATGAGAGTTTACTCGAGCATTACGTGAATGGATTCTAAACATGCTTATTCCAAAAGATAAATAAAGGCGAAACAACAAAACAAAATGAAAGATGACCATGTATATATACACAAAGAAAAAGTTAAAATTCGAAATTTATACAAAAACAAAAATTAATTTCGAAAATTCTCTAATACTTAGAACAAAAAGTTCAATCCAAGTAACCTATCTACTAGAAGCAAAATCCAATTCGTTTTATCCTACAAATCATGCCTTAGAAATCAAGAACACGAAATAATCAAAACTCATGCAAAAATCCCCAATTTCGAAACCCTAACCTATGAAAACCTCCTCTAATCTATGCTCTAACTTGCGCAAATCATGAGGATAAGGAGGCTAGGATGTGATTCTAAGATGAAGAGAAGAGATTTAGAGGAGAATACAAACCAGTGCTTGGATCGAGTTCTTGAGAATGAGAGAGAGAGTCGCGCTTTTGAGAGAGAGAGAATTTGAAAAACTGATTTCTTTTGCTTACCTGATATAATTTATTTTTTTATTTTTATTTTTTTTCTTTTTTATAACGTGGATCGCTTTGACGAGATGTACCGTGAAATACCTTTTACGCTAAAAAATGATACCGTTTCATTAAGTGAGGGTGGTACGATATTCGTCGAACGCAATGCTGGTTTCAGTTTCCGCGGTTCCAACTTTGTTCAATCGCTGTTCACTTGACGACATCATGCTTTTCCGCGGTTCGGATCGCTGTTCAGTACTCTGACGACTCGTACCGCGAAACTTCTCAAAAACTCCATCATTCTTTGCAATCTTTCCATCCCTGACATTTTCTAGCTTGTTTTCTCGAACTTTCTAGCAGCCAAACGGAATACTGAGTTTTCTTTCTCAGCAAGAAGACGCCTTTTTATGTTTGGAGCAATGATCTGATATTTTTACTTCTTCGAATCCTTGTAGTTTTAAACATTTACAAACCTCCTAACTTTTCTTAGAATTCTTTTTGTTTTTTTTGGGCTGATAAGTATGGGTCAACCCAATAACCCACTTTGAGCCAGATATGTTAGTGGACCGCAAATTAATAAATTGCTCAACTTGGGCTTGCAACCCAAAATTATATCAATTTCATTTGATACAATTTAACCCTAGTTCCCAATGACCCATTACATGATTCATTTATCAATTAACAACACCAATGGCTAATGCAATCGATGGAATCAATTGAGTTAGTTGTATAACTCCCCAATTAGGGGTTTGAATCTCATCTTACTCATAAAAAAAATAAACGTGTAGACTTGGGAGATCTCTCGTTAATGTGAGAATAGCTATAGCTAGACACACCACTAGTTGCAGTGCTTACCCGACCAATGAAGATGTGATATATGATAAAAATATATATTTGTCAATCACATATCACATTTTTAATAGTCTTGGGTGGCCCCTAGGAGCGTAGCTCAGATAGTAGATGGACGAGCTTGGGGCTTGGGCAAATGACTTCTAAATTAGCAGCTCGAATCCTACTAATGGTAAAAGGTTTCAAAAAAAATACTCGGTCTAAATAGATGGATAGATAGATACTATCAAAAAAAAAAAAAAAGTAGTCTTTGATGGACGAGATGACGTTGGTCTGGTGGTAAATCCTTCATACCTCCACCATGAGGTTGTAGGTTCACTCTCAAAAACAGGTCTCATTCTCATGATCACAGTGTATTCAACAATTTCATGAAACGCGTTTATACTTTTATTTGATATAGAAGGTAATTTGATCAAATTGTAGTCGCCTGGGTTGAATTTTCCACACTCATTTAATTTTTGCTGCACAACAAGTCATCAATGCATTCAAGGCATTGATGTCGACATAGCTGTTTTACGTACCAACTTGTTGCTTGAACCAATCATGCATCATGACCAAGAATTCATCCGGTGGCATGTATAAGTGGATTACATTTAAAAAAAAATAATTTCTGGTCACAATTGGTTTCATATGATGGTAAACTCGATATGTTGACCTGTTCAACTTACGTACTTACCTAGAATTGATCTCTTCTTAACTGTTGATTGGATTCTTTTAGCTAGATTTTTGGAATTATTAATATGCTTCAATTGCTTTCTTACACATTACTTGCGGTCCCATCTTGAGATAAGTCTTAGGAAAAAATTTCAAAGTTGAAGATTTTATGGAAGCTGAAATGTCAATAAATACCCATCACGTTCCTAGACAAATACTTACTAAAAGCCTCTTCAACTTCAACACACCTCTATCTCTCTTGATATCCTCTGCTTAGTCGATTTCTTGTTTAATTTACAGTAATTGCAGTCATGGAACAATTTTTCATGGAGAGTCCAAAATCACCCCTACAACCTCCAACTTTTGGAGACCTAATCACTGTTCTTAGCATCGATGGTGGTGGAATTAGAGGGATCATCCCTGCAACTATTCTTGCCTTCTTAGAGTCTGAGCTTCAGGTAGATAAATATGTATATACTTGTTATATATATAAATTTTTATGTGCTTAATTTTCTCCTAATAGGTCTCTTATTTTAACAGAAACTGGATGGTGAGCAAGCAAGACTCGCGGACTATTTTGATGTGATTTCGGGTACTAGCACAGGAGGTCTAGTGACTGCCATGTTAACAACTCCGAATGAGCAGAACCGCCCTTTGTTTGCCGCAAAAGACATCAAAGACTTCTATCTTGATCATTGCCCTCAAATCTTCCCTCAAAAGTAATTAATAATCTTTCACGGTCAATTATTTATCATGAATTAATAATCATGTTTGATGTTAATTTTTTTCTCATGAATATTCACAATCACATAATTACTAACGCGATACGTTTTAATTTCATGCAGTACTTCTTATTTGCCCTTCACTTCTTATTTGCCCTCTCTAGTATGTTCAAATCTCTGGTTGGACCAAAATATGACGGCAAATATCTACATAGCCTTGTAAAGGAAAAATTAGGAGACGTACGGTTGCACCAAACATTGACAAATGTTGTGATCCCAACTTTTGACATCAAGAAACTCCAGCCAACCATCTTCTCCTCTTACGATGTATACAGTTATTCCTCTATATATACATATGATCTATCTTTAACTTTCTTAGACATATATGAGTTCTAATTATACTGTATATTATTTTCAGGTGAAGAAAAATCCAAGCAAAGATGCCTTGCTTTCGGATATCTCCATTGGAACTTCAGCAGCTCCAACTTATCTTCCAGCGCATCATTTTGAAACCAAAGACATTTCTACCGGAAAAATTAGAACATTCGATCTCATTGACGGTGGTGTGGCTGCTAATAATCCGGTATATATTGAAACATCAACCATGGATGTTCTTTGAGTTTTTTTTTTTCTGACAACTCACTTAAATCTTATGTATTGTTTTTGCTTTAATTTTATTCTCAGACTGTAGTTGCTATAAGCGAAGTGACAAAAGAAATCACCAGGGGCAGTCCCGACTTCTTGCCTATAAAGCCAACGGACTATGGCCGGTTTCTGGTTATATCATTAGGTACTGGTTCGCCGAAAACAGAGAGAAATACGATGCTCTTAAATCGGGTAAATGGGGTTTGTTGGGGTGGCTAACAGCTGAAGGCTCCACTCCCTTGATAGATGTGTTCATGCAATCTAGCAGCGACATGGTCGACTTTCATATCTCTACTGTTTTCCAAGCACTTCATTCTGAAGATAACTATCTTCGAATTCAGGTAAATTTTCTGATGCATGATTTTCAGATGAAGGCGCGCGTATACGTGAATCACATGATCGTATTAATTATGATTGTGAAATTGATGAACAGGACGATACACTCGGCAGCGATGAGTCTTCCGTGGATATTGCAACCAAAGAGAACTTGGATAGTCTCGTGACGGTGGGTGAAAAGCTGCTAAAGAAACCAGTTTCGGAAGTTAATTTCGAGACTGGTGTCTTTGAGCCTAGTTCTAGGAACAAGTACACAAATGAACAGGCTTTAATCAAGTAAGTAATTACGAAATTATTTACTGTATTTCTTCTTGACTCGAATGGTGTTTATCATTTTTGATGAATTTTTAAAATAAAATAATAAATAATAATTAACATTCTGTATTTATTTTATTTGTGTAGAATAGCAGGAGTGCTGTCCAAGGAAAAAAGGGTTCGTGACATGAGATCACCACACGGGAAGAATCCGGTTGCAAACAGCCAAATCAAAAGCAGGAATATATTGCTAAGCACTTAGGCAGCTTCTAGTTACATTTATTATTATTATTCCATTTTCATTTCAAATAAATTCAAGGCAGATATAGAAGGATAGCTAATTCCTCGTCTTGATGTAATTACTAATTATATATATGGTTTTATAATCATAAAGGAACGACCGATGAGTTGTATATGAATCAAATTTATTATGTGCTCATTTTCATATAATTGATGCAACAAAATTTAATATAATAATAATAACATAAAAGGTTGTCTAGATACGTTGAGATAAAAAGTTCAACTAGCTAGTGATCATGTGCATTGAAAATTAATCACTAATTACTTTGTCAATATTATAGTCGTAGTCGTAATCTAAGTTGACGAGTAGATATCAAGAAGACTTGTCAAAATTATATTTAAAATAAATAAATAAATTGTAAAAATCAAATGCATCAAATAGTACGTCTCCAACATATATGCTGACTGGTTCTCTTGTCTTCTCGTGTAGTGACAAATCTGTTCATTCACATGATCACATCACTATACAAAACTTGAAATGTTAACTACTCTACAACAACACACATTTGAAAAGTCCAATTTGGAATGTATATAATATTATAATACAGCCATGGTTAATTAATTATTCATGAAATGGTCCAAAATAAAAATAAAAATGAAGAATTATTGTTAACTGTCGCAATCTATCTTGGTTGACCAGTAGATATTATATATGGTCCATCAAGTGATTTGGCTGATTTGTTGTTTGTTTTGCTGTGTTTTTGTTGCTGTTTGGTAGTGGTTTTCTTGTTGGGGGTTGCTTTTTTGTTTTTGCTGGTCTCTGTAGTGTTGTTCATTTGCGCCTGTTTTTCTGGTGGCTCTGTTGTTGTTTGTTTTGCCCTTGGGTGGCTTTAATAAATGAACAATGCCTGGTTAGTACCCAAGGTACTGACCAACCCAATGGTTGGTTACCACATAATCTAAAACAAGGAGAAAAATGTAAAAAGTGAAAGAGTTTTGGCCACGTGGCAACACCTTATTGGGTGGTCAGTATACTTGGGTACTGACCAGTCAATATCCAAACATTTTCCTTAATAATTCCATTGTTCAAAAAAAAAAAAAAAAAAAAAAATTTATACTCATCAATATAAATTAACAAGTAGTCCAGCTGCGTCGTTTTATTTAATTGTCTCTCATATGGTGACAATAATGACTAATGAACTTCTATTTTAATTAATTAATTTTTAGCTTTCAATGAGAATATTCGCTTAGTTAATAATGCACGATCCTTCTGTCATGATGTTCACAGTTTTGATATATAAAAGAAATCGATCTATCAATTAATGCACATTGAAAATGAAACTTGTAATAGAGCCATTCTCATTTTTGAAAATGAGGTTTGAAAGATGACATATTTTCCAAAACATCTCCTTATGTCCCCGACCTTTTTCATGTTAATTTAAAATGGTTGATTCATCAGCCATCTTAATCATTATATATATATATATATATATATATATAATTTTTCTATTATCGGTTCGAACTGACAAAGAAATATCAGTTCCTTGCATGTGGGTCATTGGATTTAAATACTTTGACTTGACTACATACACTTTGTGTTAATATATATAACACCTGTATTAATTCAGGTGTCTGCTGATATATACTCAACGAGATCAACCACAATTGAGAGATCTTCTTACTTTTTGAGATTTAATGGACAAATTTGTTACTATGATTTTTTTTTGAAAGTTTTTTATTCGAATTTTATCAACACAAAAGGAAAAGAGAAGTGTACACCGTACTAAAACTCAAAGTGGATGTATTAATAATGTCATCTTAACCATCATTTTGACGGATACTTATCTATTCATATGAAAGTAATATTTCTGCATATACATCTTAAGATTTTTCATATTACTTACTTATTTTATTTTATTTTAAAGAATGAAGAAATATATATTTTTGATATACAAAAGAAAGAAATATTTGAGGATGAATAATATTATAATATATAGAACGTTGAATTGGTCAAGGGCATGAGAATGAGATGTACCATTATTCCAGTTCTTATATTCTTTGACCCATGCTACTCGTCCCGTACAACTTAATTTCCTGTTTGAACAAGAAAATAAGTCAGCTGCCAATTCCTACGTCTACATGTGTTGTTGACTTTGACAATTCTTTTAAATGAGAAGAAAGAGAAGAGGAAAGACTGACTTTTTTCCTAATCACTTAAAGATTTTTTTTTTTTTTATACCATATTATTATATATTAATATAGAATATTACATGTATTATTATATATAATATGATAGAATATTACATGTATTATATTATTATATATTAATATAGAATATTACATGTATTATACCATATTTTTATACCATATTATATATATTAATATAGAATATTACATGTATTATATAATAATATACATGTATTCGAAGAAGGGCCCTCTGAAGAAACAGGCATTGCTCTCACTCTGGAGGAATGAACATGGACACCAATAAGAGAATCCTCACTCCACCCCACCTGCTGGGACTGACAGACCTGAGCAGCCACCATCGAAGTAGTAGGAGCCACCAAAGAAGTTAAACATAGTGAATCAACTAGACTAGCAGAAGAAACCATACCCAAAATCGGATCTGAACCTGCTGAAGAATGAACCACAACTGAATCCAAAGACCCTAAATCCTGTTGAATAGCGGCAAAGACATTAGAAATTGGAACTTCTGCCTGAGGAAAAACCAGTTTAGGAGTATGTTTGTGAGGAACCTGAAACCCCTCAACTGTAACAACCGTGGCCGGACCATCTCTAGCCGAATCGGGCTTACTATAACTAACAGGAATCCCCTTGTCGGACTTGTTCCAACGACAAACATTGGAAAAATGACTAATAGAGGAACAAGTAGAACAGAAAGCTGGGAGATTCTCATATTCCACCAAATGAAAGAACTATGAGAATCATCCCTCTCAAGAAGCAAAGAAGACGGAGGCACAGTAGACACATCAATATCCACCAGAACACGTGCAAAATGTCCAAATCACCCCTCCACAGTAGCCCTATCCAGCCGTAAAGGCACTCCAATCCCTCTAGCTAAATCAGAAATAATCTTCGGATGCCAATATTCCCATGACATATCATAAAAACGGACCCAAACCTGAGCATTTGAAGACTTATGTAATGTCGGATTAAAATCCGGCATCCAAGGCTGAAGCCGTAAAACACCTGGTTTGAGATTAAGAGACCCCAAACTCCAAACCATATTCTTGTCAGCATCTGAATTCAACAGAATCTGAAAGTACCCCTTACCTAAAGAAATCAGCCTCCAAACAGAGTTCAACTTCCAAATAGACTGCATCTTGGCTTTAAGATCAACCAACTTCCAAGGCTTCTCACCACTAGAAAGGACAACTCGACCAATGAGAGAAAACTTACAAACCTCCAATCTAGACTTATAAGCAGAAGGATCCACCTGAACAGCCACATAACCACCCTTTTTCAAAAGAATCGAAGGACTGGAAACATTATCCTCTTGAAATTGGGCAGCCATAAAATCCGCAAACCCCCCCTTCTTAGAGGGAACTGATGGCACCGGTAAAGTTTCAACATGACAAGATTTGAAGAGACCCGCAAAAGACTTACCACCCTAGACCATAGGTGCGGAACTCTGAATGAGACCTGTAACTGAATCAGGAGTAATCACCGAAACACCCCCCTCAGGCTGAGGAGGAATCGGCCCACCAACCAAAGAACACATTCCACCAGATGCGAGAGGAACAACCCGAGAAGAGGAATTCACTCCACTCACCGTACTCAGACCAACCTGACTATTCAAGTGGAAGACACCGCCACCGGAGATGAAAGAGACAAAGCGGCCTCCATGCACATAGGATCCATAGAGCTCGATAAACCGTAGCGGAAGTACTGTAAAGAAATCACTGTAGCAGATACTGTAGCAGTGAATGAGATTAGCGGAAACACTGTAGCAAAAGCGGAACACTGTAGCGGGCACTGTAGCAGCAACGGAAACACTGTAGCGGCTGGTACTGTAGCAGTGACGGGAACACTGTAGCATTGATGAACTGTAGCGGTGCACTGTAGCAGTGATGGAATTACTGTAGCAACGGTGGAATTACTGTAGTAACGACCACTATTCACTTTTTTTTTTTTTTTTTTTTCCTAGGGTTCCCTCATGGCTCCCCCTATTCTCCTAATCACTTAAAGATATTACACCGAATTTATAAATCTATAGGGAAGTAATTAAAATGTACAAACTAACATATTTATAAACTCTAACATGCGTAATCGAGTACATTACATAACTAAAACACAAAATCATCCAACAATTCAAGACAGCAATTTATTTCATAGATCGACACACGTAAAATTATACAATACAGATTATTTTTTATTTTACATGATAAGTTATACAATACAACTTAATAAAGTATAAGTCTGGTTTGTAAAATTGTTTTTCTTCTGGGGTTTCACTAGTTGCTTATTAGACCATGTATATTTGTTTATAGAGGAGGTTATTAAAGAAAACATTATGTCACGGTGTCACCCAAAAGTCCAAAACTTCAAGATAATTAAATGGGTAAATTGCACTAACTTACTCTGACTATATGCATAATTACACTAAAAGTCACTCTGACTTTTTTCCTAATCATTTCCCCCCTATAGTTTGCCATATTCATAAAGTTGTCCCCCCTAGTTTCAGAATGGTTGGTCTTCCCCCTCTAGTTTGCCATATTCGAATATTTACCCCTTACCCTTAGGATTTCCATTAATAATGGTTTTACCGTTAAATACAAAGGCCACCTAACTTTTTATTTTGTTTTATTCTCACCGGCAATAGGATGAAGAAAGAGAGAGATTAATTATCACAGATAATGTTGAGAGAGAGAAAGTGAGATTTTTTAAATATCGTTTTGTTTATTTTTACAATTATATTATTATTATATTATTATTATTATTATTATTATTATTATTATTATTATTATATAATTTGATTAGTTTTTTTTTTTTTTTTTACAATTATATTATTTTATAATTTTTGATATTAATATTTTTTTTATATAATTATCTCCACCGTCCATGTTTGAGATGGATGGTGGAGATTGAATCTAGAAATAATTAATAATTGTTTTTTAATTTCAAGGGAGAGAGAGATAATTAAGGCTTGAAAGTTGAAATTGATGTTTTTAATTTTTAATATTATTTTTAATATCTTTTAATAATCATTAAATATACCTTGTTAAGCTAATTCTGTTTTTTTTTTTTTTTTTAAATCAACGTTATTATTAGGGTAAAAACGTACTTTCTCCTTTGTATTTAACGGTCAAACCATTATTTAAGGGAAATCCTAAGGGTAGGGGTAAATATTCGAATATGGCAAACTAGAGGGGGAAGACCAACCATTCTGAAACTAGAGGGACAACTTTATGAATATGGCAAACTATAGGGGGGGGGGGGGGAATGATACTTTCCCTATTATTAGGGGTAAAACGTACTTTCTCCTTTGTATTTAACGGTCAAACCCTTATTTAACAGAAATCCTAACGGTAGGGGGTAAATATTCGAATATGTTAAACTAGAGGGGGGACCAACCATTTCTGAAACTATGGGGGCAACTTTATGAATATGGCAACTACAGGGGGAAAATGATACTTTCCCTTCTTTTAAACGAGAAGAAAAGAAGAGGAAAGACTGACTTTTTTCCTACACTTAAAGATATTACACCGAATTTAAAAATAATGAAAATGAAAAATAAAAAGAAATAATTATTAATCATTAATTACAGAAAAAAAAAAATGCTGACATTTTATTAATTCTAAGCAATCTTCCCACATTTGGGATTTTTATTCAAACAGAGATGAAAAAAAATAAAGAATCAAATCAAAAGGTGAGATCTCCTATATATACATTTTTGCAGTACTTCTCCCACCTTCCTAGCTAGACCTTACAAACTGTAAATTAATTATCCCAAATCTGGAATTTATTCAAACAACATGAGGTGGACTTGCATCACCTTAATTACCTATTACAATTACAACACCGATATTAGTAATTAGAATCAATCACTAATCATATCAATACATGTAAACATTATTTAGCATTTGATTTGTACAGACGACGACGACGACGCCGTTTCTCGTCCGAGAGTAGAGTTGCAAATCTGCAAAATATCGATCAGAAGTAATTCTATGAGTTGATCATCATATATGATATCTAGAAAATTTAATTTGTTTCACATAAATTTATAAATGTATTTATTATTTATACCTTTTGAGAGCCTCTTGGTTACTCTCTAATTCCGTATTAGAGGGCTCAAAGATGCCTGTCTCCAATTCACCCTGGCAACAGTTTTTTCAACAGTCCTTCACCAACTTTCACAAGGTCTTTCAAGTTCTTCTTTGTGGCTATATCGACCGAAGAAACCTCCCCACTTAACGTATCCTCCTGTATATGTTTTATCATTCAAAATAATTTAGTCAATAATAGATAAGTGATAATAATTAGTAAAATTAATAATTTGAACAAGGACTTTTGTGTGTATAAATAATTTATATATATATATATATATATAGATGATTTAGCTAGTGTACTGAATCTGTATCTATACAAGCAGAGGCGGAGTTAGAAATTCAAGTTCAAAGACCATTATATAAAAACAAAAATATTTAGGGGACCAAAGTGAAAAAAGTTTAAAATTTAGTAATAATTTTATAATTTTTATAATGAGTTTTAAAGTTTTTTAAGGGAACAGGCTCCTCTGCCTCTGTATACAGGGTAGTTATCAGGGAGACATTAAATTTTCAAATAGAATCTGTACAGTAGCAAAACTCATATATTTAATAATTTGACGGTTACCTGAATTCGAAGATATTTGTCTGAGTGAAGGGCTTGAAATACGGCAGAGATGTGCAAGTCTACCATATCTGCGCTTGCTTGAGTGAATACATCAACTAATGGAGTGGAACCACCGCTGGTCAACCAACCAAGCACACCCCACTTTGCTGCTGCATCGGCACTGTATTTCCCTTGATCTTTTCGCGCCAGTCCCTAAAGATATAACCAGAAATCGTCCATAGTCCATTGGCTTTATCGGAAAGAAGTCTGAATTTCCCCTGATTATTGCCTTGGTCACTTCACCCATTGCAACCAATGCCTGAAATTAGAAATCAACACACAAGATATTAATAATCAACAGATTAAGTATATATTATTTGCGTTGCTTAAAATTAGGAAAATATATCATGATATATATACCGGGTTATTTGCTGCAACTCCGCCGTCTATTAGGTTGAATTCTCTCACTTGGCCAGCTGAGGTTTTTGTTTCGAAAGTGTGTGCTGGAAGATAAGTGGGTGCTGCTGAGGTTGCTATGCATATATCGGAGAGTAATGCATCTAAGCTTTGCTTTTCCTTCACCTGTTTATTATATTCCATGGAAATAATATATACAACTATTAGCGTTCAGCTCTATGATCGTTAAATTGATCACTTGATTGCACATGATAAAATTAGGGAAGATCATGAACCTCATAGCTGGAAAAGATGGTCGGCTGGAGTCGCTTGATGTCAAAAGTTGGGATCACAACATTAGTCAGTGTTTGGTGCAATCTTGTGTTACCTAGTTTTTCTCTAACAATGCTATGTAAATATTTCCCATCGTATTTCGGTCCCGATAGAGCTTTCATCACCTTTCTAGCGTTGGCAAATAGTTGAAAGCTGTTATATATTTACACACACCAAAAAAAAAGAGCATGTTATTACAAATCAATTGATAATTATATATAGGTGAAGAAATTTGTTTGACGATAATTATAATTAGAAAGAAAATATAATTCTGTACCTGGGTTGGGGAAATATTTTAGGGCATTCACTTAGGTAAAAGTCATTGATATCCTTGGCGGCAAAGAGGGGTCGATTTTTTTCATTGGGGGTAGTTAGCATAGCAGTCACCAAACCGCCGGTGCTTGTCCCTGCAATCACATCAAAATAATCCGCGATTCTTGCATCCTCGCCGTCTAGTTTCTAAAGAAAATTGCCAAAAACCTAGAGTTAGTATACTATAAACTTACAAAAATATCAAATTATTATAATCCGACGTATTCAAGTTTGTGCATGCACAAGTTAAGGTTACAAAAAAAAAAAAAAGAGGGTACATTTGATATGATATTTGAAATGCATGACTCATGCATATCAAACGAACGTGTGAGAAAAAGTTTAGAGTACTATTATGCATGATATCTACCTGAAGTTCAGACTCTAGAAAAGCAAGAATGGTTCCTGGAATAAGTCCTCTTATTCCACCCACCATCAATGCTAAGAATGGTGATAAGATCTCCAAAAGTTGGTGGTTGGATAGGAGCATGTGTTCTTTCCATGAGGTTTCAATCAAGGGTCGATATAAACGTGCGCACACAGAAATAAAGAGAAAGCGAAACTAGCAAGGATTTTCAAGAGCTGTAGAAGAAATTTAGAGCGAATATAAGTTTTAAGAGATCAGGCTTGGAGGGAGAATTTTCTGCTTATTGAGTTCCTCTTTGAGAACGCTTGCATGGCTATTTATAGACCCAACCTATGAGAGTTGATGAATTTAAAATGGAAAAAAAAAGGGGAGGGGGGGGGGGGGGGGGGGGGGGGGGGGGGGGGGGGGGGGGGGGGGGGGGGGGGGGGGGGGGGGGGGGGGGGGGGGGGGGGGGGGGGGGGGGGCGGGAGGGGATAAGAGTTCTATAAATAACAAATACTCTTTTTTTTTTGTCCTTTCAATATTGGAACAATCTTCTCCAAATTTGACTAATTAAAACATACTTGTAATGTGATAATAAAGTTGCCTTTTAAAAAAAAAAAAAAAACGTGCGTGTTAGACAACATATATTCATCTATCAATGAAAAGGTTGAGAATTGTACTTAACAGTAGAATTGTACGTAGGTTGTGTTCAAATTAAATGTAAGAATTGTAGGTGAGACTGGCTCCCAGAGAATTGTAGGTTAGAATGTGATTCAATTAGGCTAGATATGGCATAACCAACTAACATCAATTACCACCTTTTTTTTATATATAAATTTTTCTATAGTTCTTGAATAGTTGAATCTGTTTGGCTACATATAATGAATGAAGGGGATTTCATCATATATATTAAATGCAGAGTCGTCCTGGAGAATGATTTCTAATTCCATCAATAACAATTTTGATTCGTAAAAGGCGACGCGTCAAATATTGAAGTACATGAATGATACGAAAACATAAAGTCAATTAGGGCAATATAGGTCAACAAACTCCTTAGCTGATTCGTTGGCTAAAAAGGGGTCAGCTATGGGAGGGGATAGATTAGTGTGGATCTCTAATGTGCTTGCTGGGTTGTTTTGGGGCGTTGCTTGGGATTGGCAGGCCTGTGTCTTTCTTTGCCCTGTTTTTTCCTCTGTTTCTGCGGCTCTGTCTGTTGTTGTTTGTTTGGGCTGCTGTTTGTGGCCTCCTTGAATTTTTTTACAGTTCAAAAAAAAAAAAATAAAAAATTAGGGCAATTATTACTCGTGATCTTACGTGTGAATCAACTATACATAGTTTGAATTTATTTGTACTGTTGCCATTGGTAGGATTTGAGTCGCTGATTTAGGAGTCATTTTCCCAAGCCCTAAGCTTGTCCATCTATCAACTGAGCTACGCCCCTAGGGGTGTGCATGAAAATACTTGATCATGACATATATATAACCTTGTTCATTTATTTGTTTTTTTGTTTATATGCACTTAATTATGTCATAATGCCTTTTAGTTTTAAATAACTTTACATGATTAGTAGTTCTTGATGATCATTCTAGTTCTCCTACCTAAAGAAGCAGATTACAAACATAAATTAATAAATAAATAAAACATGGTCTGTTTTTGTGAAGGTTTGTCTTTTGGACGAAATTCAGAGGAAATTCTTGGATTCGTTCAATCAATTTAATAAACTATGAAAAAAAAAAGTATATAACTCTCTCTCATATATATATACACACACAATTGAGAATTACTCCATTGATATATCCTCCTTGCTTCTTAGTTCTTTCCTCCATTTGTTTTTCCTTTTGGCTTGTCATGACTGAAGATCTTGATCCCTACGTTTACTAAATTACTAAAAGGAAAAAAAAAGATATGTAAAGAAAGACCAAATATAGCTTCCAAAAATTAATGTGTAAGCAAAGAATTAATTAATTGTTTAGAATATTTCAACCGTGGATTTTTCAGCTGTTTAGTTTTGTCTTCATTTATGTGGAATTAATAATTTCACGATCAAAGCAAGTAATAAGAAAAAAAAAGAGTTTATATATGCACGAAAAAAGACAAGTTGTTTATGGTTTTTGGTTTATAATATCATGCAACTATGCAAGAAATGACACAAAATATAATTAAAATACTGCTATATATAGGAACCAGAGTTATAGTTAATGTATCTTTTAATTAATTAATGAATTAATTTTTATATATGTGCGCGGTCGTGTGGGTGAGGTTCTTCACATTCTTTTAATTCTTAATATATATAACCTATTTTATCCCGTACGTGTCACTGACTTTTTCTCGCAATTGAAAATGGATACCAAAATATTTGGTAATATGAATTCAAAAGATCATTATCCGACTAATGATATGCACTAACGTTTAAACAAGGACAAAATGTACATAACACAATTAAAGTTAGTTCCATATCAAGTTGCTTGTTAATTATTAGGTAAAATTGACTCTTTAACGTTATAGAACCTACTCTATAATGTTAGCGATCGGTGACCTGATCAGTCTCTTAAAGTAACAATGTCATCATATAATGTTACAGAGTCAATCTCATTATTCATATGTTTTAGGATAAACTTAGAGAAAAATTATTGTTCCAATACACTGTTGTCCTATAGACCAAAATTTCTTATGGTACAAGTTATGAATCGATGATACTCTTAAGAATCTTATCCGATATTGTCATGATCTACGAAACATTTGATTTGAATTTAAATCGTGTATTAAAAATATAAAAAAAATATACATATTTTTGACTTTGTAATAGCAATCCTTTCTGGGTTGAAACTTTTTAGAAATAATTCCAAGAACGAAAAACCAAAGTACGGAAGTCCGGGGATGGTTGGCTGGCGATGATGTAATTGGGAAAAGTTGCAATCTTCATTTTAAATGTATTAATTTGATTGACCGTTAGGGCTCTGTTTGGATAGTGTTAGGCAAATTAAGTCACATTCACATATGAGGCAAATTGGCAATGGCAGCCATTGAATGACGTTTGAACTGTATCTTTGACTGCCAAGTGATTTTATTTTTGGTTTATTTTAAGCTTTCGTGGAACTTACCAAACAGGCCGCCCTAACTTTTCATGCACGCACGCATGGAGTTGGAGACTGAAGGCCATGTAATTCACGTGGTTAAAGTTAAACTAATGGATTCGAGATTATTTGAAGATCATCATTTTGCTTATAATAAATAGAGATTAGCTGAAGATCATCCGATTTAAGACATCACATAGTATCAGTGATGGAGAAGAGACAACTGTTTAGGACAACAATCGGTCAAATTTTATGTGAGGCAGAGAAGATGGGTTTAGGCCCAAAACGTTTACTCAAATGAACTGTTGGGCCAGGTTGTTTGACACTGACGAGCTTCAACCCAAAATGTAAAATTTGAAAGAAATGTATCTAAATGCATCTTCCATTCAAATCACAGTCACAACACAATTGACTATTTATAGTTATATA
Source organism: Acer saccharum (assembly GCA_030490815.1). Lineage (NCBI taxonomy): Eukaryota > Viridiplantae > Streptophyta > Magnoliopsida > Sapindales > Sapindaceae > Acer > Acer saccharum. Next base: position 37,985,326 of record CM059872.1, read on the forward strand.
ACACGGCATGATTCAAATGAAATATGCGTTTTATGTCATTTCAAAGTATAATAAAAGGCCATTTCATATTAAGATTGTAACACAAACATGTATAATCAATGTCTTGTAACTAGGGGTGAACAAAAAAACAATAAACCGAACCGAACCGGTTTATTCAATGAACAAGTTGTAACCATATTCATTGAAGTTTATTATTCGTACAAATGAACAATTGCAAATTTTGTACAAATGATGAAAGAAATAAAGAGTCACAAATTTTCATATACAAAGTAGTGAACAATCAATTATATATATATATATATCTATCCCTTGTTGGTCGTCTATGGTGATTTTGTAACTCGAAGTTTCCTCTCTTCAGAAAGTAGTTTTGCGAACCTGTAATGAGATGGCAAATTATGGAAATCAATCACTCACGAGTTACTACTCACTAGTCAGAAATTAAATTATAAAAATGAACTGTCAAGAATTAATCCCGTACGTACTTTTTCAGAGCCTCTGCGTTAGTGCGGCCATTTGGAATTGGTTCAGAAAATTTGGTCTCAAGATTCACTCTCGAAACTGGTTTCTTCAACAGTCTTTCCCTAATTAGTACAAGTTTGTCCAAGTTTTCCTTGGTAGCAATGTCGGTCGAAGAATCTTTTCCTGTTAATGTATCATCCTGATTTTACAATATTATAGTTCTTGAGAAGACTATATAATTAGTGATCATATGCATTTATAAAATCTTAATCTAAAATCAAAGTAGGACAAGCTTATATATGTATATACTTGGATTCGGAGATAGTTCTGCTCAGATTGAAGTGCTTGGAACACGACAGAGATATGGAAATCAACCATATCTGCACTTGCTTGAGTGAACACATCCACTAATGGAACAGAACCACCATGAAGTAACCAACGCAAAGTGCCCCATTTGGTTGCCATTTTGGCACTGTATTTCTCCTCTGTCTTTGGTGAGCCAGTGCCTATTGAGATCACCAAAAACCGGCCATAGTCCATGGGCTTAATCGGGAAGAAATCTGGATTTTCATCAGAGATTTGATTTGTCACTTGGGTGATTGCAACCAAAGCCAAAAACAGTACCACAAATTAATTGTGCCAAAATGTCAAATAATTATTTACTTTAGGGTTTCAATAGGCTTTTTATATCTTTCAAATACTTCATTCCTTATTAATTGGAAATATATATAACAATTTTACTATTGTTAGTTCGTCCTGATCATATAAATATATCAAGAAGAAGAATGTGGACCATTAGATTTACATACTTTGACTTAAAGTATATGCACTTATCAAAACTTTTCCATAATCTATGATCCACATTCTTCGTCCTGATATATTTTATATCAGGATGAACTGTCAGTAGAAAAATTGTATATATATATATATATATATATATATATATATTAACAGGGTCATCTCTAGACATTTTGGGGCCCGAGCGATTTTATGATATTAACAAAAATCGGGGCCTATATAAAATTATTATTATAAGATTTATCGTATCTAAAAACATAAAAGAGAGAGCCATAGAAGTTTTTGATTCGTTTTTTATTATTATTAAAACTAGAACAAAACAGAGACATGGAAAAACAAAACAAAGCATGAAGCAACGTGAAGCAACCAAACCTAGGAAAGATAGACCCTTTGATTCGTTTAGTACTTTAGTTTTAGGTCAAGGTTGTTGTTTTTAATTAATTTATTATTTGGTTTTGTTTTAAATAGTGTAGTGATGTAGTCTCAGAATCACAATGACAAGTTTATTGGGCCTAAAGTTTTTTTTGTTTAATTGAATTAGTTCATTGCGCCGAAAAGGAAAATATATAAATAAAAGGGTTTGGAATTGAACCCGGTTTAAACATAAATATATGGATTCTGATGCCCCAAAGAAGAAGAAGTAAATTGGGCCATTGGGGGCCCCAGCAAAATGTTGGGTTTGCTGCCCCCATGGCCCGGCCCTATATATATATATATATATATATATAGAGAGAGAGAGAGAGAGAGAGAGAGAGGAGAGAGAGAGAGAGAGAGAGAGAGAGAGGAGAGAGAGAGAGAGAGAGAGGAACTCCATAACTAGCCAAAAAATTATAGGGTTTATTGTTTTGTCCATGATTAATATTTTTATTTTTTGTCAAAATTTCCACTTTTTGGACAAGATTGCCCTTCTTTACAAATTTTTTTTTCCCTCTTTCTCTCTCCTTTTCTCACGCCTACTTCTTCTTTTTTCTCTCTCCTTCTCTCTTTCCTCCTCCTCTCTCTTACACGTCTCCTCTCTTCACGAGTTCATCTCTTCTTCATCTTCTTCTTCTTCTTCTTCTTCTTCTTCTCTTTCTCTTTCTTCTTTTTTTCTAGATTTAAAAAAAAAAAATCAGGTTTTTTTAAACCAAAATTTTCAGATTTGGGAAATTTTCTAGATTTTTTTAAAAAATTTCAGTTTTTTTTTTTGAAAAATTTTCAGATTTAAAAAAAATGTTTGGATTTGAGTGTTAGTTGTTGATTTGTGATTGTATTTAAGTTTGAGTTGTGGTTGTTTTTATGAATGGGGGAGTTGTATTTGGGTTTGGGTTTTGTTGAAATTTTTTTGAGATTTTTCGGATTTGATCTTTTCAAACAAACTTTTCAGATTTTATTTGTTTAAACACACCAGGCAAACGAATTAAACACACCAAGCAAAATGAATTAAACACACAGGACTAATTAAACACACTAGGCAAAATGAATTAAACACACTGATAACTCTTATTTATTCATGAAAGGTTCCCTCTTATTTGTATCTTTTATGCTTGTTTTCCGGGTAAACTGAGGTTTTAATAGCTAAAATAAGTGTTTCAGGAATTTCTCCAGATCAGGGGCTTATTTGCAAAAAGATGGAAATATTGGGGCAAAAGGGTAATTTCAGAAACTTGGAGTTTTGCGCCCTAATTCTGCGTTAAGGGGCAGCAAAAATGGGCGCAGAAAGGGACCAGAATGTCACCCTTTCTCGCCTCAATTCGGCGCCCTAATCTGCGGCCATGGACCGCAAAACAGGGCGCCGATTCCTGATCTCAGAGTCCCCTGTTTTCTCATTTCTGCGCCCTAGGGCGCAAAACAGGGCACAAAATAGGGCGCAGATTTAGCTCGTCAGGTACCCATTTCTGTCTTTTCATGGAGATTTCTTGAGCCACTCAGCTGGATTTTTCAGACATTGTCTGAGATTTTGTGTGGGCTGTGAGAGGAGATGGTGATGATTGGAAATCTTGGTGGGCCCCCTTCATTTAATAGGAAGGGTTCTTTGTCTTTTGGAGAGATATGAGGCATTTGGGTAAGGAGAGCATTCATTCATTCACACACACACACCAATTCCGACCACAACCGGTTCCAGCAGAAAAACACCCCCTTTTCTCTCAAGTTTGAAGCTTCTTCAACATCTTTGGAGCTTGGAGGAGTTGATTCTTGAGGAAGGAAGCCATTGGAGACCAAGCATTGCAAGAAGAAGATCATCATCCTAGTTTATTTCTATTACTCATCTTTCTCTTCTTGTATTTGCTATGATTTATGTTCATTGGATATTTGGTATGGTTTTAATGTGTAATATGAGCTAAATATCCTTGTGCTAGAACAAAGATGAAACCAAAACCTTGATTTATTGATAATGACTACTTAGTTTCTCTACAAGTGCTTGTATGGTTATATGAATGTTTTGTGTGCTTAATGCTTTTGCCTTGATTAGCTACCTTGTTGAATGATCAATAGATAAGCAAAACATTCACTATAAATGACTAGAAAGTGAGAGATGCACTAGGCTAGCTTATAGGGTTCATGTATGTATTCCATTGATCTTAATGAGTTCATGCATATTTAATATGTTGGATACAATCTCTAAGACATCAAGAGAGATTAGAGGTTGATTTGAGGGAATATGAACCTATAATCCATACTTGCACATATGATAGATTAAGTGAGTCAAGAGTCAATTTAGATAGGTGAGGTGGATTCAAGTTCTAGCACATTTCCCTTATATATTCACATTCATCTTAGTTGTAGTTGGTGTTTACTTGCTTTCGTAGAATTCAAATTAGTGTTAGAAATCTAAAAGCTATCATTTTTAATTGTTCAAATAGTATATAAATCGATAAAAGCCAGTAATCAATCCTTAGTCCTCGTGGGAACGATCCCTACTCGGCCATTGTAGTACACACTGACCTCGTACACTTGCGAGAGTCAAACCGTGTGGTTGTGGACCGATTACACACCGGACTAATTAATCACACCAGACCACCAATTAAACACACCAGACAAAAAATTAAACACACCAAGGCAAAATAATTAAACACACCAGGGTTAAACGAATTAAACACACCAAGGTAAAACGAATTAAACACATTAGGCAAACGAATTCAACACACCAAGCAAAATGAATTAAACACACTGGACTAATAAACACACTAGGCAAAATGAATTAAACACACCAGACCACCAATTAAACACACCAGACAAAAACAATTAAACACACCAAGGCAAAAACAATTAAACACACCAGGGTAAAACGAATTAAACACACCAGACCATCAATTAAACACACTAGACAAAAACGAATTAAACACACCCTGGTGTGTTTAATTGTTTTTGTCTAGTGTGTTTAATTGGTGGTCTGGTGTGTTTAATTCATTTTGCCTGGTTAAACACACCGGACTAATTAAACACACCAGGCAAAATGAAATTAAACACACCAAGGCAAAAACAATTAAACACACCAAGGCAAAACAATTAAACATACCAAGGTCTAGGGTGTTTAATTGGTTTGCACTTGTGTGTTTAATTGATTGCACTGAGGTGTTTAATTGGTTTGGCCTAGGGTGTTTAATTGGTTTGCACTGGTGTGTTTAATTGGTTTGGCTTGGTGTGTTTAATTGGTTTTTGTCTGGTGTGTTTAATTAGTGGCCTGGTGTGTTTAATTAGTCCGGTGTGTTTAATTAGTCCGGTATGTTTAATTCATTTTGTCCGGTGTGTTTAATTAGCGGTCTGGTGTGTTTAATTAGTCCGGTGTTTAATTTATTTTGCTTGGTGTGTTTAATTAGTCCGGTGTGTTTAATGATAATGTTGGTGTGTTTAATTAGGTTCCCCAGTGTGTGTAATTGGTCTACACCTGGTGTGTTTAATTGTGTTGTGTTTAATTGGTCACCAGTAACACAATTAAACACACCGGTTTGAAAAAAATTAAATCACAACTACAACCAATACTCAAACTTACAATACACAAACCTGAAATTTCTGGAATTTTTTTTTGAACAAAATAAAATCTGAATTTTTTTTTAAACAAACAATACTCAAACTTAACCACAACCACAACTCAAATCCAAACCTTTTTTAAATCTGGAAATTTTTCAACAAAAAAAAAAAAAAAAAACTGAACTTTTTTTTAAAAATCTGGTGTGTTTTTCAAATATGAATTTTTTTTGTTTAAAAAAAACTGAATTTTTTTTAAAAATCCCTAAAATCAACCACAACCACAACCCAAACATAAATACAACCACAAATCTGAATTTTTTTTTAAGCACAAGCACAAGCACAACTCAAATCCAAACCTTTTTAAAAAATTTCAACAAAAAAAAAAAAAATAAGAGAAAAAATTGAACACACCAGACAAAAACAATTAAACACACCGGGGTAAAACGAATTAAACACACCATGCCATCAATTAAACACACCGGTTTGCACCGGTGTGTTTAATTGGTTTGGCCTGGTGTGTTTAATTGGTTTGCACTTGTGTGTTTAATTGGTTTGACCTGGTGTGTTTAATTGGTTTGCACTTGTGTGTTTAATTGGTTTGGCTTGGTGTGTTTAATTTGTTTGGTCTGGTGTGTTTAATATGTTTGGTCTGATGTGTTTAATTAGTCCGGTGTGTTTAATTGATGGCAGACCACCAATTAAACACACAAGACCACCAATTAAACACACCAGACAAAAACAATTAAACACACCAAGGCAAAAACAATTAAACACACCGGGGGTAAACGAATTAAACACACCAGGCCATCAATTAAACACACCGGTTTGCACCGGTGTGTTTAATTGGTTTGCACTTGTGTGTTTAATTGGTTTGCACTTGTGTGTTTAATTGGTTTGACCTGGTGTGTTTAATTGGTTTGCACTTGTGCGTTTAATTGGTTTGGCTTGGTGTGTTTAATTTGTTTGGTCTGGTGTGTTTAATATGTTTGATCTGGTGTGTTTAATTGATGGTGTGTTTAATTAGTCCGGGGTGTTTAATTGATTTGCATTGGTGTGTTTAATTGGTTTTTTTTTATTGATGGTCTGGTGTGTTTAATTAGTTCGGTGTTTAATTCATTTTGTCTGGTGTGTTTGATTAGTCCGGTGTGTTTAATGATAATGTTGGTGTGTTTAATTGGGTTCCCCTGTGTGTTTAATTGGTTTACAACTGGTGTGGTGTGTTTAATTGGTCAACCCAATTAAACACACCAGTAACACAATTAAACACACCGGTCTTGAAAAAAAATTAAAATCACAACCACAACCAATACTCAAACTTACAATATTCAAACCTGAAATTTCTGGAAATTTTTTTGAACAAAACAAAATCTGAATTTTTTTTTAAACAAACAATACTCAACCTTAACCACAGCCACAACCACCCTTAAAATCACAACCACAACTCAAATCCAAACCATTTTTAAATCTGGAAATTTTTCAACAAAAAAAAAAAACTGAATTTTTTTTAAAAAATTTGGTGTGTTTTTCAAATCTGAAATTTTTTTGTTCAAATAAACCTGAAATTTTTTTAAAAAAATCCCTAAAATCAACCACAACCACAACCTAAACATAAAAATCTGAGTTTTTTTTCAAAATTAAAAAAAAAAAAACTGAAATTAAAAAAAAAAAACTGCAAAAAAACGTGATTTTTTCAATCTGAAATTTTTATCCCTAAAAAAACCTGAACTTTTTTTTTAAAAAATCCCTAAAATCAACCACAAACACAACCACAACCACAACCAAACTTAAAAATCTGAAACAAAATTTCAAAAAAAAAAAAAAAAACTGAAATTTTAAAAAAAAATCTGGAAAAAAACGTGAAAAAGAAAGAGAAGAGAGGAGAGAAAGAGAAGAAGAAGAAGGAGGGAAGATCGGACGTCCGATCTTCAATTTTTTTTTTTTTTTAAAATCTGAAATATTTTAAAAAATCTGGAAAAAAAAAAAAAAGAGGAAGAGAAAGAGGAGAAGAAGAAGAAGGAGGAGGAGGAGGAGGCATGAAAGAAGAAGGAAAGAGGAGGAGAGAGGAGGAGAGAAAGAAGAAGAAGAAGAAGAAGAAGGAGGCGTGATGGAGAGAGAAAGGAGAGAGAAGTGGGAAAGGAGAGAGAAGTGGGAGGCGTGAAATGAGTGAGAGAAAGGAAAGAGAAGAGATTAAGAAAAACAAATAAGGGCAATTATGTCTCACAGCCCATTTAATGACAAAAACAATAAAAATGATAATGGTGGACAAAAATAGTGAGAGGCCTTAATTTTTGGCTATTAACCCCTATTTCCTCTATATATATATATATATATATATATAGTTTTTTTATTGTCAATTCATCCTGACAATAAATATATTAGGACTGATAATGATTTCAACTTCTTTTTATATTACCTGTTTTGTGGGAAGATTTTTGGGCCGGAGATAAAAGGGCTTGATATCTTTGGCAGCAAAAACAGGACGATTATTTTCATTTGGATCAGTTAACATGGTGGTAACAAGACCACCAGTGCTTGTCACAGCAATCAAGTCAAAGTAGTCTGCAAGTCAAGCTTCTTCACCATCCAGCTCCTACCCACAAAAGAATCCATGCCAAATTGTTGTCATAAATGCATGTCAGATTAGTAGTACTGTACTGTTGGATATGGCATGAATTACCAATGGATACCAAACACGATTTACCAATGCTGAGACTTCCTGGAGACGTGAGAATGTTTGGGAGTATGAGGTTATGTTTGAGGGAGGCTTGATAATGTTGAAGAACAGAAGAAACGCATAACAGCTCAAACTGCTGTCACTGCCGCTGTGGCTTTGGCAGCAGTCAAGGCAGCGGTAGAATACTGCTGCTAATTTTTGGCAGCGCAATGAGAGCAGTCCAATTCCAGTAGACATTGTTGTGGAAACTGGGAGCGGTCGTGATGAATCGTTGATGACGTGGCGCATAGATCACGGTTTTCTGAGTGATCAAGTTCTACACAGTTTAGGAAGTGGGTGGCCAACTGCAATTTGAATCGTAGTCAATCACATGCACGCGTTGAATCAGGAAATATTCATGGAAGAGGAAATAGGTTGCTTCTGAAGTTCGAATAGGAAAAAGGATTTTTCCTTGAAAGAAGACTTGTCTTAAATAGGAAATAGTATTTATGTGGAACAAGTGTTCTTGTATAACTAGGAGATAGATTTCCTTGTTAGTTTAAACTCCCTGTAATACATATGAATAGACCATAATAGCTAGGTTATTGTGTGTGTGAAAAACACCTGAGAGTGGTGGAGCAAAATAGCAATTACTAGAGAGATCTCAAAGTGAGCATTGGGTGTAATTGGGTTTGGGGTATTATTTAGAGAGAGATCCTGAGTGTGTGGTTGTAACAATTTACTACATATTGGAACTTTCTCTTGTCGCCCTGATGGCCGTGGTTTTTTCTCTGATTTGGGTTTCCACGTAAATTCTTGTGTTGTGTGTGATTGGATTTCATTATTTCTTTTCATCTTATCTTTTTTTTGTTATTGTGTTTGTTTGTGTTCTATCCGGCAACGCTTCCGCGCGCTATAGTGACGTTTGTTCGCTAACATGTACACACAAAACGCAGCATCTGCATATCATCATCCTCTTGGAATCATTTTAATCTTAGTAATGGAATCGATCGATCGATGATCTAGGTTACAAAGACTGGAACCTAACGTCCTTTATCATCCATGTAATTAATTAAGCAACGTAACAGTAGGACACGGCACCAAATTTTAGTAGTAGTATATGGTTCCATCCAGAAAGTAAAAACAGCCCTCGTGCAAGAGAAGAGCTGTCTAGCTTTTAGTTGAAATTAACTTAAGCAATATTTATACTTGTCTTTTTATTGTGATTTAATTACTTGATTTTTATTTATTTTTTTTATAACTATTATTACAATATTTCAAGATTGGAGGATGGAACATACTCCAACCCACAATATCACTACCGGCTAATAAGGTGATCTTAAAAAAATATATAAGTCTGATCACTTATAAAATAATTATGTAAAACTCAATAAAGACCGCTTCTTAATTCAAAAGTGATTTCTATTTAAGAAACTATTTATAATAATTTAGTAAAAAGTGATCATCTTTTATACCAACATAAAAATAACTTTATATATATAGATCTTTTTATTACTTATTACGTTATTAAGTTCTGACCAAAAAAATGATCTATTTTTTTTTATAAAAAAATAGACTCATTTTTAAAAATTTTTTATTTTTTATTTTTTATTTTTTTGTGTGTGTTTGTATCGATCACTACCAACAATTTTATTCATCCGAATTCAAAGTAAATAAACAAAAAAATAAAAAATAAAAATCTCAAATATTCATCAAAGTTTGACTTTACAATATTTATCAACTTACAGAATATTCCAATCTTCATCCGCGCGTAGTCAATACATTCACCTCTAATAATGTTAATATCTTCTGAAGTGTATGAAATATTTCCTTGAAACTGCACAATATTAATAACAGAAAAAAATTTACAAAAATAAGAGCTTTTGAAAAGATCGAAGAGAACAAATATATAAATTAACTAAAACACACCAATTCTAAATAATTCATATACTGGATAAGAAATATTAAAATATATTGTAATATATAATCAAATTACTCACATGTGATGGTAAGGATTAAAGAATATTTAATTCAAATTAGCTTCTCTTAATCTCTTCTAATGAAGGTGTGATGCTCGGTTTTTTTTTTTGATTATTATGTAATTTCCCCCCTTCAATGTCTATTTTTATATGGTGAGATTGGTTGTATTTGTACATAGGAGGGGGGAAAATAGAGAATTTTAAAACTAGATAGAGGAGACTAGAGAATACGGCAAACTATAGGGGGAGAATGATAATTTCCCTATAATCTATCAAGAAGTCTTGATAAAATTGTAATATTTAAAATAAATAAAAAATTGTCAAAATCAAATGCATACTTCTTGATAAAATTGTAATATTTAAAATAAATAAAAAATTGTCAAAATCAAATGCATCAAATAGTACGTCTCTAACATATATGCTGACTGGTTCTCTTGTCTTCTCGTGTGGTGACAAATCTGTTTATTCCCATCACTATACAAAACTTGAAATGTTAATTACTGTACAACAAACACAAAAATACATCAAATTGTATAAGTAAAAAAAGTAGTCTTTGATGGACGAGATGACGTTGATCTGTTGGTAAATCCTTCACACCTCCACCATGAGATTGCAGGTTCACTCTCAAAAACAGGTCTCATTCTCATGATCACAGTGTATTCAACAATTTCATGAAGACGCGTTTATACTTTTATTTGATATAGAGAGGTAATTTGATCAAATTGTAGTCGCCTGGGTTGAATTTTCCACACATTTAATTTTTGCTGCACAACAAGTCATCAATGCATTCAAGGCATTGCTTTCGACATAGCTGTTTTACGTACCAACTTGTTGCTTGAACCAATCATGAATGACTAAGAATTCATCTGGTGGCATGGATAAGTGGATTACATTTTTAAAAAAATAATTTCTGGTCACAATTGGTTTCATATGATGGTAAACTCGATATGTTGACCTGTTCAACTTACGTACTGACCTAGAATTGATCTCTTTCTTAACTGTTGATTGGATTACTTTTAGCTAGATTTTTGGAATTATTAATATGCTTCAATTGCTTTCTTACACATTACTTGCGGTCCCATCTTAAGACAAGTCTTAGGAAAAAATTTCAAAGTTGAAGATTTTATGGAAGCTGAAATGTCAATAAATACCCATCACGTTCCTAGACAAATACTTACTAAAAGCCTCTTCAACTTCAACACACCTCTATCTCTCTTGATATCCTCTGCTTAGTCGATTTCTTGTTTAATTTACAGTAATTGCAGTCATGGAACAATTTTTCATGGAGAGTCCAAAATCACCCCTACAACCTCCAACTTTTGGAGACCTAATCACTGTTCTTAGCATTGATGGTGGTGGAATTAGAGGGATCATCCCTGCAACTATTCTTGCCTTCTTAGAGTCTGAGCTTCAGGTAGATAAATATGTATATACTTGTTATATATATATAAATTTTTATGTGCTTAATTTTCTCCTAATAGGTCTCTTATTTTAACAGAAACTGGATGGTGAGCAAGCAAGACTCGCGGACTATTTTGATGTGATTTCGGGTACTAGCACAGGAGGTCTAGTGACTGCCATGTTAACAACTCCGAATGAGCAGAACCGCCCTTTGTTTGCCGCAAAAGACATCAAAGACTTCTATCTTGATCATTGCCCTCAAATCTTCCCTCAAAAGTAATTAATAATCTTTCACGGTCAATTATTTATCATGAATTAATAATCATGTTTGATGTTAATTTTTTTCTCATGAATATTCACAATCACATAATTACTAACGCGATACGTTTTAATTTCATGCAGTGCTTCTTATTTGCCCTTCACTTCTTATTTGCCCTTCTCTAGTATGTTCAAATCTCTGGCAGGACCAAAATATGACGGCAAATATCTACATGGCCTTGTAAAGGAAAAATTAGGAGACGTACGGTTGCACCAAACATTGACAAATGTTGTGATCCCAACTTTTGACATCAAGAAACTACAGCCAATCATCTTCTCCTCTTACGACGTATACAGTTATTCATCTATATATACATATGATCTATCTTTAACTTTCTTAGACATATATGAGTTCTAATTATACTGTATATTATTTTTAGGTGAAGAAAAATCCAAGCAAAGATGCCTTGCTTTCGGATATCTCCATTGGAACTTCAGCAGCTCCAACTTATCTTCCAGCGCATCATTTTGAAACCAAAGACATTTCTACCGGAAAAATTAGAACATTCGATCTCATTGACGGTGGTGTGGCTGCTAATAATCCGGTATATATATTGAAACATCAACCATGGATGTTCTTTGAGTTTTTTTTTTTTTCTGACAACTCACTTAAATCTTATGTATTGTTTTTGCTTTAATTTTATTCTCAGACTTTAGTTGCTATAAGCGAAGTGACAAAAGAAATCACCAGGGGCAGTTCCGACTTCTTGCCTATAAAGCCAACGGACTATGCCCGGTTTCTGGTTATATCATTAGGTACTGGTTCGCCGAAAACAGAAGAGAAATACGATGCTCTTAAATCGGGTAGATGGGGTTTGTTGGGGTGGCTAACAGCTGAAGGCTCCACTCCCTTGATAGATGTGTTCATGCAATCTAGCAGCGACATGGTCGACTTTCATATCTCTACTGTTTTCCAAGCACTTCATTCTGAAGATAACTATCTTCGAATTCAGGTAAATTTTCTGATGCATGATTTTCAGATGAAGGCGCGCGTATACGTGAATCACATGATCGTATTAATTATGATTGTGAAATTGATGAACAGGACGATACACTCGGCAGCGATGAGTCTTCCGTGGATATTGCAACCAAAGAGAACTTGGATAGTCTCGTGACGGTGGGTGAAAAGCTGCTAAAGAAACCAGTTTCGGAAGTTAATTTCGAGACTGGTGTCTTTGAGCCTAGTTCTAGGAACAAGTACACAAATGAACAGGCTTTAATCAAGTAAGTAATTACGAAATTATTTACTGTATTTCTTCTTGACTCGAATGGTGTTTATCATTTTTGATGAATTTTTAAAATAAAATAATAAATAATAAATTAACATTTTGTATTTATTTTATTTGTGTAGAATAGCAGAAGTGCTGTCCAAGGAAAAGAGGGTTCGTGACATGAGATCACCACACGGGAAGAAGCCGGTTGCAAACAGCCAAATCAAAAGCAGGAATATATTTCTAAGCACTTAGGCAGCTTCTAGTTACATTTATTATTATTATTATTATTCCATTTTCATTTCAAATAAATTCAAGGCAGATATAGAAGGACAGCTAATTCCTCGTCGTGATGTAACTAATTATATATATTCTTCATTCATTGGAATGGAAGTGAGAATTTGATGCTAAACTCTACTTTCTACGGCATCTAGATCCTAGCATCCAACATTATCGATGTAATTCATTTAGTTTTTATACAAATCGTGGTGTGTATCATTTTGATGAATTTCAAAAATAAAAGTATAAATTAACATTTTGTATTTGCATTTTTATTTTATTTTATTTGTGTTTTTTCTTTCAAGTAATTAATTAGTTTAGAATTTCAGCAAGAATGATAAGATTTGAACTCGCGACCTCAATGTGCTGATACAATGGATTATTATGTGAAAAAAAAATATTGAAATGTCTCAAAAGGATCTCTTGAAAAGGAAATTCAAGGTTGTGAATTAATTCCTGTAATCACCAAGAAATTAAATAATTTTCTTCTTAATTTTAAAGATTTATTTTGTGCATCTAATTATTTATTAATGAAAATTTCAAATGGAAATGTTAATCTTGATATCAAGATATTCATAGTGATAATTAACTATCACTATATATATATATATATATGTGTGTGTGTGTGAGAGCTTGACATCATATATTCATGGTTTTATAATCATAAAGGAACGATCGATGAGTTGTATATGAATCAAATTTATTATGTGCTCATTTTCATATAATTTGATGCAACAAAATTTAATAATAATAATAACATAAAAGGTTGTCTAGATACATTGAGATAAAAAGTTGTTGTTTTTTTTTTTTTTTTTTTTTTTTTTTTTTTTTTTTTTTTTTTGAAAATCAAACTAAAAGAGCCCAAAAAGGCACCACACGAGAATAAACAGATTTGTCACAAAATTAATCATTGAAAATTAGGAGGGAGGAGAATAGCTAGTCATCATGTCCATTGAAAATTAATCATTAACTTTGTCAATATTATTAAAAAGCAGTTGGTAGTTAGTAGTCGTAATCTAAGTTGACGAGTAGATATTATAATCTAGGTAAATTATTATTCACCTCATTGTAGTTTTCCGTATTCTCTAATCTCTCTCCTCTAGTTTTAAAATTTTCCAATTTCCCCCCTCCCATGCCTATTTTTATATGGTGAGATTGATTGTATTTATGCATAGGAGGGGGAAAAATAAAGAATTTTAAAACTAGAGGGAGGAGACTGGAGAATACGGCAAACTATAGGGGGAGAATGATAATTTCCCTATAATCTATCAAGAAGTCTTGATAAAATTGTAATATTTAAAATAAATAATAAATTGTAAAAATCAAATGCATCAAATAGTACGTCTCCAACATATATGCTGACTGGTTCTCTTGTCTTCTCGTGTAGTGACAAATCTGTTCATTCACATGATCACATCACTATACAAAACTTGAAATGTTAATTACTGTACAAGAAACACACATTTGAAAAGTCCAATTTGGAATATATATAATACAGCCATCTTATTGTTAATTAATTATTCATGAAATGGTCCAAAATAAAAATAAAAATGAAGAATTATTGTTAACTACTTAACTGTGGCTAGGGGTGGCAAAAATACCCGCCCTGCCCCAAACCCGCCCCACCCCGCCCCGTTTGGGGCGGGTTTGGGGCTAAGAAAACGGGTAACGGGGCTGGTTTGGGGCACATTTTGTGGTTCATTTTGACCCGGAATATATATATATATATATATTTAAAAAATACACATTTAATTAATATTAGTCTATTATATTTATTGAAAATTTAATACACAAATATGTTGTTTGTTCATATACATCGGAGGGTCATCGTCCAATACTCTAAATAAAGCTTGTTTTGAAGAAGATGGTGAAGGTGAAGAGGTAATGATATAATTAATATTGTACATTAATAATGTCAATTAATTAATTTTACTAATTTTTTTTTTCTATAGATTCGTGTTTGAAAAAATCATGCTTTTTTTTTAAGAAGATAGAGTGATGGTGAAGATGTTGGATGGATTTTTTTATTGAAATTTTGTGTTTATGTTGAATGAATTTTATTGATATCGAAAATGTTTTATGTATTTTGTATTTTTGTTTAAGTTATTTTGGGATTTGTATTTTATACTTTACCTATGAATTTAGTGTTTATTAAACTCAGTTATTGTGCTATGTTAAATTTAAATTTACTGGCAATTTTTTTTTTTTTTTGATGAAACGGGTCAAACGGGCGGGTTTGGGGCACCCCTGCCCCAATCGGGGTGGGTTTGGGGCGGAAGTTTTTGACCCGACCGGGTTATGGGTCGGGTTTGGGGCAACCTTTGAAAACCGGGTTATGGGTTTGGGACGGCTTCGACCCGCCCCGACCCGCCCCATTGCCACCCCTAACTGTGGCAATATAGCTTGGTTGCCATTTTATTTAATTGTCTCTCATATGGTGACAATAATGACTAATGAACTTCTATTTTAATTAATTAATTTTTAGCTTTCAATGAGAATATTCGCTTAGTTAATAATGCACGATCCTTCTGTCATGATGTTCACAGTTTTGATATATAAAAGAAATCGATCGATCGATTAATGCACATTGAAAATGAAACTTGTAATAGAGCCATCTACTAAAACACAACATCTCATTTTTGAAAATGAGGTTTGAAAGATGACATATTTTCCAAAACATCTCCTTATGTCCCCGATCTTTTTCATGTTAATTTAAAATGGTTGAGCCATCAGCCATCTTAAAAAGCACTAACCAGCAGAACAAACCAGCAGCCCCCCCCAGAACCAACAACAAACCAGCAGCAGGAGCATCAGATCCACACAAATCTGAACTCCCCAACAAAGAAACAATAAAAAATCAGAACATCACGCACAGTGGGAGAACACCACCGCAACACAGAAAAGTGGATGTATTAATAATGTTATCTTAACCATCATTTTGACGGATACTTATATATTTATATGAAAGTAATATTTCTGCATATACATCTTTAGATTTATCATATTATTTACATTTATTTTATTTTATTTTATAGAATGAAAGAAATATATATTTTTTGATCTACAAAAGAAAGAAATATTTGAGGATGAATAATATTATAAATATATAGAACGTTGAATTGGTCAAGGGCATGAGAATGAGATGTACCATTATTCCGGTTCTTATATTCTTTGACCCATGCTACTCGTCCCGTACAACTTATTGAACAAGAAAGCAAATGAACTGCCAATACCTACGTCTACGTGTGTTGTTGACTTTGACAATTCTTTTAAACGAGAAGAAAGAGAAGAGGAAAGACTGATTTTTTTCCTAATCACTTAAAGATATTACACCGAATTTAAAAATAATGAAAATGAAAAATAAAAAGAAATAATTATTAATCATTAATTACAGAAAAAAAAAAAAATGCTGACATTATATTAATTCTAAGCAATCTTATCCCATATTTGGGATTTTTATTCAAACAGAGATGAAAAAAAATAAAGAATCAAATCAAAAGGTGAGATCTCCTATACATTTTTGCAGTACTTCTCCCACCTTCCTAGCTAGACCTTACAAACTGTAAATTAATTATCCCAAATCTGGAATTTATTCAAACAACATGAGGTGGACTTGCATCACCTTAATTACCTATGATATTAGTAATTAGAATCAATCACTAATCATATCATATACATGTAAACATTATTTAGCATTTGATTTGTACGTATTAGCCATCCCATGGGGTGATCTAGCCAGACGACGCCGCTTCTCGTCAGAGAGTAGAGCTGCAAATCTGCAAGAATATCGATCAGAAGTAATTCTATGAGTTGATCATCATATATGATATATCTAGAAAATTTAATTTGTTTCACATAAATTTATAAATGTATTTATTATTTATACCTTTTGAGAGCCTCTTGGTTACTCTCTAATTCCGTATTAGAGGGCTCAAAGATGCCTGTCTCCAAATTCACCCTGGCAACAGGTTTTTTCAACAGTCCTTCACCAACTTTCACAAGGTCTTTCAAGTTCTTCTTTGTGGCTATATCGACCGAAGAAACCTCCCCACTTAACTTATCCTCCTGTATATGTTTTATCATTCAAAATAATTTAGTCAATAATAGATAAGTGATAATAATTAGTAAAATTAATAATTTGAACAAGGACTTTTGTGTGTATAAATAATATATATATATATATATATAGAGAGAGAGAGGATTTAGCTAGTGTACTGAATCTGTATCTATACAAGCAGAGGCGGAGTTAGAAATTCAAGTTCAAAGACCATTATATAAAAACAAAAATATTTAGGGGACCAAAGTGAAAAAAGTTTAAAATTTAGTAATAATTTTATAATTTTTTATAATGTGTTTTAAAGTTTTTTAAGGGAACAGGCTCCTCTGCCTCTGTATACAGGGTAGTTATCAGGGAGACATTAAATTTTCAAATAGAATCTGTACAGTAGCAAAAACCATATATTTAATAATTTGACGGTGACCTGAATTCGAAGATATTTGTCTGAGTGAAGGGCTTGAAATACGGCAGAGATGTGCAAGTCTACCATATCTGCGCTTGCTTGAGTGAAGACATCAACTAATGGAGTGGAACCACCGCTGGTCAACCAACCAAGCACACCCCACTTTGCTGCTGCATCGGCACTGTATTTCCCTTGATCTTTTCCCGCGCCAGTCCCTAAAGATATAACCAGAAATCGTCCATAGTCCATTGGCTTTATCGGAAAGAAGTCTGAATTTCCCCTGATTATTGCCTTGGTCACTTCACCCATTGCAACCAATGCCTGAAATTAGAAATCAACACACAAGATATTAATAATCAACAAATTAAGTATATATTATTTGCGTTGCTTAAAATTAGGAAAATATATATCATGATATATATACCGGGTTATTTGCTGCAACTCCGCCGTCTATTAGGTTGAATTCTCTCACTTGGCCAGCTGAGGTTTTTGTTTCGAAAGTGTGGGCTGGAAGATAAGTGGGTGCTGCTGAGGTTGCTATGCATATATCGGAGAGTAATGCATCTAAGCTTTGCTTTTCCTTCACCTGTTTATTATATTCCATGGAAATAATACAACTATTAGAGTTCAGCTCTATGATCATTGAATTGATCACTTGATTGCACATGATAAAATTAAGGAAGATCATGAACCTCATAGCTGGAAAAGATGGTCGGCTGGAGTCGCTTGATGTCAAAAGTTGGGATCACAACATTAGTCAGTGTTTGGTGCAATCTTGTGTTTCCTAGTTTTTCTCTAACAATGCTATGTAAATATTTCCCATCGTATTTCGGTCCCGATATTGCTTTCATCACCTTTCTAGCGTTGGCAAATAGTTGAAGGCTGTTATATATTTACACATACACCAAAAAAAGAGAGCATTTTATTACAGATCAATTGATAATTATATATAGGTGAAGAAATTTGTTGATTACGATAATTATAATTAGAAAGAAAATATAATTCTGTACCTGGGTTGGGGAAATATTTTAGGGCATTCACTTAGGTAAAAGTCATTGATATCCTTAGCGGCAAAGAGGGGTCGATTTTTTTCATTGGGGGTAGTTAGCATAGCAGTCACCAAACCGCCCGTGCTTGTCCCTGCAATCACATCAAAATAATCCGCGATTCTTGCATCCTCGCCATCTAGTTTCTAAAAAAAATTGCCAAAAACCTAGAGTTAGTATACTATAAACTTACAAAACATATCAAATTATATTATAATCCGACGTATTCAACTTTGTTCATGCACAAAGTTAAGGTTACAAAAAAAAAATGAGGGTACATTTGATATGATATTTGAAATGCATGACTCATGCATATCAAACGAACGTGTGAGAAAAAGTTTAGAGTAAAATTATGCATGATATCTACCTGAAGTTCAGACTCTAGAAAAGCAAGAATGGTTCCTGGAATAAGTCCTCTTATTCCACCACCATCAATGCTAAGAATGGTGATAAGATCTCCAAAAGTTGGTGGTTGGATAGGAGCATGTGTTCTTTCCATGAGGTTTCAATCAAGGGTCGATATAAACGTGCGCACACAGAAATAAAGAGAAAGCGAAACTAGCAAGGATTTTCAAGAGCTGTAGAAGAAATTTAGAGCGAATATAAGTTTTTAAGAGATCAGGCTTGGAGGGAGAATTTTCTGCTTATTGAGTTCCTCTTTGAGAACGCTTGCATGGCTATTTATAGACCCAACCTATGAGAGTTGATGAATTTAAAAATGGAAAAAAAAAAAAAAAAAAAAAAAAAAAAAAAGGGATAAGAGTTCTATAAATAACAAATACTCTTTTTTTTTTTTTTTTTTTTCCTTTCAATATTGGAACAATCTTCTCCAAATTTGACTATTTAAACATACTTGAAACGTGATAATAAAGTTGCCTTTCCAAAAAAAAAAAAAAAAAACAGTGCTTGAATCTATCAATGAAAAGGTTGAGAATTGTAGGTAGGTTGTGTTCAAAGATTCAATGTAAGAATTGTAGGTGAGACTGGCTCCCAGAGAATTGTAGGTTAGAATGTGATTCAATTAGGCTAGATATGGCCAAACCAACTAACATTAATTACCACCTTTTTTTTTGTATAAATTTTTAGCTATAGTGCTTGAATCTGCTTGGCTACATATAAAATGAATGAAGGGGATTTCATCATATATATTAAATGCAGAGTCGTCCTGGAGAATGATTTCTAATTCCATCAATAACATCAATTTTGATTCGTAAAAGGCGGCGCAACAAATATTGAAGTACATAAATGATATGAAAACATAAAGTCAATTAGGGCGATTATTACTCGTGATCTTACGTGCGAATCAACAATACATAGTTTGAGTTTATTTGTACTGTTGCCATGCATGGGTAGGATTCGAGCCGCTGATTTAGGAGTCATTTGTCTAAGCCTCAAGTTTGTCCATCTACCAACTGAGCTACGCCCCTATGAGTGTGCATGAAAATACTTGATCATGACATATATATAACCTTGTTCATTTATTTGTTTTATTGTTTATATGCACTTAATTATGTCATAATGCCTTTTAGTTTTAAATAACTTTACATGATTAGTAGTTCTTGATGATCATTCTAGTTCTTCTACCTAAAGAAACAGATTACAAACAGAAATAAATAAATAAAACATGGTTTGTTTTTGTGAAGGTTTGTCTTTTGGACGAAATTCAGAGGAAATTCTTGGATTCATTCAATCAATTTAATAAACTATGAAAAAAAAAAAAAAAGGTAATATATATATACAATTGAAAATTACTCCATTGATATATCCTCCTTGCTTCTTAGTTCTTTCCTCCATTTTTTTTTTTCCTTTTGGCTTGTGACTGAAGATCTTGATCCCTACGTTTACTAAAAGAGGAATAAAAAAATATGTAAAGAAAGACCAAATATAGCTTCAAAAAATTAATGTGTAAGCAAAGAATTAATTAATTGTTTAGAATATTTCAACCGTGGATTTTTCAGCTGTTTAGTTTTGTCTTCATATATGTATGGAATTAATAAAGAAAAAAAAAGTTTATGTATGCACGAAAAAAGACAAGTTGTTTATGGTTTTTGGTTTTTGGTTTTTGGTTTAAAATGTAGCTATTTATAGGAACCAGAGTTATAGTTAATGTATCTTTTAATTAATTAATTAATTTTTATGTATGTGTGCGTTCGTGTGGGTGAGGTTTCTTCACATTCTTTTAATTCTTAAATATATATAACCTATCTTATCCCGTGTTGCTGACTTTTTCTCGCAATTGAAAATGGATTCCAAAATATTTGGTAATATGAATTCAAAAGATCAGTATCGATCCGACTAATGATATGCACTAACGTTTAAACAATAATGACAAAATGTACATAAGTACATAACCCAATTAAAAGCTAGTTCCATATCAAATTGCTTGTTAATTATTAGGTGAGGGATTTCCGTATTTTTTTTCGTGCAAAATCGACTCTCTAACGTTATAGAACCTACTCTATAATGTTTGGGAATGACCTGATCAGTCCCTTAAAAATAACAATGCCATCATGTAATGTTACAAAGTCGATCTCATATATATAGTCATATGTTTTTAGGATGAACTTGGAGAAAAATTATTGTTCCAATACACTGTTGTCCTATAGACCAAAATTTCTTATGGTACAAGTTATGAATCGGTGATACCTCTTAAGAATCTTATCTGATATTGTCATGATCTACGAAACATTTGATTGTTGAATTTAAATCGTGTATTAAAAATATTAAAAAAAAAAAAATACATATTTTTGACTTTGTATTAGCAATCCTTTCTGGGTTGAAACTTTTTAGATATAATTCCAAGCACGAAAAACCAAAGTACGGAAGTCCGGGGATGGTTGGCTGGCGATGATGTAATTGGGAAAAGTTGCAATCTTCATTTAAAATGTGTTAAACCATTTATTAATTTGATTGACCGTTAGGGCTCTGTTTGGATAGTGTTAGGCAAATTAAGTCACATTCACATATGAGGCAAATTGGCAATGGCAACCATTGAATAACGTTTGAACTGTATCTTTGACTGCCAAGTGATTTTATTTTTGGTTTATTTTAAGCTTTCGTGGAACTTACCAAACAGGCCGCCCTAACTTTTCATGCACGCACGCATGGAGTTGGAGACTTGAAGGCCATGTAATTCACGTGGCTAAAGTTAAACTAATGGATTCGAGATTATTTGAAGATCATCATTTTGCTTATAATAAATAGAGATTAGCTGAAGATCATCCGATTTAAGACATCATATAGTATCAGTGATGGAGAAGAGACAACTGTTTAGGACAACAATCGGTCAAATTTTATGTGAGGCAGAGAAGATGGGTTTAGGCCCAAAACGTTTACTCAAATGAACCTGTTGGGCCAGGTTGTTTGACACTGACCGAGCTTCAACCCAAAATGTAAAATTTGAAAGAAACGTATCTAAATGCATCTTCCATTCAAATTACAGTCACGACACGATTGACTATTTATATAGTTATATAACACGGCATGATTCAAATGAAAGATGTGTTTTATGTCATTTCAAAGTATAATAAAAGGCCATTTCATATTAAGATTGTAACGAACACATGTATAATCAATGTCTTGTAACTAGGGGTGGACAAAAAAACAATAAACTGAACCAAACCGGTTTATTCAATGAACAAGTTGTAACCATATTCATTGAAGTTTATTATTCGTACAAATGAACAATTGCATATTTTTTACAAATGATGAAAGAAATAAAGAGTCACAAATTTTCATATACAAAGTAGTGAACAATCAATTATATATATATATCTAGCCCTTGTTGGTCGTCTATGGTGATTTTGTAACTCGAAGTTTCCTCTCTTCAGAAAGTAGTTTTGCGAACCTGTAATGAGATGGCAAATTATGGAAATCAATCACTCACGAGTTACTACTCACTAGTCAGAAATTAAATTATAAAAATGAACTCTCAAGAATTAATCTCGTACGTACTTTTTCAGAGCCTCTGCGTTAGTGTGGCCATTTGGAATTGGTTCAGAAAATTCGGTCTCAAGATTCACTCTCGAAACTGGTTTCTTCAACAGTCTTTCACCAATTAGTACAAGATTGTCCAAGTTTTCCTTGGTAGCAATGTCGGTCGAAGAATCTTTTCCTGTTAATGTATCATCCTGATTTTACAATATTATAGTTCTTGAGAAGTACTATATAATTAGTGATCATATGCATTTATAAAATCTTAATCTAAAATCAAAGTAGGACAAGCTTATATATGTATATACTTGGATTCGGAGATAGTTCTGCTCAGATTGAAGTGCTTGGAACACGACAGAGATATGGAAATCAACCATATCTGCACTTGCTTGAGTGAACACATCCACTAATGGAACAGAACCACCATGAAGTAACCAACGCAAAGTGCCCCATTTGGCTGCCATTTTGGCACTGTATTTCTCCTCTGTCTTTGGTGAGCCAGTGCCTATTGAGATCACCAAAAACCTGCCATAGTCCATGGGCTTAATCCGGAAGAAATCTGGATTTTCATCAGAGATTTGATTTGTCACTTGGGTGATTGCAACCAAAGCCTAAAACAGTACCACAAATTAATTGTGCCAAAATGTCAAATAATTATTTACTTTAGGGTTTCAATAGGCTTTTTATATCTTTCAAATACTTCATTCCTTATTAATTGGAAATATATATATACAATTTTCCTATTGTTAGTTCGTCCTGATATAAAATATATCAAGAAGAAGAATGTGGACCATTAGATTTACATACTTTGACTTAAAATGTATGCACTTATCAAAACTTTTCCATAATCTATGATCCACATTCTTCGTCCTGATATATTTTATATCAGGACGAACTGTCAGTAGAAAGACTGTATATATATATATTAACAGGGTCATCTCTAGACATTTTGGGGCCCGAGCGATTTTATGATATTAATAAAAATCGGGGCCCTATATAAAATTATTATCATAAGATTTATCGTATCTAAAAACATAAAAAGAGGAAGGGAAAGGAAAGGTGCTAGTCAGGAAGGGGATTTCGTTTTGCCAACAGTTTTGCAGACTCCTTGGCAAGGAAAGGTGCTAGTCAGGAAGGGGATTTCGTTTTGTGGGAGGTGGAGTGATTCTTTCTTTTGTGTTTTGTTTTCTTGTTGTTTGGTTCTGCGCTGTTCTGTTTTGTGGCGTGGTTTGGCTGTGCTTTTTGCCCCTGGTGGCTGTTGTTTTGTGCGTGTTCTTCCCCTGTTTTGGGGGGTGCTTTTTTGCCTTTTTGGGCCTTGGTAATAAGATCAGCTGTTCAAAAAAAAAACATAAAAAGAGAGAGCCAGAGAAGTTTTTGATTCGTTATTATTATTATTATTATTATTAAACTATAACAAAACAGAGACACGAAAAAACAAAACAAAGCATGAAGCAACATGAAGCAAACCAAACCTAGGAAAGACAGGCCCTTTGATTCGTTTAATACTTTAGTTTTAGGTCAAGGTTGTTGTTTTTAATTAATTTACTATTTGGTTTTGTTTTAAATAGTGTAGTGATGTAGTCTCAGAATCACAATGACAAGTTTATTGGGCCTAAAGTTTTTTTTGTTTAATTGAATTAGTTCATTGGGCCAAAAAGGAAAATATATAAATAAAAAGGTTTGGAATTGAACCCGGTTTAAACATAAATATATTGGATTCTGATGCCCCAAAGAAGAAGAAGTAAATTGGGCCAATTGGGGGCCCCAATAAAATGTTGGGTTTGCTGCCCCCATGACCCGGCCCTATATATATATATATATATATATATAGTTTTTTTATTGTCAATTCATCCCGACAATAAATATATTAGGACTGATAATGATTTCAACTTCTTTTTATATTACCTGTTTTGTGGGAAGATTTTTGGGCCGGAGATAAAAGGGCTTGATATCTTTGGCAGCAAAAACAGGACGATTATTTTCATTTGGATCAGTTAACATGGCGGTAACAAGACCACCGGTGCTTGTCACAGCAATCAAGTCAAAGTAGTCCGCAAGTCAAGCTTCTTCACCATCCAGCTCCTACCCACAAAAGAATCCATGCCAAATTGTTGTCATCAATGCATGTTTAACTAGGATATATTGCATGCTATCTTTTTTTTTTCCCAAACTAATACCAATTGGGATTAATGATCGAGTGCTCTTTCTCTTAGAGAAAAGTTACTATTAAATTCCGATAACAAAAAGATAATTTTAGTATGATGAAGTGGAATAGTGTGAATATAAGAAAAGTACAAGAGTACAATTAATTAGCTATTAATTGAAAAGTATTTTTATTTTTCTGAATGATCAAACTAAAACAAGGATTAAATAGTATTTTTCTGAATATGAATTTACCAATAAAATGTAAAATTTACTATATATATTGGCAAAATTTATTTGAGGAAAACCTGAAGTTGTGATTCAAGGTATGCAAGGATAGTAGCGGAGAAAATCCCTCTCACACCACCACCATCAATACTGAGAATCGTTATTAGGTTCCCATGAGTTGGGGGCTGGATGCAAAGAAGTGATGATGATGATGGTGTTGTATGCATTTGAAAACTCACGATAAAATGTTGAAGTCTAACAATCAACACAATTGGGTACGTTGTTAATTGAGAAAGGAACAACTCAAAAGAACAATCAATCAACCAAAGCTGAAATATTTAATTTGAGTTTCTCACATAGTCACATTTTTTTTTTTTTTTTGAACCACTGAAATTTATTAAAGAAGCAAAACAGCAACAACCCCCATCAGACCTGATGGAGAAAAACAACGGGCAAAGCACCAACCAACAACCAAAAAACAACCCAAAAAGCCCTAGGCCACCTGCCACCAAAACAAGAAAACATAGACCCCCAGGCACAAAAGCCAGCACCAAAGACCAGCAAGCCAAACACAAAAGAAAAGAAAAAAAGAAGACAGAAACAGAGGCGTGGAAACAGAACAAAACTAGCCTAAACTAGTAGCAAATCAAACATTATAATGTCCTCTTTAATTAGGGCATGCCGGGGTACTCATTTGATGAGATCAGACAAACAAAAGAAAGCTTGGTGAACATATATGCATGCACGGGTCATAGCTAGTTTCATAAGGTGCATCTTAATGCATGATTAGTAACTTTTCAATAACTCAACGTTAACAGTTACCACAAACGTATATTTCCATGCAAGCTCAACAAGTGCGTAAGAAGCACGGTTCATTTTCATTTGATTATTTGAAAGGTATAATAATAATAATAATCCGATTGATGATGATGACACCAGCCTAAAGTAGTGAATCTATAAATCATTGTTTCTTGGAAGCTTTTAACTAAACGTCAGATTAGCAGTACTGTACACACAAAACGCAGCATCTGCATATCATCATCCTCTTGGAATCATTTTAATCTTAGTAATGGAATCGATCGATCGATGATCTAGGTTACAAAGACTGGAACCTAACGTCCTTTATCATCCATGTAATTAATAAAGCAACGTAACAGTAGGACACGGCACCAAATTTTAGTAGTAGTATATGTTTCCATCCAGAAAGTAAAAACAGCCCTCGTGCAAGAGAAGAGCTGTCTAGCTTTTAGTTGAAATTAACTTAAGCAATATTTATACTTGTCTTTTTATTGTGATTTAATTACTTGATTTTTTTATTTATTTTATTTTATTTTTATTTTATAACTATTATTACAATATTTCAAGATTGGAGGATGGAACATACTCCAACCCACAATATCACTACCGGCTAATAAGGTGATCTTAAAAAAGTATATAAGTTTGATCACTTATTAAATAATTATGTAAAACTCAATAAAGACTGCTTCTTAATTCAAAAGTGATTTCATATGGTGAGATTATGTAATTTCCCCTCTCCCATGCCTATTTTTATATGGTGAGATTGGTTGTATTTGTACATAGGAGGGGGGAAAATAGAGAATTTTAAAACTAGAGGGGGGAGACTGGAGAATATGGCAAACTATAGGGGGAGAATGATAATTTCCCTATAATCTATCAAGAAGTCTTGATAAAATTGTAATATTTAAAATAAATAAAAAATTGTCAAAATCAAATGCATACTTCTTGATAAAATTGTAATATTTAAAATAAATAAAAAATTGTCAAAATCAAATGCATCAAATAGTACGTCTCTAACATATATGCTGACCGGTTCTCTTGTCTTCTCGTGTGGTGACAAATCTGTTCATTCACATGATCACATCACTATACAAAACTTGAAATGTTAATTACTGTACAAGAAACACACATTTGAAAAGTCCAATTTGGAATGTATATAATACAGCCATCTTATTGTTAATTAATTATTCATGAAATGGTCCAAAATAAAAATAAAAATGAAGAATTATTGTTAACTACTTAACTGTGGCAATATAGCTTGGTTGCCATTTTATTTAATTGTCTCTCATATGGTGACAATAATGACTAATGAACTTCTATTTTAATTAATTAATTTTTAGCTTTCAATGAGAAATTTCGATCCTTCTGTCATGATGTTCACAGTTTTGATATATAAAAGAAATCGATCGATCAATTAATGCACATTGAAAATGAAACTTGTAATAGAGCCATCTACTAAAACACAACATCTCATTTTTGAAAATGAGGTTTGAAAGATGACATATTTTCCAAAACATCTCCTTATGTCCCCGATCTTTTTCATGTTAATTTAAAA
Source organism: Acer saccharum (assembly GCA_030490815.1). Taxonomy (NCBI): domain Eukaryota; kingdom Viridiplantae; phylum Streptophyta; class Magnoliopsida; order Sapindales; family Sapindaceae; genus Acer; species Acer saccharum. The sequence goes on from CM059872.1 coordinate 38,012,537, forward strand.
TGGTTGAGCCATCAGCCATCTTAAAAAGCACTAACCAGCAGAACAGCCCCCACCCAGAAACCAACAACAAACCAGCAGCAGGAGCATCAGATCCACACAGAAAAGTGGATGTATTAATAATGTTATCTTAACCATCATTTTGACGGATACTTATATATTTATATGAAAGTAATATTTCTGCATATACATCTTAAGATTTATCATATTATTTACATTTTATTTTAATTTTATTTTATAGAATGAAAGAAATATATATTTTTTGATCTACAAAAGAAAGAAATATTTGAGGATGAATAATATTATAAATATATAGAACGTTGAATTGGTCAAGGGCATGAGAATGAGATGTACCATTATTCCAGTTCTTATATTCTTTGACCCATGCTACTCGTCCCGTACAACTTAAATTCCTATTTGAACAAAAAAGCAAGTCAACTGCCAATACCTACGTCTACGTGTGTTGTTGACTTTGACAGTTCTTTTAAACGAGAAGAAAGAGAAGAGGAAAGACTGATTTTTTTCCTAATCACTTAAAGATATTACACCGAATTTAAAAATAATGAAAATGAAAAATAAAAAGAAATAATTATTAATCATTAATTACAGAAAAAAAAAAAATGCTGACATTATATTAATTCTAAGCAATCTTATCCCACATTTGGGATTTTTATTCAAACAGAGGTGAAAAAAAATAAAGAATCAAATCAAAAGGTGAGATCTCCTATACATTTTTGCAGTACTTCTCCCACCTTCCTAGCTAGACCTTACAAACTGTAAATTAATTATCCCAAATCTGGAATTTATTCAAACAACATGAGGTGGACTTGCATCACCTTAATTACCTATGATATTAGTAATTAGAATCAATCACTAATCATATCATATATATACATGTAAACATTATTTAGCATTTGATTTGTACGTATTAGCCATCCCATGGGGTGATCTAGACAGACGACGCCGCTTCTCGTCAGAGAGTAGAGCTGCAAATCTGCAAGAATATCGATCAGAAGTAATTCTATGAGTTGATCATCATATATGATACATCTAGAAAATTTAATTTGTTTCACATAAATTTACAAATGTATTTATTATTTATACCTTTTGAGAGCCTCTTGGTTACTCTCTAATTCCGTATTAGAGGGCTCAAAGATGCCTGTCTCCAAATTCACCCTGGCAACACGTTTTTTCAACAGTCCTTCACCAACTTTCACAAGGTCTTCCAAGTTCTTCTTTGTGGCTATATCGACCGAAGAAACCTCCCCACTTAACGTATCCTCCTGTATATGTTTTATCATTCAAAATAATTTAGTCAATAATAGATAAGTGATAATAATTAGTAAAATTAATAATTTGAACAAGGATTTTTGTGTGTATAAATAATTTATATATATATATATATATATATATAGAGGATTTAGCTAGTGTACTGAATCTGTATCTATACAAGCAGAGGCGGAGTTAGAAATTCAAGTTCAAAGACCATTATATAAAAACAAAAATATTTAGGGGACCAAAGTGAAAAAAGTTTAAAATTTAGTAATAATTTTATAATTTTTTATAATGTGTTTTAAAGTTTTTTAAGGGAACAGGCTCCTCTGCCTCTGTATACAGGGTAGTTATCAGGGAGACATTAAATTTTCAAATAGAATCTGTACAGTAGCAAAACCCATATATTTAATAATTTGACGGTTACCTGAATTCGAAGATATTTGTCTGAGTGAAGGGCTTGAAAGACGGCAGAGATGTGCAAGTCTACCATATCTGCGCTTGCTTGAGTGAAGACATCAACTAATGGAGTGGAACCACCGCTGGTCAACCAACCAAGCACACCCCACTTCGCTGCTGCATCGGCACTGTATTTCCCTTGATCTTTTCCCGCGCCAGTCCCTAAAGATATAACCAGAAATCGTCCATAGTCCATTGGCTTTATCGGAAAGAAGTCTGAATTTCCCCTGATTATTGCCTTGGTCACTTCACCCATTGCAACCAATGCCTGAAATTAGAAATCAACACACAAGATATTAATAATCAACAAGATATTAATAATCAACAAATTAAGTATATATTATTTGCGTTGCTAAAAATTAGGAAAATATATATCATGATATATATACCGGGTTATTTGCTGCAACTCCGCCGTCTATTAGGTTGAATTCTCTCACTTGGCCAGCTGAGGTTTTTGTTTCGAAAGTGTGGGCTGGAAGATAAGTGGGTGCTGCTGAGGTTGCTATGCATATATCGGAGAGTAATGCATCTACGCTTTGCTTTTCCTTCACCTGTTTATTATATTCCATGGAAATAATATATACAACTATTAGAGTTCAGCTCTATGATCATTAAATTGATCAATTGATTGCACATGATAAAATTAAGGAAGATCATGAACCTCATAGCTGGAAAAGATGGTCGGCTGGAGTCGCTTGATGTCAAAAGTTGGGATCACAACATTAGTCAGTGTTTGGTGCAATCTTGTGTTCCCTAGTTTTTCTCTAACAATGCTATGTAAATATTTCCCATCGTATTTCGGTCCCGATATTGCTTTCATCACCTTTCTAGCGTTGGCAAATAGTTGAATGCTGTTATATATTTACACATACACCAAAAAAGAGAGCATGTTATTACAGATCAATTGATAATTATATATAGGTGAAGAAATTTGTTGATTACGATAATTATAATTAGAAAGAAAATATAATTCTGTACCTGGGTTGGGGAAATATTTTAGGGCATTCACTTAGGTAAAAGTCATTGATATCCTTGGCGGCAAAGAGGGGTCGATTTTTTTCATTGGGGGTAGTTAGCATAGCAGTCACCAAACCGCCCGTGCTTGTCCCTGCAATCACATCAAAATAATCCGCGATTCTTGCATCCTCGCCATCTAGTTTCTAAAAAAAATTGTCAAAAACCTAGAGTTAGTATACTATAAACGTACAAAACATATCGAATTATATTAGAATCCGACGTATTCAACTTTGTGCATGCACAAAGTTAAGGTTACAAAAAAAAAAAAAAAAAAAATGAACGTACATTTGATATGATATTTGAAATGCCTGACTCATGCATATCAAACGAACGTGTGAGAAAAAGTTTAGAGTACTATTATGCATGATATCTACCTGAAGTTCAGACTCTAGAAAAGCAAGAATGGTTCCTGGAATAAGTCCTCTTATTCCACCACCATCAATGCTAAGAATGGTGATAAGATCTCCAAAAGTTGGTGGTTGGATAGGAGCATGTGTTCTTTCCATGAGGTTTCAATCAAGGGTCGATATAAACGTGCGCACACAGAAATAAAGAGAAAGCGAAACTAGCAAGGATTTTCAAGAGCTGTAGAAGAAATTTAGAGCGAATATAAGTTTTTAAGAGATCAGGCTTGGAGGGAGAGTTTTCTGCTTATTGAGTTCCTCTTTGAGAACGCTTGCATGGCTATTTATAGACCCAACCTATGAGAGTTGATGAATTTTAAAATGGAAAAAAAAAAAAAAAAAGGGGATAAGAGTTCTATAAATAACAAATACTCTTTTTTTGTTTTTTTTTTCCTTTCAATATTGGAACAATCTTCTCCAAATTTGACTAATTAAAAATACTTGAAACGTGATAATAAAGTTGCCTTTCCAAAAAAAAAAAAAAAAAAAAAAAAAACAGTGCGTGTTAGACAACATACATTCATCTATCAATGAAAAGGTTGAGAATTGTAGGTAGGTTGTGTTCAAAGATTAAATTTAAGAATTGTAGGTGAGACTGGCTCCCAGAGAATTGTAGGTTAGAATTGTAGGTGATGTGGCAATAAATGGGTCTTGAATAGTGCCACCACCATTGTGGATGCTCTTAGGCTAGATATGGCCTAACCAACTAACATTAATTTCCACCTTTTTTTTTGTATAAATTTTTAGCTATAGTGCTTGAATCTGTTTGGCTACATATAAAATGAATGAAGGGGATTTCATCATATATATTAAATGCAGAGTCGTCCTGGAGAATGATTTCTAATTCCATCAATAACATCAATTTTGATTCGTAAAAGGCGGCGCGACAAATATTGAAGTACATGAATGATATGAAAACATAAAGTCAATTAGGGCGATTATTACTCGTGATCTTACGTGCGAATCAACTATACATAGTTTGAATTTATTTGTACTGTTGCCATGCATGGGTAGGATTCGAGCCGCTGATTTAGGAGTCATTTGTCCAAGCCTCAAGCTTGTCCATCTATCAACTGAGCTACGCCCCTATGAGTGTGCATGAAAATACTTGATCATGACATATATATAACCTTGTTCATTTATTTGTTTTATTGTTTATATGCACTTAATTATGTCATAATGCCTTTTAGTTTTAAATAACGTTACATGATTAGTAGTTCTTGATGATCATTCTAGTTCTTCTACCTAAAGAAACAGATTACAAACAGAAATAAATAAATAAAACTATGAAATTCAGAGGAAATTCAGAGGAAATTCTTGTGAAGGTTTGTTTTTGTGAAGGTTTGTCTTTTGGACGAAATTCAGAGGAAATTCTTGGATTCATTCAATCAATTTAATAAACTATGAAAAAAAAAAAGAAGTAATATATATATACAATTGAAAATTACTCCATTGATATATCCTCCTTGCTTCTTAGTTCTTTCCTCCATTTTTTTTTTTCCTTTTGGCTTGTGACTGAAGATCTTGATCCCTACGTTTACTAAATTACTAAAAGAGGAATAAAAAAATATGTAAAGAAAGACCAAATATAGCTTCAAAAAATTAATGTGTAAGCAAAGAATTAATTAATTGTTTAGAATATTTCAACCGTGGATTTTTCAGCTGTTTAGTTTTGTCTTCAGGCGTTCTGTCTTTGTGGTCTGGTTGCTGTCTGTTCTTTGGTTTTTTGTTTTGCTGGTTTTTGCTGGTTGTGGCTTTCCTTTTGGCCTTCTTGGCTGCTGTTGTTTCCTGTTTTCCTGGCTTTTGGCCCTTTATAAAGTCCAATTGTTAAAAAAAAAATGTATGGAATTAATAATTTCACGATCAAAGCAAGTAATAAAGAAAAAAAAAAAGTTTATGTATGCACGAAAAAAGACAAGTTGTTTATGGTTTTTGGTTTTTGGTTTATAATTAAAATATAGCTATATATAGGAACCAGAGTTATAGTTAATGTATCTTTTAATTAATTAATTAATTAATTTTTATATATGTGTGCGTTCGTGTGGGTGAGGTTTCTTCACATTCTTTTAATTCTTAAATATATATAACCTATCTTATCTCGTGTTGCTGACTTTTTCTCGCAATTGAAAATGGATTCCAAAATATTTGGTAATATGAATTCAAAAGATCAGTATCCGACTAATGATATGCACTAACGTTTAAACAATAATGACAAAATGTACATAACCCAATTAAAAGCTAGTTCCATATCAAATTGCTTGTTAATTATTAGGTGTGGGATTTCCGTATTTTTTTTTCATACGAAATCGACTCTCTAACGTTATAAAACCTACTCTATAATGTTTGGGAATGACCTGATCAGTCCCTTAAAAATAACAATGCCATCATGTAATGTTACAAAGTGGATCTCATATATATAGTCATATGTTTTTAGGATGAACTTGGAGAAAAATTATTGTTCCAATACACTGTTGTCCTATAGACCAAAATTTCTTATGGTACAAGTTATGAATCGATGATACCTCTTAAGAATCTTATCCGATATTGTCATGATCTACGAAACATTTGATTGTTGAATTTAAATCGTGTATTAAAAATATTAAAAAAAAAAATACATATTTTTGACTTTGTATTAGCAATCCTTTATGGGTTGAAACTTTTTAGATATAATTCCAAGCACGAAAAACCAAAGTACGGAAGTCCGGGGATGGTTGGCTGGCGATGATGTAATTTGGGAAAAGTTGCAATCTTCATTTAAAATGTGTTAAACCATTTATTAATTTGATTGACCGTTAGGGCTCTGTTTGGATAGTGTTAGGCAAATTAAGTCACATTCACATATGAGGCAAATTGGCAATGGCAGCCATTGAATGACGTTTGAACTGTATCTTTGACTGCCAAGTGATTTTATTTTTGGTTTATTTTAAGCTTTCGTGGAACTTACCAAACAGGCCGCCCTAACTTTTCATGCACACACGCATGGAGTTGGAGACTTGAAGGCCATGTAATTCACGTGGTCAAAGTTAAACTAATGGATTCGAGATTATTTGAAGATCATCATTTTGCTTATAATAAATAGAGATTAGCTGAAGATCATCCGATTTAAGACATCATATAGTATCAGTGATGGAGAAGAGACAACTGTTTAGGACAACAATCGGTCAAATTTTATGTGAGGCAGAGAAGATGGGTTTAGGCCCAAAACGTTTACTCAAATGAACCTGTTGGGCCAGGTTGTTTGACACTGACCGAGCTTCAACCCAAAATGTAAAATTTGAAAGAAATGTATCTAAATGCATCTTCCATTCAAATCACAGTCACAACACAATTGACTATTTATATAGTTATAGAACACGGCATGATTCAAATGAAAGATGCGTTTTATGTCATTTCAAAGTATAATAAAATGCCATTTCATATTAAGATTGTAACACAAACATGTATAATCAATGTCTTGTAACTAGGGGTGAACAAAAAAACAATAAACCGAACCGAACCGGTTTATTCAATGAACAAGTTGTAACCATATTCATTGAAGTTTATTATTCGTACAAATGAACAATTGCAAATTTTGTACAAATGATGAAAGAAATAAAGGGTCACAAATTTTCATATACAAAGTAGTGAACAATCAATTATATATATATATATATATATATATATATCTAGCCCTTGTTGGTCGTCTATGGTGATTTTGTAACTCGAAGTTTCCTCTCTTCAGAAAGTAGTTTTGCGAACCTGTAATGAGATGGCAAATTATGGAAATCAATCACTCACGAGTTACTACTCACTAGTCAGAAATTAAATTATAAAAATGAACTTTCAAGAATTAATCCCGTACGTACTTTTTCAGAGCCTCTGCGTTAGTGCGGCCATTTGGAATTGGTTCAGAAAATTTGGTCTCAAGATTCACTCTCGAAACTGGTTTCTTCAACAGTCTTTCCCTAATTAGTACAAGTTTGTCCAAGTTTTCCTTGGTAGCAATGTCGGTCGAAGAATCTTTTCCTGTTAATGTATCATCCTGATTTTACAATATTATAGTTCTTGAGAAGTACTATATAATTAGTGATCATATGCATTTATAAAATCTTAATCTAAAATCAAAGTAGGACAAGCTTATATATGTATATACTTGGATTCGGAGATAGTTCTGCTAAGATTGAAGTGCTTGGAACACGACAGAGATATGGAAATCAACCATATCTGCACTTGCTTGAGTGAACACATCCACTAATGGAACAGAACCACCATGAAGTAACCAACCCAAAGTGCCCCATTTGGCTGCCATTTTGGCACTGTATTTCTCCTCTATCTTTGGTGAGCCAGTGCCTATTGAGATCACCAAAAACCGGCCATAGTCCATGGGCTTAATCGGGAAGAAATCTGGATTTTCATCAGAGATTTGATTTGTCACTTGGGTGATTGCAACCAAAGCCTAAAACAGTACCACAAATTAATTGTGCCAAAATGTCAAATAATTAATTTACTTTAGGGTTTCAATAGGCTTTTTATATCTTTCAAATACTTCATTCCTTATTAATTGGAAATATATATATATAATTTTCCTATTGTTAGTTCGTCCTGATATAAAATATATCAAGAAGAAGAATGTGGACCATTAGATTTACATACTTTGACTCAAAGTGTATGCACTTATCAAAACTTTTCCATAATCTATGATCCACATTCTTCATCCTAATATATTTTATATCAGGACGAATTGACAGTAGAAAGACTGTATATATATATATATATATTAATAGGGTCATCTCTAGCCATTTTGGGACCCAAGCGATTTTAGTTCGTCCTGATATAAAATATATCAAGAAGAAGAATGTGGACCATTAGATTTACATACTTTGACTCAAAGTGTATGCACTTATCAAAACTTTTCCATAATCTATGATCCACATTCTTCATCCTAATATATTTTATATCAGGACGAATTGACAGTAGAAAGACTGTATATATATATATATATTAATAGGGTCATCTCTAGCCATTTTGGGACCCAAGCGATTTTATGATATTAACAAGAATCGGGGCCCTATATAAAATTATTATCATAAGATTTATCGTATCTAAAAACATAAAAAGAGAGAGCTAGAGAAGTTTTTGATTCGATCACTACCAACAATTTTATTCATCCGAATTCAAAGTAAATAAACAAAAAAATAAAAAATAAAATCTCAAATATTCATCAAAGTTTGACTTTACAATATTTATCAACTTACAGAATATTTCAATCTTCATCCGCGCGTAGTCAATACATTCACCTCTAATAATGTTAATATCTTCTGAAGTGTATGAAATATTTCCTTGAAACTGCACAATATTAATAACAGAAAAAAATTTACAAAAATAAGAGCTTTTGAAAAGATCGAAGAGAACAAATATATAAATTAACTAAAACACACCAATTCTAAATAATTCATATACTGGATAAGAAATATTAAAATATATTGTAATATATAATCAAATTACTCACATGTGATGGTAAGGATTAAAGAATATTTAATTCAAATTAGCTTCTCTTAATCTCTTCTAATGAAGGTGTGATGCTTGGTTTTTTTTTTTTTTTTTTTTGTACCACTGCAAATGCATATAATGTAATGAGATTTGGTCAAAATCATTCTAACCTCTTTTGAATAAATATACAAATATATATATATATATATACTTCAAAAAGAAAAAGAAAAATTACCCGATATAACGAATAGTCTGTAACAAAGACAATATTGTATAATTCAAAGAAATCATACAGTTCAAAAAACATAAATTCCCCACAAGTTCATGCACATATAAGATCAACTTATTTCAAAAAATTATTTCATAAAATTCATTTGACTTGGGTAATTATTTCAGAATTTGCTTATTAAAAAAAATAACTTTTTCAAAATGATCTATTTTAATTGATCGTTTTATTATAAAAATCATTTTTTTTTTCAAAAGCTATTTATTTTTAAGTGCTCATTTTCTTAAAAAAGATTACTTTTTCCTTAAGGGATCTATTTTAACTTTTTAAGTGATCATTTTAATAAATAAATCACTTTTTCATAAAACGATATATTTTAAGTAATCTCTTTTACTTTTTTTGTAGTAGTGATGTTGAATATGTAGGTGTGAGGGATCTTGTATTGTTGTGATTTAATTACTTGATTAATGAGGAATCCACTTGACGCGTTATGTTAGGAATTAAGTTGGGTGCATGACATATGAGCTTCGAAAAAAGCATGGCATGCATTTGAGTTACGTAGAAAATGCTGAAATATATGGGTCAGGTATTGCAGTCGTATAAGTTTATTAAGTGATGGAATTCATATTCTTCCATACGATACGATTAGAACATAACTCATCCAACTTTCAAGTATGTGATGTACCGGTTACATATCATCCAACCAATAATCATATATACTTGTTGTCTTGTTGGACTATCAAGTGGTTTTTTTTTTTTTTTGGAAATATAAAATTCTGAGTCAGGAATGCTTATCAATTGATCGAGTAAACATTCAAGCAGATCAAGAAGTGTCGTGTTTGAATATTTTCCAGATATTGATTGATGGAACATAGTCACGAGGATACAAACTTTGAATTAATAATGACGACCTTCATGAATGAGTAAATGCATTGACAACCAACCTACTTTCTTTACTTACAATAAATACATGTAACTATGTAAGTTACAGGAAAATACATCCGTTATTAGATTTTTCAATTACAATTTCTTGAAGTGTTATCATGACATTGGAGACCATTATAAGATTCATATGGCATGCCAATAGGGGCGTAGCTCAACTAGTAGATGAATGAGCTTGGGGCTTGGACAAATGACTCTCATGTCAATGGCTTGAATCCTACCAATGACAAAAACTTTAAAAAAAAAAATACCTAGCCTTGAATTAATAGATATCATCAAATAAATAAATAAATAAATAAATAAGATTCATATGTCATATCCACAAAACCTTAGTTAGATTTTGGAAAAACCCTTTGAATTCTCCATATGGTTACTCATATTGGGCTCTTACAGCCCGTTAAGAAAATAATTACCCAATAAACTTGTCTCTCGAGCTTGGGCCTGATCCTCAGAAAATTAATTTCACGTTCATATTGGGGTTACAGTCCATTAAGAAAATAATTTCCCAATAAATTTGTCTCTAGCACTTGGCCTCTTCGTTTTCCGTTAAAGAAAAATTAAATTTTAAAATTAATTTTACATGTAGTGCTTGATTTCGGTAGAATATTGTAGGAAAAAATCATATTTGAACCATATATATGTTAGTTTTTGATCTCAGCATGATGTTGTGTGAGTAGATATTTGGATTGCACATATTTTTGTATTTAATCTCACTAGATTGTTGTATGAGTATATATTCGGACCGTACATGTTTTAATGCTTGATTTCGGCACGATGTCGTGGAAGTAGATATTCGGACCGCATATATTTTAGTGATTGTTCTGAGTATGATGTTGTGTAAGTAGATATTCAGACCGCACATGTTTTAGTGCTTGATCTCAAAAGAATGTTGTGGGAGTATATATTCGGACCACATATGTTTGTATTATAAGAATAGATATTTGAGTCACACATATATTTTAGTGCCGGATCTTAGTAGATGTTGTGAGACTAGATATCTAGCAAACCCTTCCTGATTTAAAAAATATGATAAAAATTGATAAGATGAGGTTGGTCAGGTGGTAAAACCCCTGGCACCCACACCACGAGGTTATGGATTCAAGTTTCTCTCCCTCCCCCATAAAACCCTAAATTATTGTAATATTTCAATAAATAAATAAATAATAATAATAATAATAATCTCACTTCTCTTACGAGGTTCGCATCTTCTCTAAGAAAATACCATTAGATAGAGCAATCAATATTATAGTGGTTCAGTATTTTATTAAATGGCTAATTGGCACAGATGTCCCCTGAACTCTTCAAAAATTTACATTTTACCCCCTAAAATTTGTTTTCGGCACTAAACCCCCTAAACTAATGGAAGTTTGCAAAAACGGATGGAATGGCAACGGAAGCCACATTCCGTCTGTTTTCTAGTCACATGCACGTCACGTGACAAGAACTAATTACACCAACGTCCCCTAAGGTTTGCCCTAATACTTTTTTTTAATGACTAATAAATATATTTTTTAAAGAATATAATTAAAATCAATTAAAAAAAAAGATGGATCTCCACCGTCCATCTCAACGATGGACGGTGGAGATATCTCCTTTTTATTTTTTATTTAAATTTAATAATAATAATAATAATAATAATAATAATAATAATATCTTTACTTAAATTTATATATTCCCACATCTGGAAAATCACCCCAAACCCAAAAAATCTGGAAAATCATTACAAACCCAGAAAATCATTCCCAAATCTGGAAAATCATTCCAAACCCAGAAAATCATTCCTAAATCTTTTCAACATAAATTCTAATAATATCTTTACTTAAATTTATATATTCCCAAATCTGGAAAATCATTCCAAACCCAGAAAATCATTCCCAAATCTCTTCAACATAAATTCATCTCTTCAACCTCTGCCAAACCTAGAAAATAACCATCAACACACCACCAAAACCAGACCTTCATCACCATCAGTCCATCACACAGCCATACCCATCTCACCGAATCCATCATCAAGCCATGAAACAAATCAAAAATTTATCATCATCAAGCCAAGAAACAAATCCCAAATTCAAAAGTTTGATCTCTTCAACCCACAACCATCAACATCGATCGATCCAAACCCAACCCACCATCGATCAATCCAAACCCAACCCTCCATCAATCTTCCTCCTTGTCGCCAACCACCGCCATCGCCAAGAGAGAAAAAGAAGAGGAGATCGACGGTGACCCACCACCAAATCGATCTTCCCCGTTGTCTCCAACCGCTGCCGCCAAGAGAGAAGGTGAAAAGGAGATCGACAGCGGAAGAGATTGACCCACCACCAAATCGATCTTCCCCATCGTTGCCAACTGCCGTAGCCAAGAGAGAAAGAGAAGAGGAGATCGACGGTGGGAAGAGATGGTTTGGTTGGCTTCGATTGCCTCGGTTGGGTCTTGGGGGTGGTGTCGGTGGTGGTTTGGGTTTTGTGTTTGAAATTGTTAATGTTGTTGGTTTTGTAAGATTTGTAGATTTGTGTTTGAAATTGTTGAATGACTTTGTTGACAGAGGTTTTGTAAGATTATTTTTACCGTTTATTTTGTTTCTGGAGTTAATTGAAGAAGATGAGATTTGTGGATTTTTTTTAATTGATTTTTGATTTTTTTTTTTTTTTGGAATTATTGAATTATATGAATTATTGAAGAAGATATGATATGATCTTTATTTTTTAATTTTGTTTTTTTTTTTTAAATTTAATCTAATATATATAATATGATTTTTTTTATTCGTTTTTTTTTTAAATTAATTTGATCTCCATCGTCCATCATGGTGATGGACGGTGGAGATCAATTTTTCTTTCTTTTAAAAAAAAATCTATTTATTGAAAATAATTTTTTTTAAAATTATTATATCCTCTTAAAAAATATTTACTTTTCTTTTTAAAAAAAGTATTAGGGAAAACCTCAGGGGAGGTTGGTGTAATTAGTTCTTGTCACGTGACGCGCATGTGACTAGAAAACAGACGGAATGTGGCTTCCGTTGCCATTCTGTCAGTTTTTGTAAATTTCTGTTAGTTTAGAGGGTTTAATGCCGAAAAAAAAAGTTTAAGGGGCAAAGTGCAAATTTTTGAAGAGTTCAGGGGGCATCTGTGTCAATTAGCCTTATTAAAATGCAGTTAGTGGTTAGTAGTCTTAATCTAAGTTGACGAGTAGATATTATGGTCTATATATCAAGAATACTTGTCATTTTGTCAAAAATCAAATGCATCAAATAGTCTCCAACATGCTGGCTGGTTCTCGTGTGAGCTTGTGTTATTTGAACCATGCCAAGAAGAGTAAGAGCATCTCCAATAACCTCCCTTGAAAACATCTCTTAGCTTAATTAAGAGATTAGGTGTATTTTTGTGACTCCAATAGCTCCCTAAATGGCTCTTTTAATTGTGTTATGATAAAGTTCACTCTCATAATTAAGGGGTGTTTTCAGACCCCCTTAAAATGGGCTCCACCTATTTAAGATTATTTTATTTTATTGAAAAACTCTATATTTAAAACTCATAATTGACAAACAATATATAATATTTAAACACAGTATCTAGCTAATATTTAAATAATAAAAAATATATATATATTAAAGAGGTCATTTGAGGGAGTATTGTTGGAGCACATACTCCCTTAATGGTCTCTTGCAATAATATACACCCATAAATAAGGGAGTCTCCAAGGGAGACTGTTGAAGATGCTCTAATGCTAGACATCTCAACTACTATCACAACTTTTCAATCACAACATATGTGACAACTTATATGTCAATTGGTGAGTGGATATACGAGTAAGCAAGATAAATTGTCATTAATGCATGTGTATCCACTCACCAATCTCATATATCTACTCACCATTAGACACATCAACTGTCACATGGGTTGTGATTGAAAAGTTGTAATAGTGGTTCTGATGTTTAGTATTACTCTTTTTGGAAGGAAAATTGTGAATCTTCACTTACTTTCTTACGCACATATTACTTGTGGTCCCAACTTAAGCCAAGTCATTAGGAAATTTTTTGAAAATTGAAGATTTAATAGAAACTGAAGTCAATAAATACCCATCACATTCCTAGACAAATACTTACTAATTAAAAGCCTTCAACTTCAACATATCTCTCTCTCTCTCTCGATCTTGATCCTTTGCTTAGTTGATTTCTTGTTTAATTTACAGTATTTATTGCTGTCATGGAACAATTAGTCTTGGAGAGTCCAAAATCACCCCTACAACCTCCAACTTTTGGAAACCTAATCACTGTTCTTAGCATTGATGGAGGTGGAATTAGAGGGATCATCCCTGCAACTATTCTTGCCTTCTTAGAGTCTGAGCTTCAGGTAGATAACTTTTTGTATAAATTATCTATACTTATTTTATATAATTTTTATGTGGTTCTCTACTAAGAGATCTCTTATTTTAACAGAAACTGGATGGTGAGGAAGCAAGACTCGCAGACTATTTTGATGTGATTTCGGGTACTAGCACAGGTGGCCTAGTGACTGCGATGTTAACTACTCCGAATGACCAGAACCGCCCTTTGTTTGCTGCCAAAGACATCAAAGACTTCTATCTTCAAAATTGCCCTCAAATCTTCCCTCAAGACAAGTAATTAATTAATTAATAATCTTTGATTATTATCGATGTCAATTTATGAATCATATATGTTAATTTGATGTTTTCTTGCACACAGTACTACTACTTATTTTCCCTTCTCTAAGATGTTCAAATCTCTGGCTGGACCAAAATATGACGGCAAATATCTACATAGCCTTGTAAAGGAAAAATTAGGAAGCGTACGGTTGCACCAGACATTGACAAATGTTGTGATTCCAACTTTTGACATCAAGAAACTCCAGCCAATCATCTTTTCCACTTACGATGTACACTTATTCTTATTCATTTATATATATGATCTATCTTTAACTTTGTAATTTCCAATTTGAATTAAAATTACCATATTTGAAACCTAGACATGAGGTAGTTATAATAGTAATATATATATATATATATATATATTTCAGGTGAAGAAAAATCCAAGCATAGATGCCCTACTTTCGGATATCTCCATTGCAACTTCAGCTGCTCCAACTTATCTTCCAGCGTATAATTTTGAAACAGAAGACATTTCTACAGGAAAAGTTAGAACATTCGATCTCATTGACGGTGGTGTGGCTGCTAATAATCCGGTATATTTATTGATATATAGAGATTAGTTTTTAAAACTTGCAATTTCTTTGAGTTTTTCATTTAGTCTGGAAATAGTTCGAGTCGTCTCAGTAGTATATCAAAAAAAAAAAAAAGGTCTGCATATATAAATCTAATATATTTGCTTTAATTTTCTCAGACTTTAGTTGCTATAAGCGAAGTGACAAAAGAAATCACCCGGGGCAGTGCCGATTTCTTCCCTATAAAGCCAACGGACTATGGCCGGTTTCTGGTTATATCCTTAGGGACTGGTTCGCCGAAAACAGAAGAGAAATACGATGCTCTTAAATCGGGTAAATGGGGATTGTTGGGGTGGCTGACAAGTGAAGGCTCCAATCCATTGATAGATGTTTTCATGCAATCTAGCAGCGACATGATCGACTTCCATGTCTCTACTGTTTTCCAAGCCCTTCATTCTGAAGAAAACTATCTTCGAATCCAGGTAAATTTTCAGACGCATGATTTTCAGATGAAGGCGCGGGTATACGTGAATCACATGATCGTATTAATTATGATTGTGAATTTGATGAACAGGACGATACACTCAGCGGAAATGAGTCTTCCGTGGATATTGCAACCAAAGAGAACTTGGATAGTCTCGTGAGGGTGGGTGAAAAGCTGCTGAAGAAACCAGTTTCGAAAGTTAATTTCGAGACTGGTGTCTTTGAGCCTAGAAATGAGGGCACAAATGAACAAGCTTTAATCAAGTATGTATTACTTCGAAATCATCTACCGTATTTCTTCTTAACTCGAATGGTGTGTATCATTTTTGATGAATTTCAAAAATAAAATAATAAATTAACAATTGTATTTATTTTATTTGTGTAGAATAGCAGAAGTGCTGTCCAAGGAGAAGAGGATTCGTGACATGAGATCACCACACGGGAAGAAGCAGGTTGCAATCGGCCAAATCAAAAGCAGGAATATATTGCTAGACAGCTTCTAGTTACCTTTTATTATTATTATTATTATTATTATTATTTCATTTCAAATAAATTCAAGGCAGATATAGAAGGCTAGCTAATTTCTCGTCTTGATGTAACTAATTATATATTCTTCATATGGAGGCATCTAGAATCCAACATTATCGATGTAATTCATTTAACTTTATAGTGCGCATACTAATCAAGAATTATACTTGGAAAGGGAATTAAGTTCCTGATTTTTAAATTTATGTGTTTACTAAATTTGTGGGGAATTAAGTTCCATAGACCCCCACACACATATCAGGAATTAAATTCTGAATCAAAGGAAACTTGAAATTCACATCAAGTTCCCTTTCCTGATTGAAAGGGGAATTTATACATTTTTATAAAAATATCCCCACCTAACACAAAAAAAAAAAAAAAAAAAAACTATGGATATAAAACTAACAATTAAAAAAAAAAAAAAAGTGAACAGCTGCCTTGATTATATATATATATGTGTGTGTGTGAGAATTGTCAATTGTAAAAAAGTTTGATAAAAAAATACAATTCAGTTGCTTTTGCTTTGAATTTCTTTTCTTCTTAAAAAAAAAACTTTTTTTTTTTTTATTAGCTACACTCATACATCTCTCATATGTATAAATACGGCTATTTTTTGTACATAAGGATATTTTTGTAATCAACTTTGTATAAATTCGATTCTATTTCTAATTCTTAAAAGTTAGTAAACAGAGTAATGAAATTTAGTAACTTAATTCTGATTCCCTTCCATTCCCTTTCCAGTAAAACTTGATTCTGATTCCTCTCAAATCGTGTTTTTTTTTCCTAAGTAATTAATTAGAATTTAGAATTTGAGTAAGGATAAGATTTGAACTCGCGACCTTAATATGTTAATACGATGGATTATTACGTGAAAAAAATATTGAAATGTCTTAAAGAAATAGAAAGGATATTAAATGTTCTTATAAAATCTAATTTTTTCAGTATGAAGTCTTCGACAAAGAAAGGATATTAATCGGTTCAATATAGCTAATCGGCCGGTTACTGCGGCGAAATGGCCAAAATCGGCCTTATTAGTCGGTGATCAACTAATCGTCCAAATCACCGATTAATTGGTAAGTCGGTCTCCGTCTTCCGTCGCCGTCATCGCCAATTCGCCGAGATTGCCATCGCCATCGCCATCAAAACATTCTACACTTCACTTCTTCTTCATCCAAAGCTGTTGAGATCGCCGAGATCGCCATCCACTTTTAGTTGTTGAGATCCACTTTCAGTCGCCTCCAGTCTCCACAGTCCAACTAGGGGTGGGCACGGTTCGGTTCGGTTCGGTTTTGGGTAAAACCGAATTGAACCGATAATATTTCGGTTTACTCAAAATTGAACCGGTTTAAACCGAATAAAAAATAGTAACCGAACTGAACTGAACTGATTTTAATCGGTTCGGTTCGGTTCGGTTCATTTCGGTTTTGGGCCTAATGGGCTTAATGAGTTTTAATATGTTTTTCAATTTGATGGGTTGTGAGATTCTAATTTTGGCCCAAATTTCATAATTTTTAATAGCCCAAGCCTAAAAAAAATACTGAAATCAAACCAAAGAAAAACACATACCTGACATATCACAAGTTTCATAGTCAAATAGACATGAAACATACCTGACATATCACATATTCTTCAAAGATAAAAACTCTAAATCAAAAATCCAAACTCCAAATCAAAATTACAATACAACTAATATAAAAACTCCAAATCAAAATTACAATAATACAACTAAAATAAAAACTCCTTCATGCCTTGCTTTCTTGTGCTCTCATTTGCTTGCTGCAGTGGAAAACATATAACATGGTATGTAAGTCACAAGTAAGAAATAGAATCCACTTTTATCCATGATCAAAGTATCAAACAAGCAATCCAATTTTCGAAGATACATAATTACTACACGAGACAGAATTCTTATCAAGTTGTCACAGGAACAAAATATAAACTTGACCTAAACTTACTTTCATTTCATATATTTTGAAATTGAAGAAACCAACAAAAATCCCATTAAAACAGCACATAACCTATGCACAGTAAGCTCTAGTACAAGATAGAGCACACAAGATCGTAAATGCTCATTGTCAAACAAATCCCATAAACTTGAGTACTTGACTCGTTTACATCACAAGCATACAAGATAGTTAACGAGCACATCACGAGCACATTAAAACAAGATATATAGTAAATGCTCCTTGTCAAACAAATCCTTGATTTAAAAACATTTTACTCATTCATGTCCTATATCAACCTATGCATAATAAGCTCTAGTACTAGAGCCTTCAAAATTACCATTAGCTTCCTTAAATTGAACCCCCCGCCCAAGACAAGACATAACTGAAATAAGAACATGAAGCAACCACAATTTAGAATATCTACCAAAAAACGACATGCCTTTCTTGCATTGACACCAACTTAAAGAAAACATAGAAATTCAATAGGGGATTTTTGCAGAAGCTTAAAAATGATAAAAACTAACATGAGACATTAAAAAGTTTTAACTTTGAACCCAAAACTGATTAGAACCCACTAATCTGGAAAATTTGATGTATACACAGGTATACATCAGAAAAACTGGTCAAACCCACCTCAGATTATCAATCAAAGTATATAATTTTGTATGTGGTTATGATAAAAACAATATTATATAAATATATTCAAAGAAACCACAAGAAAACAAGAATAAATGGTAGATAGAGAGAGAGAGAGAGAGAGAGAGACAGAAAAAGAAAAATGAACCAACCTTTAAAGCTTTGTCTCATTGAAGAAGAGCTGAAGAAGAGCAGATCGGACGAAAATTAGAAAAAGATGAAGAAAATTAGCAAAAGAAGAAGAGACGGGCGTTGACAAACAAACCTTGTACGAGTAGATCGGATGTCGAGGAACAGAGTTCAGACAGGCGGTGGAGCAGATCAGCCGTTGAGCGATCAGTTGAAGAGTTGAAGAGAAGTTGAGAACAGAGGCAGTCGGCAGAGATTAGAGGAGAAGTCAGAAATGTGAAAGAATAGAGTTAGGGTTTTATTTATTTATTTATATATGCGGTTTATTCGGTTCAAACCGGTTTTTGAACACCTAAACCGGTTTAAACCGAAAAAAAAATCGGTTTTCATTTTTTTAAACCGGTTTAAACCGAATTGATCCTATGAACCGAACCGAACACCCTTTTTTCGGTTCGGTTCGGTTCGATTCGGTTCGGTTTTGAACTTTGTGCCCACCCCTAAGTCCAACAAAAGAAACATTAGAGCAGCAATGAAGATGATTGAGAAAAACTAAAAAAAGAAAAAGAAAAAAAAAAAGATGACTGAGAAGAGAGAGAGAGAGAGAGAGAGAGAGAGTTGAAAAGATAAAAAGTTGGAAGTGTCAAGAAACAAGAAGAAGATGAGAAGAAGATGTGGATCGAAGGAATTTAAAAAATAATTGTCTGTGATGTCAGATGTGTGTGCCCCACCAAAAAGAGTGTTGAAATGTGGAATTTTATGTGTTGTGCGTGTGTCCCACTCACTCCCACTAAAATTAATAACAAAATAGTTTTCCGATTAATCAGCCTAGGTGCTAAGTCGATTAGTGCCTAACAACTGCTATAACACTAGAAATGAATGACATGACATATAGCTTAACTTTGTATAAAATGTTGAAAAGATGTGTTTATATATATGTATATATATATGTATGAATTAATTCCTGTAATTACCAAGAAATTAAATAAGTTTCCTCTTAATTTTAAAGATTTATTTTGTGCATCTAAGTATTTATTAATGGGAATTTCAAATGAAAATGTTAATCATGACATCAAGATATACAAACATTTACCGGTTCATTATGATAATTAAGTATCATATATATGTGGGAGAGCTTGACATCATTCATGGTTTTATAACCAAAATGTACGATCGATCGATGAGTTATATATGGAATCAATTTATTATGTTCTCATTTTCGTATGAATTGATACACCCACAATTTAATAATAATAAAAACATAAAAGGTTGTCTAGATACATTGAGATAAAAGGTTCAACTAGCTACTAGCTAGTCATGTGCATTGAAATTAATCACTAACTTTGATGAAGTGGTCCGCAAACTATAATTAATTAATACTAATTTAGAATGTGTAATCATATAGAGCAGTCAATATTATAGTGGTTTAGTTTTTTATTAAAATGCAGTTAGTGGTTAGTAGTCTTAATCTAAGTTGACGAGTAGATATTATGGTCTATCAAGAAAACTTGTCATTTTGTCAAAATCAGAAGTATCAAATAGTCTCCAACATGCTGGATGGTTCTCTTGTCTTCTCGTGTGGTGATACATCTGTTTATTCACATCACTATACAAAACTTGAAATGTTAATT
Source organism: Acer saccharum (assembly GCA_030490815.1). NCBI lineage: Eukaryota > Viridiplantae > Streptophyta > Magnoliopsida > Sapindales > Sapindaceae > Acer > Acer saccharum. The sequence goes on from CM059872.1 coordinate 38,032,847, forward strand.
ACTGTACAACAAAGTCCAATTTGGAATATAATACAGCCATGTTATGTAATAAACATAATATTAGCACTTCTTCTTTTCGGGAAACAGGGTTGAAATATCAAACAAAAAAAAAAAAAAAAAAAAAAAAAGAACGGCAAGTTTTATAAAGCAAAGCAGGAAAATCGCAACGAGAAAACAAGAGGCTCAAAGGGCAAATACACAATAAGGGACTCGAATGGAAAGGTATTATGCCTTTTTTCCTTCTTTATGGGAATTCTTGATTCTAATGCAGCGGAGTTGTGGGCGATCAAAAGAGCTATTGAGATCTGCCAATCCAATTTGAATCTCCATGGTCTTGACATCTCAGTGGTCAGGGATTCTAAGGTGGCTGTCTCCTGGGTAAATAAAGGGGACTTTGGTAGTTTGGAATTAATACCATTTTGGACATTAGAAGCAGCACGAATTCAGTTGGCGGTATGGAGGTTGTTTTTGATTCGAGAATTTATAACTCATTTGTAGATAGTCTTGTGAAGATGGGTTCTAGCCAGGCTAGGGATTTTGTGGAGTGGGCTGATTTCTAATTAGTGTCCTATTTTTTCTGTTTTCTTTCTTTGTGGCGCTTTTTCTACTTCGGCTTGCTTTGCCCCTATTGCCTGTTTGTCTGGGTTTGTTTTGTTTTGGGGTTTGTGTGCCTTGTTGTTTCTCCGCCTTTTTGTAGTCTCCTTCTATATATTTGCCTATCAAAAAAAAAAAAAAAAAAAAAAAAGGGCAAGTACACAACCAAAATAGGGCTGAGAAGCCACAACCCAACAAAAAGCAACACAAAGGCTACACCACCCAAAAACAAACCACAAACGAAAAAGTCGCTCTCACGCAAGGATGAGATTCGCGGTTAGTGATGGCAATTTGACCCGCACCTGTGGGTACCCGCCCAAACTCGACCCTGTAGGGTCGAGTGTGGGTGGTGAATTTATGACTCATGAATCCGCAAACCCGTATAAAGAAAAACGCAACGGGTTCAAGTGCGGGTGTGGGTTGGGAAAACAAACCCGCGGGTGAATCTGCAATCCACATAAATAAAAATTATTTAATATTTATTATTTAAAATATTATGAATTTAAAATCCAATGGAAACTTTTTAACCATATAGTGAATATAATATAAAAACTTTACTCATTCTAAGTTTGAGAATTAGAATTCTCAACTCTCATTTATATATAGTTAATGGTAGAACCTTGCACTCTTGTTTTTTCAATGCGGGACTTTTGGAAAAACAAGAGTGTAAGGTTCTGTCATTAGCTATATATATATATATAATGTGTTTTGCCTCTTGTCTCAACTAAGAAACACTCTTGAAATGAGTTGAAGTTTTTTCTCTATTAAGTGTTTTTAATGTTTAAAATCATAATATTTCATATATTTAAATAATATAGAAATATTATTCAAAAAAAAAAAAATAGCGGGTTTATGGGTGCAGGTGTGGGTGCCCCCTAAACCCGCGGGTGAAACCCATCTATGAACACGTTTATTTTCACGGGTTTGCTGGCGGGTATGGGTGACACAGTTTCACGGGTGTGGGTTTGGATTTTACAAAACCTGCCCGAACCCGACCCGTTGCCATCCCTATTCGCGGTCCTCCAAAACGCAAAACTAAAAGCAAACACTTCAACCTTCAAGCAAACAAGGATCTATCCTTAGTCATATTCTTTCCCTTTAACAATTCGGTCTACCAACTCATCTTCTAAAACACTGAGATCGACACCAACATCCTTACCTCGTCTTTATCCTTTGAACCCTTGAAGGAAAAAAAGACTCTTATATCTTCGGTTTGCCTTCTAGATCAAGGCAAAGAAGAGGCAACACTAGCACCCCCATCCCCACCACACACACACACACACACACACACACCCCTACACCCTAATTCCCATACCGAACAAAAGATTCCATTCCCCTAAGATCAATAAAAAGATCAATAGTAGAACCACCAAAATCAACCATCTATGAGCAAACACCAGACCCCTACCAAACCTTTGCCATGCTCAAGATTTATAAAGACCACTTGGTCACCCGAAACGGCCACTCCCTCATTTGACCCATCATTCAAACCAAAGACCCTAACACTTTGACTATTAGCCATCTTACTCTTAGAGCCACCCAAAGAAGTCACCTAATGGTTGTCTTTCTTGCCACTACTCACCAATCTATCTCTTTTTTGGAATCTCTTTTTTGGAAATCCAATCTACTCACCATACGAGGCAATGAGCTAGAAGTTCCAGCAACCCATCAAACGAGCCACAAGGCCTCAAAACAACATCATATTCAAGCTACAAGCCTCCTCCCATGCAGCAAACCCAACACACCCTTTCTTGGTACAACCACCCCTATCACCACTAGTAATCCTTTACTTGGAAAAGGCTACTTTGATTTGCTCATTTTCTAACACCACTCCACCCTTTCTTTTCTTGATGATAACCTTGTTTTCCAAGCATCTTTTTGAGAACTTGCAGCCTTTTAACAAGAGGGAGGCATCGTCCTTATCACCCTCAACTTTGTCTTCAAGGCAACAGAACCTCATAGAGCCTACATCCAAACCTTTCTCTGAACCCTCATCAGTACCTTCCAAAAGAGGAAGCCTCTTTTCTTGCTCGACTGATAGCTTGTGCTGTCCAGCAACTCCCACCTCTTTCATTTGAATTTGAACTTGATTCAAAGAAGGAACTTCCCTAAAACCACACTAACCTTATCTGGCATTCTCACCAAACAATCTTCATCTTCCCTCTTCTACAGCTCAAGAAAACTCTCCATCCACATGAAATCCACCTTCATCTCCTCTTCAACCAATTTAATCATACAAGAACCATTCTAAAACACAACCTTAACATCATAAGAGATTGATGTACTATCAGGTATTAAGACCAAGATTCTCCCTCTATCAAACCGATTTCTCAGCACCAAATCTTCTTTAACAAGGAGAGGTTCTCTTATCATCTGCCTCAATTTCTTGAAAAAATCATGGTTCTAAAGATGCAAAGGAATCCCAGAGCAAAGGATCCAAGCAACTCTAGACTTAGGAATCAACCACTCTGACCAGTTTACCATAGATGAAAAACAAACATCCCATAAAAAACAGCTCATGATGAATTCTTCTTTCTCAATCTTTGAATCAAAAGACCATAAAATGCATTTATCTCTGGCATAAGAAGAAGAGAACTTCATACATCTCTTAAATAGGTGCCGGTTAACCCAAAAAACTTATCAAGAAATCCCACAGTGCAATTTTTGAGCCAAACTTGGTCAATCTCCCGTTGCTTCCATTCCTTGGAAAGAACTCCCCCTGCTTCATCTACTTTCTCTGTTTTCATCCTCTTTTCGACCATAGCATCATCATAACTCTTGCCTCCTTTATATCCATTTTCAACCTTGGGCAAAAGCACAGCACCTAGCCCATTTTGAGCCTTAGACACCAATGATTTTTGCCTATTCCATCCAAACGACGCCACATTGGCGCTCACCCGATAATCAAAAACCACCATCCCATTCACCCTCTTTGCTACTGCGTTTGCTTCCTTTGCCGTTTTGAAACACACAAACCCAAAGCATGTCTTTTGAAAGCTCTTTTTCGAAGAGAGGTACATATCCCTCACCTTTCCAAAAGACTTGAAAAACCTCCACAACTCTCTCAAATCTAAACTAGGACTTAGATTATTAATAAAAATTGATACCAGTCCGACCCTGAAATCTTTCCACGACACCAAGCTGTTAATCTTCACTTGATTCCCTTCATGACCAAAGGAATCAGGCAATCTCTCTCTAACTTTCTCTCATTTTTGGTATCAAATTCAACACTATTACACCTTACATGCATGCAAGGCCATGGCACCAAACTTTTTAAGTTGCCATAACAAACTACTTGAAAAATTAACAGATTTTTAAAAACTTTACTAGAAAAAGAATTTTCCTCCAACAAAAGCAACGAGTCAAACAAATCAAAAAGTATTAAGAGGTTTAATTTATTCATATTGAAGAAAAACACCAACTACTTTCGTATATATAAATTAGTATTATTAGAAATATTATAATAGATTATGACCGTAAATTTCTCACACGTGCCTGTAAAATGAATATGGCAGGACTTGAACCTCCCACAACTAATGTAGAATAAGAGGTGTATTACCACATGTACTAAGAGATGATGGTGCCTATAAAAATTTATTTAAGAGTGTAAAAATCTTCATCTTTCTCTCCAATGTATAAAGTAAATCATTTTTTTTTTTTTTTACTTTGTTTGGTATATTATCATTTATTAGTTGTAAATATTTATGCTTGACTAGGGGTGGGCACAAAACCGGCTAACCGAACCGAATCGGTCCAATCGATTTTTTTTCGGTTTTGGTTGGCCGGTCGGTTTATTTCGGTTGCTTTTTTAAGAAAACCAACCGGTTTGGATTTTTCCCAGTTTGGTCCTCAAAACTGGTAAAACCGAACCTGTTTTGAGTATAAATAATTTTTTTTTAATTTCTCATTTGCAGAAGACCTAGCCCGCCGCAGACATGTGACATCTCTCTCTCTCAACTTCTCAAGTGTGACCTCAACGCCATTTAGGTCTCCTCAATGTCGCAGCCATCAACGACCCTTAACCTCTTCGCTCTCCCCGGTGGAATCTCAGGTACAAAATATATATCCATCTCTTCTTTTTTTTTTTCTTTTTTTTAATTCTAGTCAAAATATAATTTTTCTTAATTTCTATCTCATTCTCCCTAGCCCGCCACACGACATCTCTCTCTCAAGTCTGACCTTGCCGTCTGAGTCTCCACAACGCCGCTGCCATCAACGACCCTTAACCTCTTTGCTCTCTCAGCTGGAATCTCAGGTACAAATTCTATATCCATCTTTTTTTTCTTTTTTTTGTTTAATTCTAGTCAAAATATAATATATATTTTTTAATTTCTCTTCTCATTCTTAGACCTAGCCCGCCGCACGAGATCTCTATCTCTCTCTCAAGTCTGATAATTTGTTTTCAATTTAATATATAATTTGTGTTATTTTTTTTAGGTGTTTGGTATTTGTATTGGGCCATTTGCATCGATTTTTTTTTATACAATTTGGCACCATATTTGGTGTTTCTTTTTTAATATAGTCAAATTCGGCCCAATAGGCCTAATATATGAAAAAGAAAAAGAAAAAAAAAAACTGTGTAATTGAACAAGTCCAGAAATTTGGCCCATTAGATCCAAAACTAAAAAAACCGAACCAAATCGGATCGATCCAATTTGGTTGGTTTTTGATCAATTGGCAAATGTCAATTTAATTGGATCGGTTCACTTTTTTAAAAATCAAACTTTATCGGTTTTTTATCAGTTTTATAGAAAAACGAACCAATCCAATCAACGCCATTCCCTATGCTTGACTATTTAATCGGTAATCCATTTATCATTCTCAGATTTCTTCAAATCGAAAAGAAAATCAGATGTTCTAAGCTAGATGCATGAGAAAAACAATTTGGAATGTAAAATCAATTATTCATGAAATTATCGGCAAACGTACCAAAATAAAAATAAAAATGAAGAATTATTGTTAACTGTCGCAATCTTGGTTGACGAGTAGATATCATGGTCCATCAAGTACTCATCAATATAAAATAACAAGTAATCCAGCGGCGTCTTCTTATTTAATTGTCTCTCATATGGTGACAATAAGTCAATAATGACTAATGAGTATACAAATTTAAAATGTTTATTGAAGCTTTCTCTTCTATTTTAATTAATTAATTTTTGGCTTTCAATGAGAAATTTGGATTAGTTAATAATGCACGATCCTTCTGTCATGATGATCACAGTTTTTGTATATAAAAAAAATCAAATTAATGCATAGTTGAAAATGAAACTTGTAATAGAGCCATCTACTAAAACCAGTGTTCTAGTAAATGCTAGGCGTTAGTCGGGCAGAGACCCAGTGCCTAGAGCCTAGGCCGATTAGTTGGTGATTAATTGGTCGGCAATTTTTTTTTTCCTACATAAGAACTTCGTTATTATCGGTTCAGTTCCAATCTTCAATTTATCTGTGGCAGTTGCCGCAAGCATAATGTATGTTGCCTGTGTTCTTGTTAATCTTTAGCTGAGTTGATCATTTTTGAGTATCTGAAAAAAAAGAACAAAAAAAAAAAGGCTCTAACAAAAAAAACGAAACAGAAAAATGGGAGAGAGAAACTTTAGAGAAAGAAAGGAAGCTTCAGCCGGAAGAGGAGATGGGAAAGATTTCAGGGATAATTTGTTTTCAGTCTTCGTAGATAACCTTAACTCTAAAGTGGGACTTGAATGTTTGTGGGGAATGTTTAAGCCATTTGGCAAGGTAAGGGATATTTACTTATCAACTGAAAAGGCTTCAAGGAGTAGCAAGTTTGCGTTAGTGAGGTTTGAAACATTGGAGGAAGCAACGAAAGTGGCTAAAACTACTAATGGCATGCACGTTTATAGTTGGCCAATTTCTACGAAAGTGGTGGCACAAGATTGGAAATTTAGGAAGGATAGGAAAGGAAAGCAGAACTATTCCTTTCAGGAGGAGAACAGGCGGAAGCCAAAGGAAGGGGGTGGGTATAGAGAGGAGAATGTGAGAATGGAGCCAAGTCTTCAGGAGCAGAGAGATAAACGATCGTTTGTGGAAGCTGTCCAAGGGAAACAGAGGTTCAGTCAAGGTCATCTAGAAGTTAAGAAGGAGAAGATGACTTCAATGTACTGGGATTTTAGCCAGAACAACCATGAGTGGCTCAAGAAATGTGCTATTGGAATTCTGAGAGGATTTAAGGATGTTTCTAGAGTTAATGCTCGGTTGGATTCTTTTGGGTGGTAGTTTTCCTCTGTGTATCTAGGAGATAAGAGCATCCTTTGGAGTTTCGAGTAAATTGATAATAAGGAGAGTTTCATTAAAGAAAAATACTTATGGGATGATTGTTTCTCCACGATGGTTAAATGGTCAGATAATTTGGTGCCTCAATCCAGGCTTATGTGGGTCAATGTATGGGAAGCTCCTATATCGTGCTGGTCATATGATTTCTTTATGAAATTAGGGTGGCAAATAGGTGAACCTTTATTGATAGGTAAAGAGACAGAGGAGAAAACAAAACTGGATAGAGGTAGAATTTTAGTGTTGTTGCCTCAACAGAAGTTAGACCAGGACAAAGTTAAGATTCATGGAGGACAGATGCCGTGTGTGGTCAAATTGGAAATAGACCCGAATCCGGTTGAGATGGAATGGCTGGAGAATTATTTAGTTCTGAGGAAGAACAAAGTTCAGATGGACCGGCACAAAGGTCAAAAGGACTGGAACAGTAGGACGTAGGTGGAGAAAATTCAAAATTACGGATCTAAGGGAGTTGGTGAGACGTCCTCGAGGCTTGAGTCACAAGTGGGTAAGAAAAGTAGAGACCAAATGGAGGCTTGGTAGGAAAGTAGACTAGATCTGTCAGAGAGGGGAAAGTGATAGGACATAGTAAGTTAGACAGAAGGACAAGGAGTGTAGGGATGAAGAAGGTGGCTGACAAAGGCAAAAAGAAGTGGTGTAAGAGGGTAAAGGTAAGGCCGAGATACTCGATGATATAGAATGGGAAGATAGTATTGGAAAAGAGGAAAGTCTCAGAGCTGGAAAGGGATGCTAGAGATATAGACATCATCTACATCAGAGGAAGATTTGAGAGGTCGTTGGTTTCTGGAGAAAGGTGAGTGCTTTAAGAAGCTGGATCAAAACAGGACAGTTGAAGTAAATGGGCCTAGGATAGGTACTAAGCCCAAAAATGTGTCTTTCAGTTTGTCTTCAAAAGGCCCAAATGGTACAATGTTTACAGAACCCAACTAGAAGGTGGACCTATGTGTGGACTTAGGCCAAGTAATAGTGAGAGAGGTGGATAGGAGGAGATAGGGTGGGTGGTTATTAGTAGTAGAAGCAGAAGATAGAGGGAATGAGGTTGTTGAAGAGAGTGGGGCTTCGATGGAGGAGGTAATTAGAGAAACATTCGAGGCAGAAAATCAAGGGAAGAGAGATGGCAAAGTTCAATCAGAACGAAATGAGGAATTAGAAGAGGGCGCAAGTAGCGACAATCAGGTATTGAAGAATGAGATGGTGAGAGCGACTATTGAAATGGAGCAAGTGGCAGGAGCTACAGTGGCTGACAGTAAGGAAAATCTGGAGACGGAAGCAGGATAGAGAAGGAGGAGAGATAAGAATACAATTACGATGGGGTCTAAAACCAGGAGGAATAACCAAGGAAAGATTACTAGCAGTCATGGAATGGTTACCAGGAACTCAATTAATAGACAGGATAGCCAGAATGAGAGGAGTGGGGATTCAGCAAATGAGGAGGCTATCAAAATTATGGAGATAGGGAATGTCATAGGCTTTGATTTCTCCAGTGAAGAAGAGGAAGTTCTGAACGAGCTAACTAGGAGGGAAGAGGAGGACATTGAGAGAAACCGACCAAAGTCTGGTTAGTCTTTCTTTGTTTTCTATAGTTTCGGTTTCTGTCTTTTAATGGTAGCGATAACGTGGAACATTAGAGGGTTGGGCAAAACAGAGAAATGCAAGGTGGTTAGAAAAGTGGTGTTGAAGTTCAAACCGATTATCCTTTTTCTTCAAGAGACTAAGTTACGAAGGTTTGATAGTGGGGTTATTAGATTACTTGGGGGTAATTATCTGACTAGAGGAGTAGGAGTGGAGGCCGAAGGGTCTACAAGAGGGCTAATTTCTCTTTGGAATGAGGAGTTATTCTCGGTTAAGGCATGTATTAATACGAATCGGTGTATAATTCTAGTTGGAAATTTGGTTGGAGTTCAACAAGAGATGGTTTTTTGTAATGTGTACACGACAAATGTGGAGTGTGAAAGGAAGGAGTTATGGAATTATTTGGTGGAGGTACAGTTTTTTTTCCCTATTCCTTGGTGTATTGGTGGTGATTTTAATGCCGTTTGTGTCTATGAGGAACTTTAACGATTTTGTGCTTAGAGCAAGTGTGATGGATTTACCTTTGGTAGGGATGCCATTTACGTGGACAAACAGTAAAGAAGTGGCTGCTTGGGCGAGATTAGATCGCTTTCTCGTTTCGCTTGAGTTTCTTTTGTGGTTTCCTAACGTGATTCAAAGGGGTCTGCCCCGTTCCCTATCGAATCACAATGCCGTTGTTTAGGGCGAAAGAGTAGTGGATTGGGGCCCCAAGCTGTTCCAATTTTTTAATGGATGGCTTAAGGATAAGGGCATGTTAAAGGAAGCTGTTGAGGGGTGGAAAGGTTGAAAGGTGGTAGGTTCCAAAGGTGTAATTCTTGCAGCAAAGGTGAGGGGGCAAAGACTTGTATGAAAATGTGGTATTCTGAGCATAGAGGGGCTGTTTCGGGGTGTAAAAATTTGGAGGTTAGTTTGGCTGCAGTTGACACCAAAGCTAAGCTTAGTGAGTGGTCAGAGGTTCTCAAGAAAGAGCGTTTGAATCTCTTGTCTGATCTGTGGAAGGAGTTGAGGAAAGAAGAACAACATTAGAACAACATTAAGACAGGGGATAGAAATTCTAGTTTTTTTTTCATAATGTGGCTAATGGGAGAAGGAATAGAAATTTTATTAGTGAGCTAGAAGTAGAGGGAGTGAAGACTTCGGATCCAGGTGAAATGAAGGAAGGGATTTGGAAGTTCTTTAAGGATCATTATTCTAATGTGAAGTGGAAACGGCAGATCATTAAAGGTCTAGGTCTAAAGAAATTGTCGGTTGGGGAAAGGACTAAGCTAGAAGAAGAGTGTAAGGAAGAGGAGGTGTGGGATGCAGTATGTAACTGTGATGGCAATAAGGCTTCTGGGCCCGATGGTTTGAATTTGAATTTTATTAAAGCTAATTGGGGGGTGATTCGGACGGATTTTATGAAGTTTATTCAAGAATTCTATGATGATGGGAAGGTTGTTAGAGATCTGAATAAGACATTCATTACGCTAATTCCGAAGTGTGGTCATCCGGAAACCCTAAGGGATTTTAGGCCAATAAGCCTAGTTAGGTCGATGTACAAGGTTCTAGCTAAAGTCCTTGCTAACCGGTTGAGAAAAGTTACGAATTCTGTCATAGGGGAGAATCAGATGGCCTTCGTTTCTAATAGGCAAATTGTCTACAACTTTGTTGTGGCAGAAGAGATAATTCATAGTTGGCGGAAGGATAGGGGGGGGGGGGGGGGGGGGGGGGGGGGGGGTTATTAGTGAAGCTGGATTTTGAAAAGACGTATGATTTGGTAGATCATTCCTTCTTGGACTTTACAATGGAGGAAATGGGCTTTAGAGTGAGATGGAGGCAGTGGATAAAGTGGTGCATCTCGACGCCTTCCATTTCAATTCTAGTTAATGGTAGCCCTACAGCGGAGTTTGAGGTGGAGAGAGGTTTAAGGCAAGGTGATCCTCTGTCGCCTTTTCTTTTCAATATGGTGGTGGAAAGTCTGAATGGTTGTTTCAAGAAAGCGATGGTCTTGGGTTTGGTAAGAGGAGTGTCTTTCTACAATGAGGAGTTTCAGGTGACTCACTTACAGTATGCGGATGATACGATCCTGTTTTTAGAGCCTAATATGGAGTATCTTTCCAACTCTAGGAGAATTTTGAGGTGTTTCAAAATGGCGTCTGGACTTAGAATTAATTTGCATAAATCTTGTCTAGTCCGTGTTGGAAAGCCGAGAGTTAAGGAGTTTGATTAGGCTGGTATATTTAAGTGTAGGAAGGATAATCTTCCAATTTCGTACCTTGGTTTGCCGTTGGGTGCAAGACAAAGTTCCAAAGCTTTTTGGGATCTGGTTTTGTTGTGTATCAAGAAATGTCTGTCCCCGTGGAAAAAGAGGTTTTTGAGTAAAGGGGGAAGGTTGGTTTTGATAAAAGCAATCCTTTCTAATATCCCTTCTTATTTCATGTCTGTGTTCAAGGTTCCGGTGTGTGTGGCTCGTGCAATTGAGAAGGTTCAGAGGAGTTTCTTTTGGGGGGACGGAGGGGAGAAGAGGAAAATCCATGTGGTTGATTAGGGTTCCATTTGTATGAGTAAAAGGAGAGGAGGTCTTGGGGTTGGCCGAATAAGTGATAAGAATAAGGGATTATTGGCAAAATGGGTGTGGAGGTTTAGCCGGGAGGATGATTCGTTGTGGAAAAGGGTAATTTGTGCGAAGTATGGAATGAGGGTCAAAGAGATGCAGTGGAATTGGGTGGGTGCAAACACTGCTTCGCCTTTTTTTAAAGCTATTTCTAGGCTGTTTAAGGAAGGGTCGGAGACAGCAAGTATCTTAAAAGAGGGTTTGAAGGTGGTGGTTGGTAGTGGGGATAAGGCGAGTTTTTGGGATGATGTTTGGAATGAAGGTGGGCCGCTCAAGGTTAGGTTTCCTAGGATCCTAGCGCTGTCCAATTTTAAGTGTGGCATAGTAGATCAATTTGGGATGTGGTGTGGTGAGGTGTGGAGGTGGAATGTGTGTTTGAGAAGAGGGGTGTTTGATTCGTAGGTGGATATTTGGAAGGACTTTTGTGAGACCTTGGAGAATGTTAAGCTTAAGAGGTATGTTTCAGATTCGATTGCTTGGAAATTTTACCCTAAAGGTCTGTTTTCAGTTAGCTCTTTTAAAAGGTGTTTGGAAGATTCTAGGGATGGGGAGCACCTAGAGGTTGTTTCGGTTTGGAAGGGGTATAGTCCTCCGAAGGTAGAATTATTTTTGTGGCAGTTGCTTAGAGGGAGGGTGATGGTGAGTGAGGTGTTGGGGCGTTTTAGGGTGGAAGTGGCTGGAGATGGCTGCTGTCCTATGTGTGGCAGAGTGGTTGAATCAGTAGATCATCTCTTCTTATTTTGGGATTGGTCTTGGGGTCTGTGGAAGGCTTGTATGAGGTGGTGGGATGTGCATAGCTGTGTGAGTAAGAATATTAAGAATTGGCATGAAGGTTGGACTGGTTTAAGTCTGAATTTTAGGTTAAAGAGAGTGTAGGAGACTTTTTTCAACTTAGTGGTTTGGACAATTTGGGAGGCCCGAAACCAGGTGGTCTTCAAAGGAATTCCAGCAGATTTTACAGCGTTTCACGATTTGGTGAGGTTTAGAGAAGCATGGTGGTTCAAATACCATGGAAAAGAGTCAGAGGAACCAATAATGGTTTTGGTTGAAAATTTGGAATAGTGTTGTGTTGAAAATAAGAAGGTGAAAAAGAGAAATGCTGATTTTTGGATCCCCCCTTCGCATGAGGCTATGAAATTTAATGTTGATGGTTCTTATTGTAAAGATAAGGGAAGGGCGGGGATCGGTGGTGTGTTGAGGAATTATAAATGAGAGGTGTGGGGTGGGTTTACTACTGGTGTCAGTGTTAGTGATGCTGTGGAAGCTGAGATGTTGGCTATTCAAAAAGCCTGTATCCTATGTGAAACAAAGAACTTGCTTGGGGAAAGGGAGATTATAATAGAGAGTGACTCGAGGGTGGCTGTCTCGTGGACCCTAAGTGGGGATTTCGGCAACTTGGCTATGGTGGATGCTATTTTCGAGGTCCGGGCAAAGCTTAGAGTTTTCAGTAATTTATCGGTTCGTTATGTTTCAAGAACTTCGAACGGTCTGGCGGATGGTTTGGCTAAAAGGGGCGCTGTGAGTGGGGGTGATTATTTGGTTTGGAGTGTGTTCTAGTTGGGTGTGTGAGGGGCAGTGGTCCTGCGGTTTATGGTTGTGTGTGTGTTTCTGTTCGTTAGGTCTACTGTGGGGATATCGGGGTTGATTTCTGTGGCTTTCTGTTTGCTCTGAAATCAGGTTTGATTTCTTGTTGCAGCTGTCTTCTTTTCTGGGCTGTTGTTGTTTGTGTTTTGTCTGTGTGGTGGGCGATCGGTTGCCTCTGCTTCTTTACTCTTTCTTCTCTTTTCTTTGGTCTAGTTGGGGCGTCTTTCCTGGGTGGGGGGCTGGTTGCCCTTGCTTTGTTTTTGCTGGTTCTGTTTTTGCCTCTTGGGCTTGTTTCAATATTGCAGTTTCAAAAAAAAAAAAAAAAAAAAAAAAATTCCTACATAAAAATCCAATCACAAACAAATTCAAATGATCAAATCCAAATAAAATTCTTTCCAAATCAACAAATGCCAAATTACCAATAAAAATCTAATCACAAACCAATCCAAATCCACAAACACCCATCCAAATACAATCATAGACCAATCCAAATTCAATCATAAAGACACAAACAAATCAAAATGACAAATTCCAAGTTTTAACAAACATCAACGAGTTAACAACATTCAAAATGTAAATTATAAAATAAGAAATGAAGAAACGATATAAGTTTCTAAGTCCTTGTCTCCTCCTCTAAAGATATTGGCACGCTCTTTATCAGACTCAAACTGAACTTCAATTTCCTCATCTGTATCACCATCTGCTCTTGAACCAAGCTCTAATTCTTCATTACTCTCATCAACATTACAAGTATAAAACACTAAAACATAAAATTGAAATCAAAATATCAAAAAATCGAAAAAAATCAATTTTCGATTTTTTCAATTAATCAGCGACTAGCACCGATTAATCGTTCCACGCCTAATATGGTCGATTATGGCCTTTTCACCACGGCGAAGCACCACCTAGAGGAATTCCACCGATTAATCGGCTGCCTAGGCCAATTTTATTTATTTATTTATTTTGAACGGCAAGAGTTTATTAAAGAGGCCAGTCAAGCCCAAGGCACAAAAGCCACACCACACAACAAAGACATAAGCCAGCAAAGGCACACAAACACCCAAAACCAAGCTTGAAGTAAGACACCCAAAAGCACACAAACAAAACTAAAGAACCCGAACAAAGAGACCCATATAGCAGCCAAGGAGCCAACCCACAGAAGAACTACACGCCAACAAAAAACACTCATGAAAGAGATGGACGCTCTAGGAAGAAACTAGCCTTTGACAACTACTTTCCCACCAGGAACACCGACTAAAACACAACATCTCTTTTTTGAAAAAGAAGTTTGAAAGATGACATATTTTTCAAAACATTTACTTCTTTTCCAATCTTTTTCATGTTTAAAAAAGTTGAGCTATCATAAGCAAAAAAAAAATATTTCAGGAGTCTGCCGATACTTAACAAGATCAACTGAGATGGAGATCTTCTTACATTTTGAGATATAATGGGCAAATTGGTTACTATAATTTTTTTTCTTAAAACATTTGTTACTCGAATTTTATCGTCACAAAAGTGAAGGGGAAGTGTATGGCTACCGTACTAAAACTCAAAGTGGATGCATTAATAATGTTATCTTAACCATCATTTTGACGGATACTAATATATATTATATTTATATGAAAGTAATATTGCTGCATATATATTTTACGATTTATCATATTATTTGCTTCTCTTTTTTATAAAAAAAAAAAGTGAAAGAAATATTTTTTTTTATATATAAAAGAAAAATATATGTGAGGATGAATAATATTAGGCTTGTTTAAATTTACAATAATGCAACTTTACCCAAATTTGGTGCCGAACTTTGGTGTCTAAATGATATGACATCAATATAATTTATTCATTTAAGTTGTATTAGATTTGCATGATTTAAATGGATGAATTACATTGATGCCACATCATTTGGGCAATAGATTTAAGCACCAAATTTGGGCAAAGTAAAATTGCTCTTAAATTTATAACACTCTTTTCACCCATAGTTTTGCAATTGTCACCAATTTAATAATTCAAGTTTAAAAGACACCAAAGTATGGTGATGGATAAAAATACCCCCATTTTTACTTTTATTCTTTTTTCTATCTTTTTTTTTTCTTTGATTTTTTTTTTCAAAAACCCTCCATTGATGGAGGTCGTTAAATCAGTTAAAAAAAATTAGGGGTAATAAGTCTCGGGTGCCCGAGACTTATTGCCAAATTTTATTAGTTTTTTTTTTTATATCTTTTTCTTCATTGACCTCCGTTGGAGGTCGAGTTCATTTCAACCAGAGATGAAAAAAGTAAAGAATCAAATCAAAAGGTGAGATCTCCTATACATTTTTGGAATACTTCTCCCACCTTGCTAGACCTCACACACTGTAAATTAATCTAGAATTTATTCAAACAAAATGAGGTGGATTTGCATCACCTTAATTACCTATCACAATTACAACACCAATATTAGTAATTAGAATCAATCACTAATCATATCATATACATGTAAACATTATTTAGCATTTGATTTGTACGTATTAGCCATCCCATGGGGTGATCTAGCCAGACGACGCCGCTTCTCGTCCGAGAGTAGAGCTGCAAATCTGCAAGAATATCGATCAGAAGTAATTCTATGAGTTGATCATCATATATGATATATCTAGAAAATTTAATTTGTTTCACATAAATTTATAAATGTATTTATTATTTATACCTTTTGAGAGCCTCTTGGTTACTCTCTAATTCCGTATTAGAGGGCTCAAAAATGCATGTCTCCAAATTCACCCTGGCAACAGGTTTTTTCAACAGTCCTTCACCAACTTTCACAAGGTCTTTCAAGTTCTTTTTTGTGGCTATATCGACCGAAGAAACCACCCCACTTAACGTATCCTCCTGTGTATGTTTTATCATTCAAAATAATTTAGTTAATAATATATATATTTTTTGAAATATAATTTAGTCAATAATAGATAAGTGATAGATAATAAGTAAAATTAATAATTTGAACGAGGACTTTGTGTGTAAATATAATTAATATATATAGGATTTAGCTAGTGTACTGAACCTGTATCCATACAAGCAGGGACGGAGTTAGAAATTCAAGTTCGAGTACCATTATATAAAAACAAAAAAATTAGGGGACCGAAATGAAAAAAAAAAATTTAATTTTTTAATAATTTTATAATTTTTACAATGAATTTTAAAGTTTTTTAAGGGAACAGGCTCCTCTGCCTCTGTTTACAGGGTAGTTATCAGGGAGACATTAAATTTTAGTTTTTATTTTTTTGAACAGCAAAAAGAAGCAGAGGCACCAAGCCAGGCAAGCAAACAAAGGCCACAAAGGGGCACAAACAACGCACAGAAACACAGCCAAAACAGCCCCACCACCAGAAAACAAAAACAAACAACACCAGAAGGAAAACCTCGAACAGAAAAAAGAAAGCAAAAAGGGAGCCAAAAGAGCTACAACGAAACAGCAAAATCAAAAAAACCCCCAAACAATCTTATCTCCTCTGTTAGAAGATCCCAACTTAGCTAACTTGTCCACAAAAGAGTTTGACGACCTAGTATTGAAGACGACCTTAACATCACCTAAAGTCTGAATAATACTTCTGATATTATACAGAATAGAAAAGTGTTCAAAACTGCCAAAATCATTGTTGTTAATCCACGAGACAGCGGTCTTCGAATCGCTAACAATAATGATTTAAAAGAGAACCTGAATAGTAGTATAACCCATATATTTAATAATTTGACGGTTACCTGAATTCGAAGATATTTGTCTGAGTGAAGGGCTTGAAATACGGCAGAGATTTGCAAGTCTGCCATATCTGCGCTTGCTTGAGTGAAGACATCAACTAATGGAGTGGAACCACCGCTGGTCAACCAACCCAGCACACCCCACTTTGCTGCTGCATCGGCACTGTATTTCCCTTGATCTTTTCCCGAGCCAGTCCCTAAAGATATAACCAGTAATCGTCCATAGTCCATTGGATTTATCGGAAAGAAGTCTGAATTTCCCCTGATTATTGCCTTGGTCACTTCACCTATTGCAACCAATGCCTGAAATTAGAAATCAACACACAAGATATTAATAATCAACAAATTAAGTATATATTATTTGCGTTGCTTAAAATTAGGAAAATATATATCATGATATATATACCGGGTTATTTGCCGCAACTCCACCGTCTATTAGGTTGAATTCTCTCACTTGACCAGCTGAGGTTTTTGTTTTGAAAGTGTGTGCTGGAAGATAAGTGGGTGCTGCTGAGGTTGCTATGCATATATCGGAGAGTAATGCATCTAAGCTTTGCTTTTCCTTCACCTGTTTATTATATTCCATGGAAATAATAATAAAACTATTAGAGTTCAGCTCTATGATCATTAAATTGATCACTTGATTAAACATCATAAAAGTAGGGAAGATCATGAACCTCATAACTGGAAAAGATGGTCGGCTGGAGTCGCTTGATGTCAAAAGTTGGGATCACAACATTAGTCAGTGTTTGGTGCAATCTTGTGTTTCCTAGTTTTTCTCTAACAATGCTATGTAAATATTTCCCGTCGTATTTCGGTCCGGATAGAGCTTTCATCACCTTTCTAGCGTTGGCAAATAGTTTAAAGCTTTTATATATTTACACACACACCAAAAAAAAAAAAAAAATTTGCATGTTATTACAGATCAAATGATAATTATATATAGGTGAAGAAATTTGTTGATTATGATAATTATAATTAGAAAGAAAATATAATTCTGTACCTGGGTTGGGGAAATATTTGAGGGCATTCACTTAGGTAAAAGTCATTGATATCCTTGGCGGCAAAGAGGGGTCGATTTTTTTCATTGGGGGTAGTTAGCATAGCAGTCACCAAACCGCCCGTGCTTGTCCCTGCAATCACATCAAAATAATCCGCGATTCTTGCATCCTCGCCGTCTAGTTTCTAAAGAAAATTGCCAAAAACCTAGAGTTATATACTATAAACTTACAAAACATATCAAATTATATTATAATCCGACGTATTCAAGTTTGTGCATGCACAAAGTTAAGGTTACAAAAAAAAAATGAGGGTACATTTGATATGATATTTGAAATGCATGACTCATGCATATCAAACGAACGTGTGAGAAAAAGTTTAGAGTAATATTATGCATGATATCTACCTGAAGTTCAGACTCTAGAAAAGCAAGAATGGTTCCTGGAATAAGTCCTCTTATTCCACCACCATCAATGCTAAGAATGGTGATAAGATCTCCAAAAGTTGGTGGTTGGAGAGGAGCATGTGTTCTTTCCATGAGGTTTCAATCAAGGGTCGATATAAACGTACGCACACTGAAACAAAGAGAAAGCGAAGTTAGCTAGGGTTTTCAAGAGCTGTAGCCTGTAGAAGAAAGTTAGAGCGAATATAAGTTTTCAAGAGATCAGGTTTGGAGGGTGAATTTTCTGCTTATTGAGTTCCTCTTTGAGAACGCTTGCATGGCTATTTATAGACCCAACCTATGAGAGTTGATGAATTTAAAAAATTAAAAATTAAAAAAAAAAAAATTTTAAAAAGGGGATAAGAGTTCTATAAATAACAAATACTCTTTCTTCTTCTTTTTTTCTTTTTTTTTTTTCAATATTGGAAAAATCTTCTCCAAATTTGACTAATTAAACATACTTGTAATGTGATTATTAGTTTATTGGATAGGGTTCAAGTACGTGTAAGAATTGTAGGTGAGACTGGCTCCCAGAGAATTGCAGGTTAGAATGTGATTCAAATATTCAATTAGGCTAGATATGGCCTAACACACTAACATTACCACCTTTTTTTCTTTTATTTTTATATAAATTTTTAGCTATAGTGCTTGAATCTGTTTGGCTGAATATAAAATGAATGAAGGGGGATTTCATGATCATATATATATATTTTTTGAACATCAATAATTTTATTGAAGGAAAACAGAGCCCATTAACAGAGCAAAGAGCACAAGACCACCAGAGTTAAAACAAAACACACACCCCACCCGCAAGCCATACACAAAAACAGCATGATCATATATATTAAATGCAGAATCGTCTTTTTACTCGTTATCTTGCGTGCAAATCAACTATACATAGCTTGAATTTATTTGTATTGTTGTCATTGGTAGGACTCGAGCCGCTGACTTATGAGTCATTTGCCTAAGCCTCAAGTTTGTCCATCTACTAGCTGAGCTATGCCTCTGGGGGCGTGCATGAAAATACTTGATCATGACATATATAACCTTGTTCATTTATTTGTTTTATTGTTTAAATGCACTTAATTATGTCATAATGCCTTTTAGTTTTAAATAAATATACATGATTAGTAGTTCTTGATGATCCTTCTAGTTCTTCTACCTAAAGAAACAGATTAAAAACAGAAAAAAAATAAAAAATAAAAAAATAAAACATGGTCTGTTTTTGTGAAGGTTTATCTTTTGGACGAAATTCAGAGAAAATTCTTAGATTCATTCAATCAATTTAGCAAACTATGAAAAAAAACGTAGGTATAACTCTCTCATTTATATATATATATATATATATATATATATATATATATATATATATTTATATAGAAATTTTCAAATCAGTGCATCCTGATATAACTTCGTGAGGATATTGAATGTGAGCTAATCGTTTTATATACTTTGACTTAAGTGTGTATGCAGATGTATTGACCAGATCGGGACTTTATATTTATATATATATATATAAATATATATATTTATTTATTTACACTTGAAAATTACTCCATTGATATATCCTCCTTGCTTCTTATTTCTTTCCTATGGAATTAATATTTTCACGATCAAAGCAAGTAATAAAGAAAAAAAGAAGTTTATGTATGCACGAAAAAAGACAAGTTGTTTATGGTTTTTGGTTTTTGGTTTATAATTAAAATATAGCTATATATAGGAACCAGAGTTATAGTTAATGTATCTTTTAATTAATTAATTAATTTTTATATATGTGTGCGTTCGTGTGGGTGAGGTTTCTTCACATTCTTTTAATTCTTAAATATATATAACCTATCTTATCCCGTGTTGCTGACTTTTTCTCGCAATTGAAAATGGATTCCAAAATATTTGGTAATATGAATTCAAAAGATCAGTATCGATCCGACTAATGATATGCACTAACGTTTAAACAATAATGACAAAATGTACATAACCCAATTAAAAGCTAGTTCCATATCAAATTGCTTGTTAATTATTAGGTGTGGGATTTCCGTATTTTTTTTCATGCGAAATCGACTCTCTAACGTTATAGAACCTACTCTATAATGTTTGGGAATGACCTGATCAGTCCCTTAAAAATAACAATGCCATCATGTAATGTTACAAAGTCGATCTCATATATATAGTCATATGTTTTTAGGATGAACTTGGAGAAAAATTATTGTTCCAATACACTGTTGTCCTATAGACCAAAATTTCTTATGGTACAAGTTATGAATCGGTGATACCTCTTAAGAATCTTATCTGATATTGTCATGATCTACGAAACATTTTATTGTTGAATTTAAATAGTGTATTATAAATATTAAAAAATAAATACATATTTTTGACTTTGTATTAGCAATCCTTTCTGTGTTAAAACTCTTTAGATATAATTCCAAGCACGAAAAACCAAAGTACGGAAGTCCGGGGATGGTTGGCTGGCGCCTGGCGATGATGTAATTGGGAAAAGTTGCGATCTTCATTTAAAATGTGTTAAACCATTTATTAATTTGATTGACCATTAGGAAAAAAAAAGATGAGAGAGAGTCTTAGAGAGAGAAGCTCTGACTTCGATAGGCATGAAAGAAGAAGAGATTTTAGAGAGAACCTTCATTCAATTTTCGTGGATAATTTGAATGAGAAGGTTGATCTCCTATGTTTATGGGGTCTGTTCAAGGTTTTTGGAAAGGTGATGGACATTCATCTTTCAGGGGCGAACAAGGATAGGAGACGGGGGTTTGCATTTGTGAGATTTGCAACTCTAGAGGAAGCAAGAAGGGTGGCTGAGAAGACTAAAGGAATGCATGTTTACGGGTGGCCGATTGATGTGAAGGTCGCTCAGTATGGCTGGAATCACAGGAGAACTGAAGGAGGGAGAAGCGATAATAGGGATAGAGCAGAGAGGAGGTCAAGAGAGGAGGGGGTTGCAAAAGGGGATCGAATGGGAGAGCATCACAAAGAAGCATACGAGGAACATAGAAAGTTTAGGGGCAATCAATCGTTCGTGGATGTAGTAAGTGGTAACCAGATACGGCAGAAAGGAAGGATAAATGAGGAGAAGGTACAGATGATGTCTATCATGCTGGATAGGAAAGACTCTGATAAGAAATGGCTAGACCATTGTGCGATTGGGAGGCTAAAGGAGTTTTCTAGTGTTAGTAGAGTGAATAAGCGGCTGTCAGATAGAGGTTTTGGGTTCACTTCTGGCTATCTAAGAGGGAAAGCCATTTTGTTGAAATTTGAGTCGGACATTGATTGTATGGGATTCATTAAGAACCGTTTTTTCTGGGATGACTCCTTCAGCACGATGGAAAAATGGACTAATCAGGCCTAGATGCAAGCCATACCTGCATGGATTTCCTTCTCGGGGATTCCGTTAAAATGTTGGAATGAGTCATTCTTTATGAAAATGGGCAAGCTTTTGGGAGAGGTCCTTCTTATTGAACAAGACACTCTTCTCAGGCGAAGAATGGACAGGGGGAAAATGCTGATTTCGCTGCATGAGGACCAATTCAATGTCAAGAAGTTAAAGGTGATGGACGGTAACAAGGCCTTTATTATCTCAATGGAGAAGGATCAGATTCCGGTGTCGTTTGACTGGATTTCCAGGGAGTTAGATTTAAAATTTGAAATGGCATCGGAAGACCAGTTGTTCTCATCGGAAAAGGAAGACAGTGGGTTGTACAAAGGAAATGACAAGATGGGAAAGAAATGCAGAGAAGAGTGGGCGTCTGTCAGAAACAGAAAAGAAGTCAGAAAAATGCCTCATTCTTTGCAAAGATCTGACATCTTAGGAGGCACTAAGGTGAAAGGGAAACAACCTTATGTTAAGATTTCAAAAAAGAGACCTACCTTTGGGCTCTATAGGGAAGGCAAATTGGATCTTGAGAAAAAGAAAATTTGCCATGTTAGAGGAGTAGGGGGTGCTAGCTCAACATCTCCGTCAGAGTCAGATTCTGAGGAAGGTCAACTGATGGGGGTGGGTGAAGGAAGAGGGGAGTGTTCTAGATGGAGGCAAATTCCTAAAGAGAGCTTGTCTAAAAGGCAATATGGGCTCGGAAAAGGTGCCAGTGATAATGGGCTACAGAGGTGTGTTGAAGCCCAATCAATGACATCTGAAGATAGGGATGGCCCGTATGGTCATACCCCAAGGGACTGGGGGGATAATAGTTCCAGTAAAGGCTTTGAGGTGGGGGCTCCAAAGAAGATGTTAGTTAGACATAAAGACCATTCTTTAGTGTCCATTTCAGACCAAGAAGGGAGGGGTATAATTCTCCCTCTAAATGGCCCAATTACCTTTCCCTTTCAAAATTCAGAGGGAGGACAAATTAGAGCAGAAGATCTAGAGTCGGTGCCATTGACGGTGGAACTGGGCAATGAGGGGAAAAGAGGGAATCAGAAGGCTAATCAACACTCAGACAAGGACCAATGGAGTCTACAGAAAGAGCTAGGGAAAGTGATTGAAAAAGGCTTCTCCCTTGGTTATTCTTTTAACCAGGATTTTGCTAACACAGTGGAGGAACGAAGTTGGAGCTTGAGTGTGGAGATTGCAAAAGTGATAGAGGTTGGTATGGCTTTAGGAGTTGATTTTAATGGCAAGGAAGACTCTATTGAGAAAGAGATTGCTCAGAGGGAAATGGAAGATGAAAGTAGGCTGGCAGAGAACAATGTCAGTTAAGTGTGCTTCTTTTCTTTTTCTCTTGGGTTTCTTTGTTTTTATGATAATCATGACTTGGAATGTGAGAGGCTTGGGCATGGGTGTGAAACGTAGGATGGTCAAGGATGTGGTGTTGAGACATCGGCCGGAGGTGTTATTTATTCAAGAATCAAAACTGAAATGTTTTGATAACAGAGTTGTTAAGTCGATTGGGGGGTCTTGGCTTTCTAGAGGTGTTGGGGTTGAGGCAGTTGGTGCTTCGGGTGGTTTATGCATCCTTTGGAATGAAGAGTGTTTTGTTGTTGAAGATTGTATCACGAACAGTAGGTGCATCATTGTTTCAGGGATTTTAAAGCGAATCAACAAAAGGATAGTTTTTTGTAATGTGTATGCTGCGTCGGTGGAGAGTGAGAGGAGAGAGCTATGGGATTTTATTATTGGGGCCATGCAAACTTTGACAGATCCTTGGTGTGTGGGAAGGGATTTCAACGTGGTTCTGGAGCCAACTGAAAGAGTAGAGATCAGTTGTAATTTGGGGCATATGCGAAGTTTCAAGGGGTTCTTATTGCGGGCCAACATCATTGATCTTCCGATGCATGGATCTTCTTTTACTTGGTCTAATAACAGAATTTGTCAAGCTTGGGCTAGGCTGGATCATTTTTTACTGTCGCCTACTATTTTACTTTGGTTCCCCAACATCTTACAGAAGAGTCTCCCGAGATGTCTTTCAGATTATAATCCGGTGATGATAAGTGATGAGGTGAGAAGGTGGGGACCTAGCACTTTCAGATTCTATAATTGGTGGTTAGAGGGTAGGGAGATGATGAAAGATTCTATGAAAGGCTGGAAAGAGTGTAAAGCTACTGGTTCGAAAGGTTTTATTCTTTTTTCCAAAGCTAAGGCTGCTAAAATCTCTTTGAAACGCTGGTTGATTTCAACCAAGATGGTTTTTGTGAATCTTAAGGAGGTGGAGAGGAAACTAGCGGCTATTGATTCAAAGGCAGAGGTTGAGGGATGGTCAGTAATGTTAAGACATGATCGCCATGTTCTGTTAGATGAGTTATGGAAAAGGATGAGGAGAGAAGAACAAGCTTGGAGAATAAAATCGCGTATCAATTGGCTGCGAGAAGGTGACAAGAATACTTCCTTTTTTCATTGCATTGCAAATGGGAGAATGAGGAGAAACTTGATTACCGAGTTGCTTATTGAAGGAGTCAATACTACGGATCCTAGAAGCATTAGAGAAGGAGTTGTTAATCATTTTAAAGAGCACTTCAAAAAGGTTGAGTGGCAAAGACCAAATTTATCCTGGGATGGCATTAAGAAGATTTCGGTGGAGGAGAGGGCTGCTTTAGAAGAAGTTTTCAGCTTGGAGGAAGTGGAGGCTGCTCTTGCCAATTGTGATGGTAATAAGGCGCCGGGGCCGGATGGTTTCAATATTAATTTTATCAAAGCTCATTGGAAGGATATTCAAGATGATTTTATGAATTTCTTGCATGAATTTCATGCGGGAGGTTCGTCGGTCAGAGAGATTAACAGAGCGTTCATTGCTCTCATTCCCAAGGTGGGGAAACCGGAGACAATCAAGGATTTTAGACCTATTTGTTTAGGAGGATCCTTGTATAAGATCCTAGCGAAGGTGTTGGCTAATCGGTTAAAAAAGTGTATGAACTCCATTATCGGCGAGTCTCAGATGGCTTTCGTTGCCAACCGCCAGATAGCGGATTCCTTTATAATTGCTGAGGAAATTATCAAGAAATGGAAAGGGGATAAGGAAGGTGGCTTGTTAGTGAAACTGGATTTTGAAAAAGCCTATGACTGCATAGATCATCATTATCTTGACTTCATGATGGAGGGTATGGGGTTCGGGACGTTATGGAGAGGTTGGATTAAAGATTGTATCTCGTCTCCGCGTTTGTCAGTTCTTGTGAATGGGAATCCTACTCCCCAGTTTGAGATGGAAAAGGGTTTGAGACAAGGAGACCCCATTTCTCCTCTCCTTTTTAACATAGCGGTGGAGGGCCTGAACAGTCTTTTTCAGAAAGCTAGTAGGTTGGGGTTGATCGAAGGAGAAAGGTTTGATGACTCTAAAGTCCACATAACGCATCTCCAATTTGCTGACGATACGATTTTGTTTCTCAAACCCAGGATGGAGTATGCTCAGAACGCTAAAAGAATTCTTCGGTGTTTTGAATTAGCGTCTGGTTTAAAAATCAACTTCCATAAATCCTGTGTGGTCCAAGTGGGCGTTGAGAGAGCTTTGGTGTCCTCCAGGTGGGCAGCTGTGTTTAATTGTAAACCAGCTAATCTTCCTATTTCTTATCTTGGATTTCCGCTTGGGGGTCGGCCGGGTTTGAAAAGCTTTTGGAATCCTCTTATTTCTAGGATTGAGAATCGCCTGGCTCCGTGGAAAAGGAGATTTCTCTCGAAAGGTGGGAGATTAGTTCTGATTAAGTCGGTGCTTTCGAGCATTCCTACTTATTTCCTATCGGTTTTTAAAATGCCAATTGGGATTGCTAAGAAGATTGAACAACTTCAAAGGGGTTTTCTTTGGGGTGATGGGGTCCTTAAAAGAAAGCTTCATGCGGTCAAGTGGGGAGATGTCTGTAAAAGGAAGAGTTTGGGTGGTTTAGATATTGGGAGTATTGTTGATAAGAATAAAGCGATGTTAGTAAAATGGATGTGGAGGTTTAGCAAGGAAGAAATGTCTCTGTGGAGAAGAGTAATCTGTTCCAAATACAAGGTTGATGAGAGCTCACTCTCATGGGATTGGAGGGGTTTGAAAGCTAAGTCCTTTTTTGTTAAATCTATGCAGGATATGTTAAAGGTTGGTTCAAAATCTGCTGCTGTGATTAAAGAGGGCTTCATTCCGATAGTGGGCTGTGGGAATCGATTACAGCTGTGGTCTGATATTATGGTGGAGGGTAGACCTTTAAAGGTTGCCTTTCCAAGGTGTTATGCTCTTGCTGTCCGTAAATCAGGGGTGGTTCAGACTTTTGGTAGCTGGGTGGGTGACAATTGGGTGTGGAATATTGAAACTCGAAGACCTTGTTTTGACTAGGAAAAGGAGCAATGGGCTTGTTTCTCTACTTTCTTAAATTGCCTTCCTATTAGGCGCCTAATTGGGGACTCTGTTGCCTGGGCTTTTAATTCGAATGGGAGTTTCTCTGTCAGCTCCTTTAGAAGTAAGCTTGAAGATCCTGATGTTGTTAGGGACTTGGTCCCGAAGTTCTTATGGAAGGGGATTTGTCCGCCTAAAATTGAGGTGTTTGTGTGGCAACTTTGGCGTGGTAGAGTCTTGGTGAAGGATGAGCTCCAACGGTTTGGGCTGCCTCAGATTTCGGATTTGAAGTGCCTGTTGTGTGAGAGGGAGAATGAGACTATAGATCATTTGTTCTTGCACTGTGGGTGGACGTTCTCTTTGTGGAAGATTTGTATGGCATGGTGGGACGTCCATTGCTGTATGAGTAATTTAGTTAATAACTGGTTGAACGGATGGTGTGGTTTATGCCCAGGTTTCAAACAGGAAAGAGCTTGGTATTCTATGTTTTTTGCGGTTGTTTGGACTGTCTGGGAGTGCAGAAACCAGAGGATTTTCGAAGATAAGAAAACTAAGGTTAGCCAAGCTGCAGATTTGGTAAAATTCAGGATAGTATGGTGGTTTAAAAACTTTGGTAAAGGGTCGCAGGAGGCAGTGGAGACCTTGTTACTGAATTTGAAAGATCTTTGCTTAGATCATAAGAAGTCGAAGACTTTCAAAATAGTGGATTGGATTCCCCCTGAGTTTGATATGCTCAAATTCAATGTGGATGGCTCAGTTATGGGGAAACTAGGACCTGCCGGAATAGGTGGTGTTTTGAGGGATGCGAACGGTAAAGTTCTTTATCTTTTTTCCTTTCATATGGGGATTCTGGACTCGAACACAGCTGAATTATTGGCTATTAAAAGGGCTACTGAGCTGATTGCTGCTAATCCGAATCTAAGTGGTCGTGACATTGCGATTGTTAGCGATTCGAAAGTGGCGGTTTCATGGGTTAATCATGGTGAGTTTGGTAATGTGGCTCAAGTCAAAGCGATTTACGATATCCGTGAGATTCTCAAGGATTCGGATCAGTTAAAGGTTGTGTTCGACTCTAGAATTTTCAATTCTTTTGCCGATAGCTTGGCTAAGATGGGGGCCAAATTGGCGGGTGACTTTGTGGAATGGGGTGACTTGTGACTGTTGTCTTGGCTGGTGCTGCTGCAGGGCGTGCTTTGGTTGTTTGTTTTTTTTTTGTTTTGTTTTCCTTTTTCTGTGTGGGGTGCGTCCCTGTGTTGGCTTTCTGGTGCCTGGTGGTGCTCTTTGTGTTGCTCTGTTTTGAGCCTTGGCTTTTGCCGTTTAATATAGCCTTTTCAAAAAAAAATTTGATTGACCATTAGGGCTCTGTTTGGATAGTTTTAGGCAAATTAAGTCACATTCACATGAGGCAAACTGGCAACGGTAGCCATTGAAAGTAAACAATGGACTTGAAGTTTGAACTGTGTTTCTTTGACTGCAAAGAGAATTGTATATTGTAAGCTTTCGAGGAGCTTACCAAACAGGCAGCCCTAGCTTTTCATGCACGCACGCATGGAGTTGGAGGCTTGAAGGCAATGTAATTCACGTGGTTAAACTAATGGATTCGAGATTAACTGAAGATCATCATTTTGCTTATAAACACATGGATTATATTTAGTAGAGATTATTTTAAGATCATCCAATTCATGACATCACATAGTTATATATGGAGAACAGGAGAAGAGACAACCGTTTAGGACAACAATCGGTCCAATTTTATGTGAGGGAGAGAAGGCCCACAAATTTTACCCAAGCAACCTGTTGGGCCAGGTTTTTGATACCGTGTATCTTTCATTCAAATCACGTCACGTGGTATGAGAACATGCTTGGTCCTAGGGGGAGCATAGTGAAGCAACCATCTAGGGCCCCGATTGTGAAGGGCCCCCAAATTGTAGTTAAAAAATAATTGATTTTAAAATATGGTCCATATAAGATTTTAAACAAAACAGACCTATAAATGACTTTAAAAATGGTCTACTAATACTATACACATATAATTTTATTTTATTTTAAAGGCCCACCAATGGAAACTCAACCCATAAATGACTTTAAAAATGACCCATTATACACATAATTTTTTTTCTTTTTTAAAAGACTCACTAATGGAAACTCATTTATCATTCTTACAATAACAACATTGGATCAAGGGTGGCGGTGGGTTGAATCCTAGCAACATTTGTGTTTGTAGTAAATAATCTTCTTTTATCTCTTAAGAAAAAAAAAACACTCAAAACTCTATTGACACAAAAATTCAGAAGTCGTTGTTTCGAAGGTAGTTAAATCAATACACTTATTTTTATTTTATTTTCTTTTTCGAAAACCGTTTTTTAATTTTTTTTATGTAAGCTTAATTAGTACTTTTGTCGCTAAAAATGTGAGACGAATAAGGTTAAAATGATATATTCTTTGATATAATTATAAAAAAAAATAATTTGGTAACTTTTATTTGCTATTTTGTTGTGTTATAAAAATGTGAGACGAGTTTGAGTTATTATATTGATTTTTACAAGTATTTACTAAAGAAAAAAAAAATCAAGTAAACATATATACAGTATCGAGAGTCTTAGTTTCTATAGTTCGCTTCAGGCCTCGAAAATCTCAAGGCCGGCCCTATATGAGAATAAACATGAATGACTACTTATATAACACCACATATTTAAGAGTTACGATATTTGCACCCTTCAAAAACTGTTTATACACCCCTTTTTGTATTTACACCCCATTAAAAAAAAAAAAATTAAATGAAATTGAGAGGTTCTTTTGACAATCCAATTTTTTCTTTTTACACTTCTTTTCTAAAAAAACTCCATTATTAAAATTTAAATTTTAATAATTTCTAAAGACATTACATTTTGTTACAAGATTATCCTT
The DNA here is from genome assembly GCA_030490815.1 of Acer saccharum. NCBI lineage: Eukaryota > Viridiplantae > Streptophyta > Magnoliopsida > Sapindales > Sapindaceae > Acer > Acer saccharum. The sequence continues at coordinate 38,061,314 of CM059872.1, forward strand.
TTTATCTTTTTTGAATTAAATTATTAAAAAAATAAATTATATCTCCTAAATCATTAGATTAATTATTATATATTAAATACTCTCTCCTAAATTTTTAATTACCATATTAAAGTCTCTCTCCTCCAATACATATTAAATTCCTGGTGAAAGTTAAAAAATAAAAATAAAAATAAAAATTTTTATTTTTAGGAACTATACGTATATATATATTAAAAAAAAATAAAAAAAAACAAATCGAAATATGAAAATACTTTTTGTTACTCTTGTAGGTATATGATTGCCTTAAGAACTTTAATTCTTTCATTAATCTTATAAATTATGAGTTTAATCGAATCTAGTTGAAACAATTCAAGTTTTCAAATATCTTTTTTTTTTTTTTTTTTTTGAAAATTGACTTTTTAATATATATATATATATAGTTTTTTACTAACAGTATATATACACATATATGTGTATATATATATATATACTGTTAGTAAAAAACTAAAATATTCATAAGTTATTTTTTTTCTTTAACTATTAATTAGAGATTGATAGAGAAAGTATGAAAATATGATTCTTTTTTTTTTTTTTTTTTTGAAAAATGGAGAGAGATTAATTAGGAAAGAGTGTTTAATATGGTAATAACATATTTAGAAGAGGGAGTTTAATATGTAATATTTAATGTAATGATTTAGGAGAGACAATTTTATTTTTTTTAATAATTTAATTAGTTTGGAATGTCTTTAAAATTTTTTGTCTTGTTTAGTAATTTCAATTTAGATTAAAATTGTCATTAATAAAAAAAAAAAAATTGGAGTGTGGATAGATAATTTGTGGATTGTAAGGAGAAGCTCTCAATGAAATTTTATAAGAACACCCCCACACATTACAAATATGCCCTTTCTTTTAATTTTAAAATAACTATTTAAATACTATAAAAAGGAACTATTTAAATAAATAAATTATACATATTTAATATATATAATTAAAATTATAGCACTAAGAAACCTAATAAACTTACAGCAATAAAAGGGTAGACATAAGAGATTTAAAAAGGAAGCTAAAATTATTGTTAGATATGAGATTTAAAAGAAAATGATACGAGAATTTTTTTTTCTTTGTTTTTGGGAAGAACCGGCCTTCGATCTCCTTACTTTTTAATGGAGGAGGCTGCTTTTTTAGGTTTGGAAGAAGGCTATTGAGTTATGCACTTTTTAATTTGGATTTTGTTTTTCTTTATTGATTTTTTATTTTATTTTATTTTGTTTAGTTACTTAACAATTAAAAACAGTAAAATAGTTATAAAATTATTATGTTTTTTAATTAAAATATTAATCACATAATTTAAGGCTAATATTGAAATTTCAAAAATATATAAAATTGGGGTGTACATACAATTTTAAAGGGGTGCAAATATCGTCACTCCATATTTAAATGAAAAATGCAAAATGTGTCTTATGTCTAGGAGCTTCAAAGTATAATGAAAAGCCATTTCATATTGTGATTTTTTTTTTTTTTTTTTTAAGTCATATTATGATTCTAATGCACACATGTATAACTAATGACTTGTAATCATATATATTCATCGAAGTTCATTATTCTTATAAATAAAAAATCACAAATTTTTGTACAAATGATGAAAGAAATAAAGAATAACAAATTTTCATATACAAAGTAGTGAACAATCAATTATATATATATATATATATATATATATATATATATGTGTGTGTGTGTGTGTGTGTGTGTGTGTGTGATCTCGTTGTAAGCTAGCCCTTGTTGGTCGTCTATGGTGATTTTGTCTCTCGAAGTCTCCTCTCTTCAGAAAGTAGTTTTGCGAACCTATAATGAGATGGAAATTTATTTTTTTTTGAAAAATCAAAGAAAACCAACTATAAAAAGAAGGCAGAACAGCCAACCAAAACAAAGCCAATGCCAGCAACAACAAAAAACTGCGTCAGGTGCAACACATCCCACACCTGACGCTGGGTTTTGAAAAGGGCAAGGCAAACCAAACCACAGCACGCAACAAGAAGAACAACAAAACCAGCAAAACAGAAAACCCAAAAAGACCCAATCAAGGCCCCCTCCAGTCCAGCATATCCCCCGATCCTTCAGCATAATGAGATGGAAAATTATGACAATCAATCACTCACTACTCACTAGTTAGAAATTAAATTATAAAAATGAACTCTCAAGAATCTTAGCTTGTACATACTTTTTCAGAGCCTCTGCGTTAGTGCCGCCATTTGGAATTGGTTCAGACAATCCGATCTCAAGATTCACTTTCGAAACTGGTTTCCTCAACAGTCTTTCACCAATTAGTACAAGTTTGTCCAAGTTTTCCTTGGTAGCAATGTCGGTCGAAGAATCTTTTCCTGTTAATGTATCATCCTGATTTCACAATATTATAGTTCATGAGAAGTACTATATAATTAGTGATCATATGCATTTATAAAATCTTAATCTAAAATCAAAGTAGGACAAGCTTATATATGTATATACTTGGATTCGGAGATAGTTCTGCTCAGATTGAAGTGATTGGAACACGACAGAGATATGGAAATCAACCATATCTACACTTGCTTGAGTGAACACATCCACTAATGGAACAGAACCACCATGAAGTGGTTGGTCCTAAGAGAGATGTTTAGAGAGAGAAACAGAGATTTTTAGGCGTGAGGGTGTGGTGGTTGGTCCTAAGAGAAGAAAGCCCTCCGAAGATGGCCATAGCACTAGGGCTGATTTTAGGGATAGGCTGTTCTCAGTGTTTGTGGATAACATCAATCCGACGGTAGATCAGGAAGGAATGTGGGGGATGCTCAAACCTTTTGGTAGGATTCGGGACGTTTATTTATCGCCAAGGTCGGAATTAAGGACAAGTAAATTCGCTTTTGTGAGTTTCAAAACTATAGAGGAAGCTAACAAGGTGGCAAATACCATTGATGGAATGCATATCTATAGTTGGCCAATCAAGGCAAAGGTGGTGGCTTACGGCTGGAATAGGAGAAGACCAGTTGATTTCAAAGGGAGGAGGAAGAACTCTCCAGTAAGATACAAGTCTGATGACTCAACAGATATAGGCATTCAAGGCAAAAGATCCTTCGTTGATGTATTGAAGGAGGAAAAGGGAGGTACAACCGGACAATGGAAGAAAGAAGCGACTGAAAGTTCAGTAGAGGCCATGAATCTAACAATGTCTTGGACTAAGAATCACAGGGACAGTGAGTGGCTCAATAAGTGTGCAGTAGGAGTATTGAAAGCCTTTTCCAATGTGTCAGCTGTGAACTCAAAACTAAAAACCAGAGGTTTCTCTTTTTCCTTTGCTTTTCTTGGAGAGAAGATTGTTCTTTGGTCTTTTGAGACAGAGATTAATAAGGAGGGTTTTATAAAGAATAGATTTTTCTGGGAGAATTGTTTTGTATCCATGCAGGATTGGACGGATTCATTTCTACCGAATTCTCGGTTGGCGTGGGTGACCTGCAAAGGGGTACCTTTGAGCTTTTGGTGTCCAGCTCTTTTCATGAAGCTGGGTTGGATGATAGGCAAACCATTGTTAGTGGATGAGGAAACCTCCAGGAACAAGAGACTGGATAGAAGGAGATTATTAGTCATTATTAATCAAGAGCAACCAGTTTCGACCAAGGTTTTAGTTAAATCTGAACAGAGATTCTTTAATGTTCTTGTGAAAAAGGAAGGTGATACGATGGAGTGGGCTTGGATTGAAGATTTTCTAGAACTGCACAAGGATGCTCTTTAAGATTTGAATTTGCACGAGCTTCCAGGAGAAGGGTTGTGTGCAGCTGATGGCAGAAAGGTTGGTGTTCCATCATCTTTCATAGGTGGCAGGGGAAAGACAAAAAAAAACAGGTAAAGAAAGTTCATATCAGGTTAAAGTGGGGGAAGGTAGACAAAAGAAAGTTTACAAGAGTAAGGCTGGAGGTGAGGCGGTTGTCAGTGATGTCAGTAGCAGTTCAAATCAGGAGAGTGGGTCGTTCAAAGTTAGAAGAGGAGCGGTAATAGAACCCATTGAAAAAGGTAAACAAAAGTGGGTCAGAGTTCAGAAAAGAAAAGTTAGGCATCAACCTCAAAAAGGTGGAAAGCTGGACTTGGAGAAAGGGAGAAGTCAGAAGGAAAGGGAGAGGGTCAGCTCGGAGGACAACTTATCATCTGATGAAATCAAGGATCAAGGTGCGAATAGGAGATTTTGGAGGGTGACAGCTCCAAGTTGGGTAGTATAAAGGAGTCTGGGCAACAAGATGATTGGGCCTTTTCTAATGGTCCGAAATGGCAAGTTAAAAAAGTTCCTGATGGGTTGGTCAAAGCCCAATTTTCTATTGAACCATCACTGGAGGAGTCAATATAGGCCCATCTGAATGCCATTGAGGCTGATTTTGTTAAAGCAAAATTTGGGGTGGACCTTAGAGGTCAGTTTCACTCTGGTTTTCAGAAGCCAAATAATAAAGGAGGGGAACAGGGTCTTTTATTGGAGAATGGCAGTGGAAGTGAGCAGAGTTCAGAAGAGGAGAGTGGAATCTCTCCTACTGTTAGAGAATAAAAAAAGAGAGGACTTTTACCTAGTGTTAGAGAAGAATACGAAAATCAGATGGGGGGGTGACAGCAAGCAAAATCGATATCAAAGAAAATCAGGAATTAAGAAGAGGTCTTCGGCCAAGAAGCAGGGGATCTCAGAGACTACAGAGGGTGATCCAAAAGTTAAGGCTATGAGAGTTGGGTGGAATCTTGAAGAGGAAATTACCAAGGTTATTGACATAGGACGAGCTTTGGGTTTCAATTTTAATAGCAACATAGATGAAGTGATGGAAGTGATAGCTGCAAGGGAAATTGAGGATGGTGTGAGGAACAAGGACAAGCATGCTTAGCTTGTTGTTATTGTTGTCAGGTCAGGGTTTCTATCTTTTTATGTTAGCTTTAACTTGGAATGTGAGAGGTTTAGGTAGGTTGGAGAAGAGGAGATTGGTGAAGAATTTGGTCTTGAAGCATAAACCAATGTTGCTTTTTCTTCAGGAAACTAAGTTGGGGGCTTTTGACAGTAGTGTTATTAATTCTTTAGGGGGTGGCTGGTTGAGGAGAGGTGTTGGGGTTGAGGCGGTGTGGGCTTCTGGTGGTCTGATTACAATGTGGAACGAGGACCAATTTGCAGTGATAGATTGCATTTCTAATATGAGATGTATAGTTCTTGCGGGAGAATTGACTGAATTGAAGAAAATGGTGGTGTTATGTAATGTTTACGCAACGAACGTCGAAAGTGAGAGGTTAGAACTGTGGGATTTATTCTCCAAGCTCAAGGATCCTTGCCGTTTCCTTGGTGCATTGGCGGGGATTTCAACACGGTGCTTACGGATTCGGAAAGGACAAGGGATGGCAACTATGGATATTCGGTAAGAAATTTCAATAACTTTGCTCTCAATGCTAGAGTTGTTGATATTCCTCTTCATGGTATTAAGTTTACTTGGACTAATAATAGGGAGAATGCGTCTTGGGCGCGATTAGATAGATTCTTAATATCCCCTTTGATCCTTTTGATGTTTCCGAACTTAATTCAAAAAGGTCTCCCGAAGAGTGTGTCGAACCACAATGCTATTGTTTTGTCTATTTCCAAGGTGGATTGGGCTCCCTCTCTTTTTCGGTTTTATACAACTGGCTTGAGGATAGGGAGTTGTCAAAGAGGGTTATGGAGGGTTGGGTTTCCAGTAAGGTTAAAGGATCAGCTGGGTGGGTTCTTTTTTCTAAACTTAAGGGGGTTAAGAAAAGAGTGAAGAGTTGGGTTGCTTCTAAGAATCTGGTTCCGAATTTGGTTAGTAAGTGTGAGGAGCGTCTTGAGGTGGTGGATAAAAAAGCTACTACTGTGGGCCGGTCTGAAGAGTTAAGAAAGGAAAGGCTTGGGATTCTTGTGGAGTTATGGAAAGAAATTAGGAGGGAAGAACAAATGTGGAGACAGAAGTCTAGGATCATATGGGCTACCGAAGGTGATAGGAATTCGAAGTTCTTTCATAGCATGGCCAATGGAAGAAGGAGAAGAAATTACATAGGAGACATCAATCTAAATGAGGTTAGGACTTCTAATCTAGGTCTTGTGAAAGAAGGGATTCGAGACTTTTTTCATAATCAGTATCCAAATGTCTCTTGGATTCGGCCTAGGATTCATGGTTTGAATCTAAAACAGCTGTCTTTTGAGGAGTCTAGTTTGTTGGAAAGTTCTTTTAGTTTAGAGGAAGCTTGGGAAGCTGTGAGATCTTGTGATGGCAATAAAGCCCTGGGTCCTGACAGATTAAATTTAAGTTTATTAAAGCGAATTGGGAAGTCATTAGAGAGGATTTTATGAGGTTTTTGCATGAATTCCATAGAAACAGCCCAGTTGTGAAAGAGGTTAACAGAACTTTCATTGCCTTGATTCCTAAATGTGTCAAACCGGAGGGGATGCGTGATTTCAGGCCCATTAGTTTGGTTGGTTGTGTGTACAAGGTGTTGGCGAAGATTTTGGCCAACCGCCTAAAGAAAGTAATGGACTCTATCATAGGAGAAACTCAATCGGCGTTCGTTAGAAACCGACAAATCCTAGATAGTTTTATCATAGCGGAAGAGGTGATTCATTCATGGAGAAAGGAAGAGGTTGGGGGGTTGGTGATCAAATTGGATTTCGAAAAGGCTTACGATAGCTTGGACCATGGTTTTCTAGATTCGGTGATGAAAGATATGGGTTTCGGGGAAAAGTGGCATATGTGGATCAAGAGTTGTATTTCTACACCTCTTATTTCAGTTTTGGTGAATGGTAGTCCGACCTTGCAGTTTGGGATGGAGAGAGGTTTACGTCAGGGGGACCCTATATCCCCTTTTCTTTTCATTATGGTAACGGAGGCGCTTAGCTGTCTTTTAGGAAAGCTAGCGGACTTGGGTTGATGGAAGGAATTCATTTTGGTCATAATACGGTTCATGTGTCTCATCTCCAATTTGCAGATGACACGATGGTTTTTATTAAGCCAAAGATGGAGTATCTTTGTAATGTAAGATGAATATTGAGGTGTTTTGAATTGGATTCCGGATTGAAAATCAATTTTCACAAGTCTTCTGTCATTAGAGTCGGAAGGAAAGTGTCGGTTAGTGATAAGTGGGCAAAGGTGTTTAGGTGCAAAAAAGCAGTGTTTCCCATAACTTATCTTGGCCTTCCTTTGGGAAGCAAGAAGAATTCCAAAGGTGCTTGGAACACAGTGTTAAATCGCATTAGGAATAGGCTCACTCCTTGGAAAAGAAATTTCTTGAGCAAAGGGGGAAGACTTGTTCTCATTAAGGTGGTTCTTTCGAATCTTCCAACTTATATGATGTCTATTTTTAGATAGAGCAGTCAATATTATAGTGGTTTAGTTTTTTATTAAAATGCAGTTAGTGGTTAGTAGTCTTAATCTAAGTTGACGAGTAGATATTATGGTCTATCAAGAAAACCTGTCATTTTGTCAAAATCAGAAGTATCAATAGTCTCCAACATGCTGGATGGTTCTCTTGTCTTCTCGTGTGGTGACACATCTGTTTATTAACATCACTATACAAAACTTGAAATGTTAATTACTGTACAACAAAGTCCAATTTGGAATATAATACAGCCATGTTATGTAATAAACATAATATTAGTACTTCTTCTTTTCGGGAAACAGGGTTGAAATATCAAACAAAAAAAAAAAAATCAAATGCTTGTCTTTTTGTCAAAAATCAAATGCATCAAATAGTCTCCAACATGCTGGCCGGTTTTCGTGTGAGCTTGTGTTATTTGAACCATGCCAAGAAGAGTAAGAGCATCTTCAATAGTCTCCCTTGAAAACATCCTTTAGCTTAATTAAGAGATTAGGTGTATTTTGCAGCTCCAATAGCTCCCTAAATGGCTCATTTAATTGTGTTCTGGTAAAGTTCACTCTCTTAGTTAATGGGTGTTTTCAGACCCCTTTAAAGTGGGCTCTACCTATTTAAGATTATTTATTTATTCAGTATCTAGCTAACATTTAAATAATAATAAAAAATTATTAAAGAGGTCATTTTGAGGGATTATTGTTGGAGCACATACTCCTTTAATGGTCTCTTACAATAACATACACCCATAAATAAGGGAGTTTCCAAAAGAGACTGTTGAAGATGCTCTAATGCTAGACATTCAACTACTATCACAACTTTCAATCACAACATATGTGACAATTTATGTGTCAATTGGTGAGTGGATATATGAGTAAGTAAGATAAATTGTCATTAATGCATGTGTATCCACTCACCAATCTCATATATCTACTCACCAATTAATAGTGGTTGTGATGTTTAGTATTACTCTTTTTGGAATGAAAATGGTGAATCTTCGCTTACTTTCTTACGCACATATTACTTGTGGTCCCAACTTAAGCCAAGTCATTAGGAAATTTTTTGAAAATTGAAGATTTAATAGAAACTGAAGTCAATAAATACCCATCACGTTCCTAGACAAATACTTACTAATTAAAAGCCTTCAACTTCAACATATCTCTCTCTCTCTCTCTCGATCTCTCTCGATCTTGATCCTCTGCTTAGTTGATTTCTTGTTTAATTTACAGTATTTATTGCTGTCATGGAACCATTAGTCTTGGAGAGTCCAAAATCACCCCTACAACCTCCAACTTTTGGAAACCTAATCACTGTTCTTAGCATTGATGGAGGTGGAATTAGAGGGATCATCCCTGCAACTATTCTTACCTTCTTAGAGTCTGAGCTTCAGGCAGATAATTTTTTGTATACTTATTATATAATTTTTATGTGGTTCTCTACTAAGAGATCTCTTATTTTAACAGAAACTGGATGGTGAGGAAGCAAGACTTGCAGACTATTTTGATGTGATTTCGGGTACTAGCACAGGCGGCCTAGTGACTGCGATGTTAACTACTCCGAATGACCAGAACCGCCCTTTGTTTGCTGCCAAAGACATCAAAGACTTCTATCTTCAAAATTGCCCTCAAATCTTCCCTCAAGACAAGTAATTAATTAATTAATAATCTTTGATTATTATCAATGTCAATTTATGAATCATATATGTTAATTTGATGTTTTCTTGCACACAGTACTACAACTTATTTGCCCTTCTCTAAGATGTTCAAATCTCTGGCTGGACCAAAATATGACGGCAAATATCTACATAGCCTTGTAAAGGAAAAATTAGGAAGCGTACGGTTGCACCAGACATTGACAAATGTTGTGATTCCAACTTTTGACATCAAGAAACTCCAGCCAATCATCTTTTCCACTTACGATGTACACTCATTCTTATTCATCTATATATATGATCTATCTTTAACTTCATAATTTCCAATTTGAATTAATATGAGCCAGTTCTAATAGTACTATATATATATATATATTTCAGGTGAAGAAAAATCCAAGCATAGATGCCCTACTTTCGGATATTTCCGTTGCAACTTCAGCTGCTCCAACTTATCTTCCAGCGTATAATTTTGAAACCGAAGACATTTCTACAGGAAAAGTTAGAACATTCGATCTCATTGACGGTGGTGTGGCTGCTAATAATCCGGTATATTTATTGATATATAGAGATTAGTTTTTAAAACTTGCAATTTCTTTGAGTTTTTCATTCATTCTGGCAATAGTTCGAGTCGTCTCGGTGGTATAAAAAAAAAGTAATGCTAGAGGACCCAAAAAAGTGACCCAAATTTTGGATCCAAACATATGTGGCAACATCACGTGGGATCTTTGGAAAGAGTGACGTGGGCCCATATTGTGTGTGATGTTGCCACATAGGTTTGGGTCCAAAATTTGGGTCACTTTTTTGGGTCCTCTAGCATTATTGTAAAAAAAAAAAAAAAAAAAAAAAAAGTTCTGCATAATAAATCTAATATATGTTCATGATTTGGTTTAATTTTCTCAGACTTTAGTTGCTATAAGAGAAGTGACAAAAGAAATCACCCGGGGCAGTGCCGATTTCTTCCCTATAAAGCCAACGGACTATGGCCGGTTTCTGGTTATATCATTAGGGACTGGTTCGCCGAAAACAGAAGAGAAATACGATGCTCTTAAATCGGGTAAATGGGGATTGTTGGGGTGGCTGACAAGTGAAGGCTCCAATCCATTGATAGATGTTTTCATGCAATCTAGCAGCGACATGATCGACTTCCATGTCTCTACTGTTTTCCAAGCTCTTCATTCTGAAGAAAACTATCTTCGAATCCAGGTAAATTTTCAGATGAAGGCGCGGGTATACGTGAATCACATGATCGTATTAATTATGATTGTGAAATTGATGAATTTGATGAACAGGACGATACACTCAGCGGAAATGAGTCTTCCGTGGATATTGCAACCAAAGAGAACTTGGATAGTCTTGTGAGGGTGGGTGAAAAGCTGTTAAAGAAACCAGTTTCGAAAGTTAATTTCGAGACTGGTGTCTTTGAGCCGTGTAATCGGGGCACAAATGAACAAGCTTTAATCAAGTATGTAATTACGGAATTATTTGATCATATTTCATTTTAGCTCGAATGGTGTCTATCATTTTGATGAATTTTAAAATAAAATAATAAATTAACATTTTGTATTTATTTTATTTGTGTAGAATAGCTGAAGTGCTGTCCAAGGAGAAGAGGATTCGTGACATGAGATCACCACACGGGAAGAAGCCGGTTGCAATCGGCCAAATCAAAAGCAGGAATATATTGCTAGACAGCTTCTAGTAATTACCTTTTATTATTATTATTATTATTATTAATTTTTCATTTTCATTTCAAATAAATTCAAGGCAGATATAGATGGCTAGCTAATTTCTCGTTTTGATGTAACTAATTATATATTCTTCATTCATTGGAATGGAGGCATCTAGAATGCAACAATATTATCGATGTAATTATCCATTTAATTTTAATTCAAATCGTGTTTTTTTTTTTTCAAGTAATTAATTAGAATTTAGAATTGGTAAGAATGATAAGATTTAAACTCGCGATCTTAATATGTTAATACAATGGATTATTACGTGAAAAAAAAAAAAATTGAAATGTCTCAAAAAGATCTCTCGAAATAGAAAGGATATTAAATGTCCTGATAAAATCTATTTATTTTTTTTATATATATGATGTCTTCGACAAAGAAATGAATGACATGACATATAGCCATATAGCTTAATTTTGTATAAAATGTTGAAAAGAAAATTCAAGGATGTGTTTATATATATATATATATATATATATATATATGAATTAATTTCTGTAATTACCAAGAAATTAAATAATTTTCCTCTTAATTTTAAAGATTTATTTTGTGCATCTAATTATTTATTAATGGGAATTTCAAATGAAAATGTTAATCATGATATCAAGATATATACGTGGGAGAGCTTGACATCATTCATAGTTTTATAACCAGAAATATACGATCGATGAGTTATATACGGAATCAATTTATTATGTTCTCATTTTCGTATAAATTGATGCACCACAATTTAATAATAATAAAAACATAAAAGGTTGGTTGTCTAGATACATTGAGATAAAAGTTCAACTAGCTACTAGCTAGTCATGTGCATTGAAATTAATCACCAACTTTGATAAAATGGCCCGCAAACTATAATTAATTAATACTAATTTAGAATGTGTAATCATATAGAGTAGTCAATATTATAGTGGTTTAGTATTTTATTAAATGCAGTAAGTGGTTAGTAGTCTTAATCTAAGTTGACGAGTAGATATTATGGTCTATCAAGGACTTGTAATTTTGTCAAAATCAAATGCATCAAATAGTACGTCTCCAACATGCTGGCTGGTTCTCTTGTCTTCTCGTGTGGTGACAAATCTGTTTATTCACATCACTATAGAAAACTTGAAATGTTAATTACTGTACAACAAACACACATTTGAAAAGTCCGATTTGGAATATAATACAGCCATCTTATGTAATAAACATAATATTAGCACTTCTTCTTTTCGGGAAAGAGGGTTGAAATATCAAAATTTTTTAAACGGTAAGTTTCATAAAGCAAAGCGGGAAAATTACAACGAGAAAACAAGAGGCTCAAAGGGCAAGCACACAACCAAAATGGGGCTGAGAAGCCACAACCCAACAAAAAGCAACACAAAGGCTACCCCACCCAAAGACAAACCATAGAAACGAAAAAGTCACTCTCGTGCAAGCCCAACCCCCATTTGACCCATCATTAGAACCAAAGACCCTAACACTCTGACTATTAGCCATCTTACTCTTAGAGCCACCTAAAGAAGTCACCTAATGGTTGTCTTTCTTGCCACTACTCACCAATCTATCTCTTTTTGGAAATCCAGTATGCTCACCATACGAGGCAATGAGCTAGAAGTACCAATAGACCCATCAAGCAAGCCATAAGCCCTCAAAACAGCCATCCCATTCGAGCCACAAGCCTCCTCCCATGCAACAAACCCAACACACCCTTTCTTGGTACAATTGATATCTCTTATTTCTACAAGTTGTGTAGCCCCTTACTTTCATCTTTTATGCTTGTTTTTTAGGTAAAACCGGGTATTTAACATTTTAAATAAGTGTTTCAGGTTATTTTTAATCATAGGGGCTAAAGTGCAAAAATGTAAGAAGTTTGGGGCAAAAGTGTAATTTTTAAAAGTTAAATTTTGCTCCCTAGTTCGGCGATTAGGGGCCGCCATTTAGGGAGTAGAAAGGGACCAAAGACCCCAATTTTGTAAATCGGCGGCCCGTGGCCGCAGAATAGAGCTCATAATCGAGGTGGAATTTTGACGAAAGCTTCCTACAGAATGCTCAACTTGCGGGGGCCATATCTCTCTCCTCCAATCGAACTAGATTTCATGCTATATATGGTTGGAAAGCCCCAAAATTCTTCTTTCCAATGGTTCTTCAAGAACACAATTCCAATGTTTGTGGAGAAAGTTATGTCCATTTCCGTAACGGTGCGCGCTGTTGGAAACTCACCCGTAAAGCCCCCAAAATCAGCCACTTATGTAAGGGCATTCTCGTCCTTTCACCATAATTTCTGCCCTAAGATTCTCCCCACTATATATACCCCATTTTCTTTAGTTTTTACAGAATCCTTTCAATCTCTCTCTCTCTTCCGCCTAACTCTCTCTCTCTTCCATTTTCTTCAGCTTCTTCACCTTCTTCACCAAATAAGGAGAGGATCTGATAACTCTTATTTCTACATGTTGTGTAGCCCCTTACTTTTATCTTTTATGCTTGTTTTCAGGGTAAAACCAGGTATTTAACGATTTAAATAAGTGTTTCAGGTAATTTTTCATCACAGGGGTTAAAGTGCAAAAATAGAGAAATGTTGGGGCAAAAGTGCAATTTTTGAAACTTAGATTCGGCGCCCCATTTCTGCTATTAGAGGCCGCAGAAAGGGACCAGAAGACCCACTTTTTGTAATTCTACGGCCTAGGGCACATAACAAGTCGCGGAATTTTGACGAAAGCTTCCTGCAGAGTACTCAACTTGTAGGGGCCATATCTATCTCCTCCGATCGAACTGGGTTTCGTACTATATATGGTTGGAAAGCCCCAGAAGTCTTCTTTCCAACGGTTCATCAAGAATGTGATTTCGATATTTGTGGAGAAAGTTATGCCCGTTTCCATAACGGTGCATGCTGCTGGAAACCCATCCGCGAAATGCCCAATCTTCAGCCACTTAAGGGCATTTTCGTCCTTTCCCCCATTTCTGCCCTAATCTCTAAACACTATAAATATCCCCATTTTCTTTTCTCTCTTCAGTTTTTACACATAATCCACAACCCCCCTCTCTCTCTCTTCCGCCCCTCTCTCTCTCTCTCTTCCATTTTCTTCACATTCTTAACATTCTCCACCAAATAAGGAGAGGATCCAAGCTCCCATGGAGGTTTTTCCTCCATGGGAGCTCCCCATATATCTCCACAACCCCGTTTTACACTTCCTCCATCCATTTTAGGGCAGTTTGCAAGGAAATAAGAGAGGTTTTTGGACCAAATCTGAGCTAGGAAAGCTAGGAGCTTCTTTAGAGGGTTTGTCTTCAAAGGTTGTCTCATTTTTACTCATTTCTTTGTATTTTATGTTTCTTTGATGTGTAACCCCGATTTGGGGAATATTGTAAACCTACACTTGTGTAATATATGTTGTTTATGCTTAAATTCGATTGGGTTTTGTTTCACTCTTTGTTAATTTCATGAATTTAGCTTTAATTGCAATATCTATGTGTGTAGAGGTCCTAAATTGATATGTGTCCATGATTGGGATTAGGAGTAGAGTAATTTAATGTAGGAGTAGTGTAATTTAACTTCCCATGATTGTTGATTGATTGATGGATGACCAAAATGCCATGGTTAGAGTAATTTGAGTGTTAGAGATTTAGCTCCAAAGAGTGGAAAAGGTTTCAGTTCAGGCATTTAGTTGCTAAATTGGCCTGGGTTCCATATTCTTGTACTTAATGGGTCTTGTTATCAAGGCAAAATTGCTCATCCTTGGCCAGATTGGGTAATAAATTGATTTAGGGAAAATTCCCAAATCAAGAGAATGAACCCTTAACCTGTATTGAATGTCCTTAATGAATAACAACCAACTTATTGCACATTGTTTTTGGTAAACTTGTTTCCCATGTCTAGTCATCCTAGGGAGATTGATAAAACCGAATCAGCATCTAGAGTAAAGACAAACTAAATTCCTCTTATGCTTGTGTAGTTATATGGATATTTCATTGCTTAATGCTTTCACTCGGTTAGCCACCTTGTGGATGATATTTAGGTTGTGTGCTATATTTTGCGTGGTTCACATTAACATGTCCAGCGTGATATCCTCTACATTTGACCAGACAGTGAGAGATACACTAGGCTGGCGTGTAGAACTCGTGTGTGTGTCCCACAGTCCTTAATGAATCCAAGCATTTATGCATGGATGTAATCTCTAAGACATCGAGAGAGATTAGAGATTAATTAAGGGGACACGAGCATATAACATATGTGTTGTATGGGTATCTCGTATTCTTAATGCTTTCACTTGGTTGCCATCCCGTATTTGGTTAGCCATTGTGAATGAATTATTGGCTGTAGTATGGCCCACGCGGTTGCGCATTACATGCCCAACGAAATAACCACTGTATATGACTAGACAGTGAGAGATACACTAGGCTGGCATATAGGGCTCTTATGTGTGTACCACGGTACTTAATGAATTCATGTGTACTTTGTATGTGTGGATGTGATTTCTAAGACTCGAGAGAGATTAGAGATCAATTAAGGGGACACGAGCCTATGATATACTTGCATATTGAGGGACTAAATGAGTCTAGAGCTTAACTAGTGGATTGTTATGGTTGAATCATTTCCCTAGTGTTACCACATTTCATGCATCTCTCCATTCCATCATATCCATGTATATATTATGTTAGTTAGTTTAATTATTTATATTATTATTTACTTTTCCACAAACGCAACACATGAGTTCTCTCGGAGTGTTGTAATAATAGCTAGAACCAGTGACGGTCGACGGATCCCACCTCCCTGCGGAACGATACCCTCACTTGCCGCTGTGCTAGTCTCTATGACTCGCGCGCTAGCGAGGTCGAACTTAAATGTTCATCTTTTGACCGACATCGTAACGACGTGTCGTCAGGATCCAAGCTCCCATGGAGGTTTTTCCTCCATGGGAGCTTACCATACACCTCCACCACTATTTTCACACTTCATCCATCCATCTTAGGGTAGTTTGCAAGGAAATAGGAGTGGTTTTCGGACCAAATCCGAGCTAGGAAGGTTGGGAGCATCTTTGGAGGACTTGTCTTCAAGGGTTTGCTCTTATTTGCTCATTTCTTTGTATTTTCTATTTCTTTAATGCGTAACCCCGATTTGGGGAATATTGTAAACCCTACACTTGTGTTATATATGTTGTTTGTTCTTAAATTCATGTGGGTTTTGTTTTACTCTTTGCTAATTACATGTTTTAAGCTCTAATTGCAATATCCATGTGTATAGAGGTCCTAAATTGATATGTGTCCATGATTGGGATTATGAGTAGAGTAATTTAATGTAGGAGTAGTGTAATTTAGCATCCCATGATTGTTGATTGATTGATGGATGACCAAAATGCCATGTTTAGAGTAATTGGAGTGTTAGAGATTTAACTCCAAAGAGTGGGAAAGGCTTAGTTCATGCATTTAGGTGATAAATTGGCCTTGGTTCAAATTCTTATGCTTAATGGGTCTTGTTATCAAGACACAATTGCTCATCCTTGGCCGGATTGGGTAATAAATTGATTTAAGAAAAATTCTCAAGTCAAGAGAATGAACCCTTAACCTACATTAAATGTCCTTAATGTATAACAACCAACTAATTTGCACATGTTTGTTTGGTAAACTTGTTTCCCATGTCTAGCCATCCTAGGGAGATTGATAAAACCGAATCCGTATCTAGAGTAAAGACAAATTGAATTCCTCTTGTGCTTGTGTAGTTTTATGGGTATTTCATTACTTAATGCTTTCACTCGGTTAGCCACCTTGTGGATGATATTTAGGTTGTGTGCTATATTTTGCGTGGTTCACATTAACATGTCCAGCGTGATATCCTCTACATTTGACCAGACAGTTGAGAGATCACTAGGCTGGCGTGTAGAGCTCGTGTGTGTGTCCTACCGTTCTTAATGAATCCAAGCATTTATGCATGGATGTAATCTCTAAAACATCGAGAGAGATTAGAGATTATTTAAGGGAACACGAGCATATAACATACGTGTGTATGGGTATCTCGTATTCTTAATGTTTTCACTTTGTTGCCATCCCGTATTTGGTTAGCCATTGTGAATGAATTATTGGCTGTAGTATGGCCCATGCAGTTGCGCATTACATGCCCAACGAAATAACCACTGTATATGACCAACAGTGAGAGATACACTAGGCTAGCATACGAGCTCTTGTGTGTGTCACGGCACTTAATGAATTCATGTGTACTTTGTATGTGTGGATGTGATTTCTAAGACTCGAGAGAGATTAGAGATCAATTAAGGGGACACGAGCCTATGATATACTTGCACATTGTGGGACTAAGTGAATCTAGAGCTTAATTATGAGGATTTTTACGGTTGAGTCATTTCCTTAGTGTAATCACATATCATGCATCTCTCCATTCCACCCTATCCATGTATACATTATGGTAGTTAGTTTTTTATTATATATTATTTACTTTTCCACAAATGCAACACACGAGTTCTCTCGGAGTGTTGTAATAATATCTAGAACCGGTGACGGTCGGCGGATCCCACCTCCCTGCGGAACGATACCTTCACTTGCCGCTGTGCTAGTCCCTATGACTCACGTGCTAACAAGGTCGAACTTAAATGTTCATCTTTTGACCGATACCGCAACGACGTGTCGTCAACAACCACCCCTATCACCACTAGCAATCCCTTACTTAGAAAAGGCTACTTTGACTTGCTCCTTTTCTAACACCATTCCACCCTTTCCTTTCTTGATGATAACCCGGTTTTCCAAACAGCTTTTAGAGAACTTGCAGCCTTTTGACAAAAGAGAGGCACCGTCCTTATAACCCTCAACTTTGTCTTCAAGGCAACAAAGCCTCATAGAGCTTGTATCCAAACCTTTCTCTAAACCCTCATCAAAACCTTCCAAAAGAGAAAGCCTCTTTCCTTACCCGACTGACATCTTGTGCTGTCTAGCAACTCCCATCTCTTTCATTTGAATTTGAACTTGATTTAAAGAAGGAACTTCCCCAACCCTTAAACTTGGCTCATGGACCACACTAACCTTATTTGGCATCCTCACCGAACAATCTTCTCTTTCCTCTTCTACAGCTCAAGAAAACTCTCCATCCACACGAAATCCACCTTCATCTCCTCTTCAACCAATTTAATCATACAAGAACCATTCTAAACACAACCTTAACATCACAAGAGATTGATTTACTATCAGGTATTAAGACCCAGATTCTCCCTCTATCAAACCGATTTCTCAGCACCAAATCTTCTTTAACAATGAGAGGTTATCCTATCATCCGCCCTAATTTCTTGAAATAATCATGGTTCCAAATATACAAAGGAATCCCATAGCAAAGGATCCAAGCAACTCTAGACTTAGGAATCAATCACTCTGACCAATTTACCATAGATGAAAAACAATCATCCCATAAAAAACGACTTATGATGAATTCTTCTTTCTCAATCTTCGAATCGAAAAACCATAAATGCAGTTATCTCTGACATAAGAAGAAGAGAACTTCATACATCTCTTAAATAGGTGATGGTTAACACTAGAGACCCCAGAAAACTTATTGAGAAATCCCACTGCGCAACTTTTGAGCCAAACTTGGTCTATCTCCCGTTGCTTCTATTCCATGGAAAGAACTCCCTCTACTTCCTCTACTTCTTCTGTTTTCGTCTGCTTTCCGATCACAGCATCATCATAACTCCTGCCTCTTTTATATCCATTCTCGACCTTTGGCAAAACCACATCACCTAGCCCATTTTAAGCCTTAGACACCACTGATTTTCCCCTATTCAATCCAAAAGACGCCACATTGGCGCTCACCCGATAATCAAAAACAACCATCCCATTCACCCTTTTTGATATTGCGTTTGCTTCCTCCACCGTTTTGAAACGCACAAACCGAAAGCATGTCCCTCGAAAGCTCTTTTTCGAGGAGAGGT
The DNA here is from genome assembly GCA_030490815.1 of Acer saccharum. Lineage (NCBI taxonomy): Eukaryota > Viridiplantae > Streptophyta > Magnoliopsida > Sapindales > Sapindaceae > Acer > Acer saccharum. Next base: position 38,079,940 of record CM059872.1, read on the forward strand.
ACACATCCCTCACCTTCCAAAAGACTTGAAAAACCTCCACAACTCTCTCAAACCTAAACTAGGACTCAAATTATCAATAAAATTGATACTAGTCCGACCCTGAAATCTTTCCTCAACACCCAGACCTGATTCCTTTCATGGCCAAAGGAATCAAGCAATCTCTCTCTAACTTTCTCTCTCTCCTTTTCTCTCATTTTTGGTATCAAATTCAACACTATTACACCTTACATGCATGCAAGGCCATGGCACCTTGAAAAATTGACGGATTTGAAAAACTTTACAAGACAAAGAATTTTCCTCCAACAGAAGCAATGAGTCAAACAAATCAAAAACTATTAAGAGGTTTAATTTATTCATGTACTGAAGAAAAACATCAACTACTTTCGTATATATAAATTAATGTTATTAGAAATATTATAATAGATTATGACCGTAGATTTCTCACTCGTGCCTATAAAATGAATATGGCGGGACTTAATTAAACCTCCCACAACTAATGTAGAATAAGAGGTGTATTAATTACCACATGTACTAAGAGAAAATGGTGCCCATAAAAATTATTTCAGAGTGTAATAATCTTCATTTTTTTTTTTTTTTTTTTTTTTTTTGGTATCGAGGATCCCGGACTTCGTCCAAGCACCCATCAACCTGTCCTCCCCAACTACATGACACACCCATGGCTAATTTACTGGTTTTGACGGTCTATTTGTTGGTTGTTGTAGAGTAGGACAGATGAGAAACTAGGGGTGGGCGTTTTCGGGTCTGGTTGGGTTGGGTTGGGTTGAAAAGTTTTCAACCCAGTCCAATCCAACGTAAGTTTTAACCTAACCCAATATTTGTCAGGTTGGGTTGGGTTGGGTTGATCGGCTTGGGCTTCTAAGCCCAATAAAAAAAATATTCGAATTCAAATTTTATTATATGAAATTTAAATTTAAAATAATTTTTTTTCACTCTAATATCATATTACACGGATTTAGATTTCTTAAAGGCATTAAAACCAAATCACAACATATAATATTGTTGCACAATTAAAAAATATATATATATATATATAACAATTTATCCAACTTGAAAAGTCTCCATCTAAGCCTCCCATCCCTTTTACGATTATAATCACTTCGTCGAATATCTCGTGGTTGGATAATCTATTATTTATTTCAACCAACATAATAGTTTGAGCTTCTATACAATTATTAGACTTTTTTCTACCAAATTCTCAATCGAATCCTAAGGGAAAAAAAAAAAAAAAAAAAACATTTTAAAGTACAATCAAGGATGTGCCAATTAATATAAAAGATGAAGACAATATAATTGCATATTTTTAATAAATGTATTATATATTATGGTATAAAATATTTAAAAATATGTATTTATATTTGTCATTTATAATATTATAAATGGTTCATGAGTAAATTTTTTAAATATTTTAAAATATGAGATTTCATAATAAATCTAATAATAAATAAAGTTATTTTCGAACTGCAGAGCTGAGAGTTACCCATATCCCAACCCCGTCCTTCCACCAACTGAGCTAGCGCCCTGATAGTTGGCCATAATGTAATTGCCAAGAGTAGAACCAAGGACTTGGGTTTCATCCCAAGCCTTGGACCACCAAGGCAACTACCTCGTGGTTAAAAATCTTCATTTTTCTCTCTAACGTATAAGTAAATCATTTTTTTTTTACTTTGTGTGGTATATTATCATTTATTAGTTGTAAATATTTCTTTCTTGAATATAGTTGTATATGCTTGACTATTTAATCGTTAATCCATTTATCATTCTCAGATTTCTTCAAATCGAAAAGAAAATCAGATGTTCTAAGCTAGATGCATGAGATAAACAACTTGGAATGTAAAATTAATTATTCGTGAAATGGTCCGCAAATGGACCAAAATAAAAATAAAAATGAAGAATTATTGTTAACTGTCGCAATCTTGGTTGACGAGTAGATAGTTAATTAGATATCCAGCTTGCCTTTTGGCTGTTATGAAAGTTTATCATTTCAAAATATATATATATATATATATATATTATGGTCCATCAAGTAATCAATATAAAATAACAAGTAGTCCAGCGGCGTCTTTTTATTTAATTGTCTCTCGTATGGTGACAATAAGTCAATAATGACTAATGAGTAAACAAATTTAAAATGCTTATTGAAGCTTTCTCTTCTATTTTAATTAATTAATTTTTGGCTTTCAATGAGAAATTTCGATTAGTTAATAATGCACGATCCTTCTGTCATGATGATCACAGTTTTTTTTTTTTTTTTGATTGTACAACAACTGCCGGGACTGGCGAGATAAGGCTCTACTAGCGCAGCCCGGACGAACAGCTCCCACAAACGGGGAGAGGCCATCCACATACAAGTGGGACAACACCCACACACATGGTGGGAAAATTGGCATATATCTATGCATGCATGGCCACCTGAACCTTGATGGAGAGGTCTCCATTTGGAGAGCTACACCACATTAGCATATGGCCAAATGCTGATGATCACAGTTTTTGTATATAAAAGAAATCAAATTAATGCACATGCAGTTGAAAATGAACCTTGTAATAGAGCTATCTACTAAAACCAAAACTAGTGTTCTAGTAAGCGTTAGGCGTTAGTTGGGCGGAGACCCAACACCTAGTGTCCAAATCGATTAGTTGGTGATTAATCAACCGGTGATTTTTTTTTTTTTTCCTATATAAGAATCCAATTGACAAACAAATTCCAATGATTAAATCCAAACAAAATTCTTTTCAAATCCACAAATGTCAAATTACCAATCAAAATCAAATCACAAACCAATTCAAATCCACAAACACCCATCCAAATGCAATCACAGACCAATCCAAATCCAATCATAAAGACACAAACAAATCAAAATGACAAATTCCAAGTTCTAAGTTCTAACAAACATCAACAAGTTAACAACATTCAAAATGTAAATTATAGAAAAAGAAATGAAGAAACTATCTAAGTTTCTAAGTCTTTGTCTCCTCCTTCAAGGATATCGGCATGCTCTTCATCAGACTCAAACTGAACTTCAATTTCCTCATCCGTATCACTATCCGCTCCTGAACCGGGCTCTACTTCTTCATTACTCTCATCAACAATAAAACATAAAACTAAAATCAAAATATCAAATAATCAATTTTTGAATTTTCCGATTAATTGGTGACTAGCAACGATTAATCGTTCCCCACCTAATATGGCCGATTATGGCCTTTTCACCACAGCGAAGCACCGCCTAGAGGAATTCCACTGATTAATCGGCCGCCTAGACCGATTTTTCGAACATCGACTAAAGCACAACATCTCTTTTTTGAAAAGAAGTTTGAAAGATGACATATTTTTCAAAACATTTCCTTCTTTTCCAATATTTTTCATGTTTAAAAAAGTTGAGCTATCTTAAGCAAAAATTTTATTTTTTCTTTTAGGAATCTGCCGATACTTGACGAGATCAACAGCGATGGAGATCTTCTTACATTTTGAGATGTAATAAGCAAATTTGTCACTATAATTTTTTTTCTTAAAACGTTTGTTACTCTAATTTTATCGTCACAAAAGTGAAGGGGAAGCATACGGTTATTAGACCTGAACCGGAATCGGAACCGAAAAAAACCAAACCGGAACTAGTATCAAGACGGTTCCGGTTTTGGTTCTGGTTCGAACCGGCGGTTCCAACATTTTTTTTAATAAAAAAAATTAAAATAAATTGGTTGAACCGTTGGACAAAACGACACACCGTTTTGAGTTCATTCACCAGACTATTTAAACTTCTCTTTCTCAGACAACAACCCTAGATTCAACTTCACTTTCAAAATCTTCTTCTCAATTCTCTCTCATCAAACAACAACAAAACCTTTGACTTCTCTCTAAAACTTTCTTCAAAAATCCCTCAAAAATCTCTTTCTCCGATTTCTCCTTCGATCCCTCTCGGCTCTCTCTCTTTGATCTTGTAAGTTGTAAGGATTGGGGATTTGAGGTTTCAATTGATTTGATTTAGGGTTTCGAAATTCAAATGATTTGATCTTGTAAGTTATATAGTCTGGGTTGGGTAGAAACAGAGATGGGTTGTAGAGAGAAGTCAAAGAAAAGTTTAGAGAGAGAAGTCAGAGAAAAGAGAAACTGCGTTGAATCTGTTGTCTGAAGAAGAAGAAGATTTTATAGTGGTGCCCTAACTCAAAACACATTCGTTTTGAGCAGGTTTAAAAAAAAAAAAAACAAATAAAAAATTTAGAACCGAACCGAAAACGGAACCAGTGGTTCCGAAACCAGAACTAGAACCTCCTAAGGCCGGTTCCGGTTCCGTTTACCCTGAAATTGAAAAACTAGAACTAGAACCGTCGGTCCGAACCAAAACCGAAACTGGTGTCAGGTCTAACGGCTATTGTACTAAAACTCAAAGTGGATGTGTTAATAATGTTATCTTAACCATCATTTTGACAGATACTAATATATTTATATGAAAGTAATATTGCTGCATATATGTTTTAGATTTGAGTAATGCTAGATATTACAATTAAAATCACAACTATTCCAACACAACACATGTGGCACGTGAGGTATCAATTAGTGAGTGGATACATAGATAGGTGAGATAAATTATTATTAATGTGTATCCACTCACCAATTGACATCTCACGTGCCACATGTGTTGTGTTGGAATAGTTGTGATTTTAGTTGTGATATTTAGCATTACTCTTTATCATATTATTTACTTCTCTTTAAAAAAAAAAAAAAAATGAAAGAAATATATCTATATTTTTTATATATAAAAGAAAAATATATGTGAGGATGAATAATATTAGGCTTGTTTAAATTTACAATAATAATACTATCCAAATTTGGTATCCAAATCTGGTGTTCAAATGATGTGACATCAATATAATCCATTTATTTAAGTTGTATTATATTTGCATGATTTAAATGGATGGATTATAATAATGCCACATCATTTGGGCACCGAATTTAAGCACAAATTTGGGCAAAATAGCATTACTTTTAAATTTATAGCACTCTTTTCACCCATAGTTTTGCGATTGTCACCAAGTTAATAATTCAAGTTTAAATGACACTAAAGTATAGTGATGGATAAAAATACCCCTAATACCCCCATTTTTACTTTTATTCTTTTTTCCATCCTTTTTTTTTTCTTTGATTTTTTTTTTCAAAAACCCTCCATTGATGGAGGTCGTCGAAACGACCTTCATTGGTGCCCTACCCGAGACCTATTGCTAGATTTTATCGGTTCTTTTTATCTTTTTCTTCATTGACTTCCATTGGAGGTCGAGTTCATTTCAACCTCCAATGGAGGTCATTTCGACCTCCATATATCGGAGGTTTTTGAAAAAAAAAAAACATAGGAGAGGAAGAAAGAGACAAAAAATTAAAAAGTAAAAAGAAAAGTAAATGAATAAGTGGGGGCATTTTGGTCTCACCATATACTTTGGTGCTATTTAAATATGAATTATTAATTTGGTGTTATCCCCCACAAAGTCAATCACATTTGGTGCTATTTCCCCTATTCCCTCAATTCTTAAAATAAATAGAATGTTGAATTGGTTAAGGGCATGAAAATGAGATGCACCATTATTCCGGTTCTTATATTCTTTGACCCATGCTACTAGTCCCGTACAACTTAATTTCCTGTTTGAACAAGAAAACAAGTCAGTTGCCAATACATACATCTATGTGTGTTGTTGACTTTGACAGTTCTTTTAAACGAGAAGAAAGAGAAGAGGAAGGTCTGATTTTTTCCTAATCACTTAAAAATATTACACGGAATTTTAAAAGAGCAAATTGCTCAACCTCCTTGAGGTTTGGTCTCTTGCACTCAGAAACAACTTTATCATTAATTGACACTCACACCCTCTACCGTTAGGTCAAACTTAACTGTTGATTAACTGTTACCTTTAAAAGACTAAACTACCCATGATCTCTAAACTAAATTAATAAAATAAAATAAAAAAAACTTTTTTTTTTAAATGGATATCCATCGTCCATCTCAAACATGGATGGTGGAGATCAAATAAAATTTTAAATAATTGAAAATTGAATTGAATTAGAAAATATATAAACTAAAAGAAAAACATAAATTTAAAAACAAAACAATTATAAAAAGCAAAAATAAAAAATAAAATTGAAAAACTGGAAAAAAATATCATTGTTCGTGCAAGTGAGGTGCATCATTGATATTTATAAAATATGATATATATTTTTTCCAATTTTTAAATTTTATTTTTTATTTTTGCTTTTTAAAATTGTTTTTTTTTTTTTAATTTATGTTTTCTTTTAATTTATATATTTTTTAATTCAATTCAATTTTTAATTATTTAAAATTATATTTGATCTCCACCATCCATGTTTTAGATGGATGGTAGAGATCCATTTTAAAAAAATGTTTTTTATTTTTATTTTTATGTTTTTTATTAATTTAATTTAATTTTATTAATGACCCTAATGCAGCGGAGCTGTTTGCGATTATGAAAGCTGTCTCTATTTGCGAGTCTTCCCCCTTCGTTCAAGGTCGCCAGTTGGAGATTGTTAGCGATTCGAAGGTGGTGGTGGCTTGGATTAATAATGATGGGGTTGGTAATATTAATATGGTTAATGTCATCTATGATATTCGTGAGATGCTGCAGAGGATGGAGAATACTTCAGTTGTCTTTGCTGGGAGAGCTTCTAATTCTTTTGCTGATAGATTGGCTAAAATGGGGTCTAATAGGGATGGGGACTTTGTGGAGTGGAGCATTCTTGGCTGAGGCAGTTGTGTCTTTGTTTCTTGGGTTTGTTTTTGCTGCTGTTTTTGTTTCTGTCGTTGTTGTCTGTTGTGCGTGCAGCTGCTGTTTTGTTTCTGTTGTTTGTGTGTCTGTGTGGGCGTTGGTGCGGTGTCTTGTGGTTCTTGTCTCGGTTTCTTGCTGGCTTTGGCCTTGTTTTTATTAATAAAATTATTGTTCAAAAACAATTTAGGGATCAGGGGTAGTTTAGTTTTTAAAGGTAACAATTACTCAACAGTTAAATTTGACCTAACGGCAGGGGGTGTGAGTGTCAATTAATGATAAAGTTTTTTCTGGGTGCAAGAGGTCAAACCTCAAGGAGGTTTAGTGCAATTTGCTCATTTAAAAATAATGAAATGAAAAATAAAAATAAATAAATATTAATAATTAATTACAGAAAAAAATGCTGACATTATATTAATTCTAAGCAATCTTATCCCACATTTGGGATTTTTATTCAAACAGAGATGAAAAAAATTAAAGAATCAAATCAAAAGGTGAGATCTCCTATACATTTTTGCTGTACTTCTCCCACCTTGCTACACCTTACAAACTGTAAATTAATTATCCCAAATCTGGAATTTATTCAAACAACATGAGGTGGACTTGCATCACCTTAATTACCTATCACAATTACAACACCGATATTAGTAATTAGAATCAATCACTAATCATATCATATACATGTAAACATTATTTAGCATTTTATTTGTACGTATTAGCCATCCCATGGGGTGATCTAGCCAGACGACGCCGCTTCTCGTCCGAGAGTATAGTTGCAAATCTGCAAGAATATCGATCAGAAGTAATTCTATGAGTTGATCATCATATATGATATATCTAGAAAATTTGATTTGTTTCACGTAAATTTATAAATGTATTTATTATTTATACCTTTTAAGAGCCTCTTGGTTACTCTCTAATTCCGTATTAGAGGGCTCAAAGATGCCTGTCTCCAAATTCACCCTGGCAACAGGTTTTTCCAACAGTCCTTCACCAACTTTCACAAGGTCTTTCAAGTTCTTCTTTGTGGCTATATCGACCGAAGAAACCACCCCACTTAACGTATCCTCCTGTATATGTTTTATCATTCAAAATAATTTAGTTAACAATATATATATATATATATATATATATTTAAATATAATTTTGTCAATAATAGATAAGTGATAGATAATAAGTAAAATTAATAATTTGAACGAGGACTTCGTGTGTAAAAATAATTAATATATATAGGATTTAGCTAGTGTACTGAACAATACAAGCAAGGATGGAGTTAGAAATTCAAGTTCGAGTACCATTATATAAAAATAAAAAAATTTAGGGGACCGAAATGAAAAAAATTTAAAATTCAGTAATAATTTTATAATTTTTATAATGAGTTTTAAAGTTTTTTAAGGGAACAGGCTCCTCTGCCTCTGTGTACAGGGTAGTTATCAGGGAGACATTAAATTTTAAAAGAGAACCTGAATAGTAGCATAACCCATATATTTAATAATTTGACGGTTACCTGAATTCGAAGATATTTGTCTGAGTGAAGGGCTTGAAATACGGCAGAGATGTGCAAGTCTGCCATATCTGCGCTTGCTTGAGTGAAGACATCAACTAATGGAGTGGAACCACCGCTTGTCAACCAACCAAGCACACCCCACTTTGCTGCTGCATCGGCACTGTATTTCCCTTGATCTTTTCCCGAGCCAGTCCCTAAAGATATAACCAGTAATCGTCCATAGTCCATTGGATTTATCGGAAAGAAGTCTGAATTTCCCCTGATTATTGCCTTGGTCACTTCACCTATTGCAACCAATGCCTGAAATTAGAAATCAACACACAAGATATTAATAATCAACAAATTAAGTATATATTATTTGCGTTGCTTAAAATTAGGAAAATATATATCATGATATATATACCGGGTTATTTGCCGCAACTCCACCGTCTATTAGGTTGAATTCTCTCACTTGACCAGCTGAGGTTTTTGTTTTGAAAGTGTGTGCTGGAAGATAAGTGGGTGCTGCTGAGGTTGCTATGCATATATCGGAGAGTAATGCATCTAAGCTTTGCTTTTCCTTCACCTGTTTATTATATTCCATGGAAATAATAATAAAACTATTAGAGTTCAGCACTATGATCATTAAATTGATCACTTGATTAAACATCATAAAAGTAGGGAAGATCATGAACCTCATAACTGGAAAAGATGGTCGGCTGGAGTCGCTTGATGTCAAAAGTTGGGATCACAACATTAGTCAGTGTTTGGTGCAATCTTGTGTTTCCTAGTTTTTCTCTAACAATGCTATGTAAATATTTGCCATCGTATTTCGGTCCGGATAGAGCTTTCATCACCTTTCTAGCGTTGGCAAATAGTTGAAAGCTGTTATATATTTACACACACCAAAAAAAAAAAAGCATGTTATTACAGATCAAATGATAATTATATGTAGGTGAAGAAATTTGTTGATTATGATAATTATAATTAGAAAGAAAATATAATTCTGTACCTGGGTTGGGGAAATATTTTAGGGCATTCACTTAGGTAAAAGTCATTGATATCCTTGGCGGCAAAGAGGGGTCGATTTTTTTCATTGGGGGTAGTTAGCATAGCAGTCACCAAACCGCCCGTGCTTGTCCCTGCAATCACATCAAAATAATCCGCGATTCTTGCATCCTCGCCATCTAGTTTCTAAAGAAAATTGCCAAAAACCTAGAGTTAGTATACTATAACCTTACAAAACATATCAAATTATATTATAATCCGACGTATTCAAGTTTGTGCATTCACAAAGTTAAGGTTACAAAAAAAAAATGAGGGTACATTTGATATGATATTTGAAATGCATGACTCATGCATATCAAACGAACGTGTGAGAAAAAGTTTAGAGTAATATTATGCATGATATCTACCTGAAGTTCAGACTCTAGAAAAGCAAGAATGGTTCCTGGAATAAGTCCTCTTATTGCACCACCATCAATGCTAAGAATGGTGATAAGATCTCCAAAAGTTGGTGGTTGGAGGGGAGCATGTGTTCTTTCCATGAGGTTTCAATCAAGGGTCGATATAAACGTACGCACACAGAAACAAAGAGAAAGCGAAGTTAGCTAGGGTTTTCAAGAGCTGTGGGAGAAAGTTAGAGCGAATATAAGTTTTCAAGAGATCAAGCTTGGAGGGAGAATTTTCTGCTTATTGAGTTCCTCTTTGAGAACGCTTGCATGGCTATTTATAGACCCAACCTATGAGAGTTGATGAATTTAAAAATGGGAAAAAAGGGATAAGAGTTCTATAAATAACAAATACTCTTTCTTTTCATTTTTGTTTTTCAATATTGGAAAATCTTCTCCAAATTTGACTAATTAAACATACTTGTAATGTGATTATTAGTTTATTGGATAGAGTTCAAGTACGTGTAAGAATTGTAGGTGAGACTGGCTCCCAGAGAATTGCAGGTTAGAATGTGATTCAATTAGACTAGATATGGCCTAACAAACTAACATTGCCGCCTTTTTTTCTTTTATTTTTATATAAATTTTTAGCTATAGTGCTTGAATCTGTTTGGCTGCATATAAAATGAATGAAGGGGGATTTCATGATCATATATATTAAATGCAAAATCTTCCTGGAGAATGATTTCTAATTCCATCAATAACATCAATTTTGATTCGTAAAAGGCGGCGAGTCAAATATTGAAGTACATGAATGATACGAAAACATAAAGTCAATTAGGGCGATTTTTACTCGTTATCTTTCGTGCGAATCAACTATACATATATAGCTTGAATTTATTTGTATTGTTGTCATCAGTAGGACTCGAGCCGTTGACTTATGAGTCATTTCCCAAGCCTCAAGTTTGTCTATCTACCAGCTGAGCTACGCCCCTGAGGGCGTGCATGAAAATACTTGATCATTTATTTGTCATAATGCCTTTTAGTTTTAAATAACGTTACATTTTTTTTTATTTAAATAACGTTTCATGATTAGTAGTTCTTGATGATCATTCTAGTTCTTCTACCTAAAGAAACAGATTAAAAACAGAAAAAAAAAAATAAAAAATAAAAAAATAAAACATGGTCTGTTTTTGTGAAGGTTTATCTTTTGGACGAAATTCAGAGAAAATTCTTAGATTCATTCAATCAATTTAGCAAACTATGAAAAAAAACGTAGGTATAACTCTCTCATTTATATATATATATTTATATAGAAATTTTCAAATCAATGCATCCTGATATAACTTCGTGAGGATATTGAATATGAGCCACTCGTTTTATATACTTTGACTTAAGTGTGTATGCAGATGCATTGACCAGATCGGGACTGTATATTTATATATATATATAAATATATATATATATATATATATATATATATATATATATATATTTACACTTGAAAATTACTCCATTGATATATCCTCCTTGCTTCTTATTTCTTTCCTATGGAATTAATATTTTCACGATCAAAGCAAGTAATAAAGAAAAAAAAAACTTTATGTATGCACGAAAAAAGACAAGTTGTTTATGGTTTTTGGTTTTTGGTTTATAATTAAAATATAGCTATACATAGGAACCAGAGTTATAGTTAATGTATCTTTTAATTAATTAATTAATTTTTATATATGTGTGCGTTCGTGTGGGTGAGGTTTCTTCACATTCTTTTAATTCTTAAATATATATAACCTATCTTATCCCGTGTTGATGACTTTTTCTCGCAATTGAAAATGGATTCCAAAATATTTGGTAATATTTATTCAAAAGATCAGTATCGATCCGACTAATGATATGCACTAACGTTTAAACAATAATGACAAAATGTACATAACCCAATTAAAAGCTAGTTCCATATCAAATTGCTTGTTAATTATTAGGTGTGGGATTTCCGTATTTTTTTTCATGCGAAATCGACTCTCTAACGTTATAGAACCTACTCTATAATGTTTGGGAATGATCTGATCAGTCCCTTAAAAATAACAATGCCATCATGTAATGTTACAAAGTCGATCTCATATATATAGTCATATGTTTTTAGGATGAACTTGGAGAAAAATTATTGTTCCAATACACTGTTGTCCTATAGACCAAAATTTCTTATGGTACAAGTTATGAATCGGTGATACCTCTTAAGAATCTTATCCGATATTGTCATGATCTACAAAACATTTTATTGTTGAATTTAAATCGTGTATTATAAATATTAAAAAATAAATACATATTTTTGACTTTGTATTAGCAATCCTTTCTGTGTTGAAACTCTTTAGATATAATTCCAAGCACGAAAAACCAAAGGAAGTACGGGGATGGTTGGCTGGCGCCTGGCGATGATGTAATTCGGAAAAGTTGCGATCTTCATTTAAAATGTGTTAAACCATTTATAAATTTGATTGACCATTTAATCGTGTTTCATGCACGCACGCATGGAGTTGGAGGCTTGAAGGCCATGTGGTTAAACTAATGGATTCGAGATTAACTGAAGATCATCATTTTGCTTATAAACACATGGATTATAATTAGTAGAGATTATTTTAAGATCATCCAATTCATGACATCACATAGTTATATAGGGAGAAGAGACAACCGTTTAGGACAACAATCGGTCCAATTTTATGTGAGGGAGAGAAGGCCCACAAATTTTACCCAAGCAACCTGTTGGGCCAGGTTGTTTGATACCGTGTATTTTTCATTCAAATCACGTCACATGATATGAGAATAGGCCTGGTCCTAGGGGGAGCCTAGTGAGACAACCATCTAGGCCCCGATTGTGAAGGGCCCCCAAATTGTAGTTAAAAAATAATTGATTTTAAAATATGGTCCATATAAGATTTTAAACAAAACAAACTTATAAATGACTTTAAAAATAGTCTACTATACACATAAATTTTTTTTTTTTTTTAAAGGTCCACCAATGGAAACTCAACCCATAAATGACTTTAAATATGGCCCATTATACACATAATTTTTTTTTTTCTTTTTTAAAAGACCCACCAATGGAAACATATTTATCATTCTTACAACAACAACATTGGATCAAGGGTGGCGGTGGGTTGAGTCCTAGCAATATTCGTGTTTGTCATAAATAATCCTCTTTTATCTCTTAAAAAAAACACTCAAAACTCTATTGATACGAAAATTCAAAAGTCGTTGTTTTGGAGGTAATTAAATCAATACACTTATTTTTATTTTTATTTTCTTTTTCGAAAACTTTTTTTTATTTTTTATGTAAGCTTAATTAGTACTTTTGTCGCTAAAAATGTGAGACGAATAAGGTTAAAATGATATATTCTTTGATATAATTATAAAAAATTTATTTTGGTAACTTTTATTTGCTATTTTGTTGTGTTATAAAAATGTGAGACGAGTTTGAGTTATTATATTGATTTTTACAAGTATTTACTAAAGAAAAAAAAATCAAGTAAACATATATAGAGTATCGAGAGTCTCATTTTCTATAATTCGCTTCGGGCCCCGAAAATCTCAAGGCCAGCCTTGTATGAGAATAAACATGAATGATTACTTATATAACACCACATATTTAAGAGTTACGATATTTGCACCCCTCAAAAACTGTTTGTACACCCCTTTTTGTATTTACACCCCATTAAAAAAAAAAATTAAATGAAATTTTGTAAGAACACCCCACACATTACAAATATGCCCTTTCTTTTAATTTTAAAATAACTATTTAAATAGTATAAAAAAGAACTATTTAAATAAATAAATTATACATATTTAATATATATAATTAAAATTATAGCACTAAGAAACCTAATAAACTTACAGCAATAAAAGGGTAGACATATCATGATTATTGCACAAGAAAGGAAGCTAAAATTATTATTAGATATGAGATTTAAAAGAAAATGATATGAGATTTTTATTTTCTTTGTTTTTGGGAAGAATCAGCCTTCGATCTCCTTACTTTTTAATGGAGGAGGCTGCTTTTTTTAGGTTTGGAAGAAGGCTATTGAGTTCTACACTTTTTAATTTGGATTTTGTTTTTCTTTATTGATTTTTTTTTTTTTTTTTTTTGTTTAGTTACTTAACAATTAAAAACAGTAAAATAGTTATAAAATTATTATGTTTTTTAATTAAAATATTAATCACATAATTTAAGGATAATATTGAAATTTCAAAAATATATAAATTTGGGGTGTACATACAATTTTAAAGGGGTGCAAATATCGTCACTCCATATTTAAATGAAAAATGCAAAATGTGTCTTATGTCTAGGAGCTTCAAAGTATTATGAAAAGCCATTTCATATTGTGATTTTTTTTTTTTTTTTTTTAAAGTCATATTATGATTCTAATGCACACATGTATAACTAATGACTTGTAATCATATATATTCATCGAAGTTCATTATTCTTACAAATAAAAAATCACAAATTTTTGTACAAATGATGAAAGAAATAAAGAATAACAAATTTTCATATACAAAGTAGTGAACAATCAATTATATATATGTGCGATGTGATCTCGTTGTAAGCTAGCCCTTGTTGGTCGTCTATGGTGATTTTGTCTCTCGAAGTATCCTCTCTTCAGAGAGTAGTTTTGCAAACCTATAATGAGATGGAAAATTATGACAATCAATCACTCACTACTCACTAGTTAGAAATTAAATTATAAAAATGAACTCTCAAGAATCTTAGCTTATACGTACTTTTTCAGAGCCTCTGCGTTAGTGCCGCCATTTGGAATTGGTTCAGACAATCCGGTCTCAAGATTCACTTTCGAAACTGGTTTCCTCAACAGTCTTTCACCAATTAGTACAAGTTTGTCCAAGTTTTCCTTGGTAGCAATGTCGGTCGAAGAATCTTTTCCCGTTAATGTATCATCCTGATTTTACAATATTTTAGTTCATGAGAAGTACTATATTAGTGATCATATATATGCATTTATCAAATATTTATCTAAAATCAAAGTAGGACAAGCTTATATATGTATATACTTGGATTCGGAGATAGTTTTGCTCAGATTGAAGTGCTTGGAACACAACAGAGATATGGAAATCAACCATATCTGCACTTGCTTGAGTGAACACATCCACTAATGGAACAGAACAACCATGAAGTAACCAACCCAAAGTGCCCCATTTGGCTGCCATTTTGGCACTGTATTTCTCCTCTATCTTTGGTGAGCCAGTGCCTATTGAGATCACCACAAACCGGCCATAGTCCATGGGCTTAATCGGGAAGAAATCTGGATTTTCATCAGAGATTTGTTTTGTGACTTGGGTGATTGCAACCAAAGCCTGAAACAGTACTACAAATTATTTGTGCCCAAATGTTCAATATTTAACTTTAGGGTTCCAATATTATACATACCGGATTATTTGCAGCGATGCCACCATCAATAAGATGGAATTCTCTAGTGTTTCCCTCTTGATCTTTGTTGGTGAAGTAGTGGCAAGGAAGGTAAGTTGGAGCAGCTGAAGAGCCGATGCATATGTCCGACAGTGACGCATCCAAATATGGGGACCTTTTAATCTGCATCCACATCATTACATTAGTATATGAAATTAGTTTATGATCACAATGTTCACACTTCGCAAAATAACCATTGCAATTCAGGAATTGATTCCGAAAAAACATGTAGAACCCCACACCAGATTAGAACCGTAATCAAGAGATGATAATGGTATATAATATAGATAGATAGATACGTACCTCATAGGTTGAGAAAATGGTTGGCTGCAAACGCCTGATATCAAAAGATGGAATGACAACATGTGTCAAGGTGTCATGCAATCTGGTCTCTCCTAGTTGATCCTTTATCAGCCTGTGAAGGTATTTCCCATCATACTTGGGTCCTGATAATGATTTCAACTTCTTTCTAATTGATCCCCACATGCTCCTGCATATATATGCCATTCATCAGTAAAAACTTATTTATATATTAATGAAATTATAGAAAAATTAATCACCTGCCGTCACCAATATATATATTACCTGTTTTGCGGGAAGATTTTTGGGCAGTGCTGGAGATAAAAGGGCTTGATATCTTTGGCAGCAAAAACAGGACGATTGTTTTCATTTGGAGCAGTTAACATGGCGGTAACAAGACCACCGGTGCTTGTCCCAGCAATCAAATCAAAGTAGTCCGCAAGTCTAGCTCCTTCACCATCCAGTACCTATACCCAAAAAAATCCATGCCAAAATTGCAGTCAATATATGAATGTTTAACTAGGATATATTGCCTTCTTTTTTTCGAACTATTACCAATTGGGATTGAATATCGACTACTTTTTCCTTATGTTATGTAACTTTTTTTGAACAATGGAGTTTATTCATCGGCTTAGCCAGAAAAGAAACACAACTGCCCAACCGAAAGACAGCCCACCCAAAACCAACACCCAGGCCAGCAAAGCCCCAGCCAGACCCACACCATGCGCCACAACCAACCGAAAGCAGGAAACAAAGCAAAACCAGATAACTTAATTGATATATATGGCTGGTGAAAAAGTTACCATTAAATTCCGATAACAAAAGGCTATTTTTAGTATGATGAGGAAGTGGAATAGTGTGAATATAAGAGCACAAGCTGTTAATTGAAAAGTTTAATTGTTTTTTTTTTTATTATTTTTTATATACGAATGATCAAACTAATTAAAAAGGGATTATAGACTCAAGTATTCTTATACTAAACATGAAAATTAATTCTAATCCCACTCGAATATGAATTAATACCCTATAAAATGTAAAATTTACTTTATTGGAAAATTTTATTTGACAAATACCTGAAGTTGTGATTCGAGATAGGCAAGGATAGTAGCAGAGATAATCCCTCTCACACCACCACCGTCGATACTGAGAATCGTTATTAGGTTCCCATGAGTTGGGGGCTGAATGCGAAGAAGTGATGTTGATGATGGTGTTGTAGGCATTTGAAAACTCACAATGAAATGTTGAAGTCTAACAATCAACACAATTGGGTTGTTAATTGAGAAAGGAATTGAATTACAACTCAAAAAGAGCAATCAATCAATCTAAGCTGAAATTAATTTGAGTTTCTCACATTTGTATAGCCTATATTTATAGCCTAACTAGTAGCTAATCAAACATTATAATGTCCTCTTTAATTAAGGCATGCAGCTGGCCGGGGTACTCATTTGATGAGATTGATCAGACAAACAAAAGAAAGTTTGGTGAACATATATGCATGCATGCACAGGGCATAGCTAGTTTCATAGGGTGCATATTAAGGCTTGCATGGAATGATTAGTAACTTTCAAGTACTCTTTTTTTATTTGATAGTATCTATTTATCCACCTATCTAGATCAAATATTTTTTTTTTTTAACTTTTTTCCATTGGTAGGATTCGAGCCGCTAACTTAAGAGTCGTTTGCCCAACCCCAAACTCATCCATCTACCAGCTAAGTTACGCCCCTAGAGCAACTTTCAAGTACTCAAACGTTAACCGTTACCACAAACGTATATTTCCATGCAAGCTCAACAAGTAAGTGAGAAGCACGGTTCATTTTCATTTGAAAGGTATTTATTAATCCGATTGATGATGATGACACCAGCCTAAAATAGTGAAACTATAAATCATTCTTTCTTTGAAGCTTTTTAATTAAATTAAACGTCAGATTTACAGTACTGTACACACAAAACGCCGCATAGTAGTGGAATCGATCGATTGACCTCTGATTACAGTGACCGGAACCTAACGTCCTTGTCATCCATGTAATTAATTAAGTAACGTAACATACAGTAGGACACGGCACCAAATTATAGTATTATATGGTTCTATCCAAATTAAAAACAGACCTCGTGCAAGAGAAGAGCTGTCTAGCTAGCTTTAAGTTGAAATTAACGTGAGCAATATTTATACTTGTAACTTGTCCCCTTATAATTTTGATTTAAATATCATTTGATTTTTTTGATTTTAACTATTATTATATTTCGATGAAACAGTCTCATTTTGTCATGATTTAATTACTTGATTAAAAAGGAATCGACTTGACTCATTATGTTAGGAAGTTAGGAGCATGACATATGAGTTTGGAAAAAAAGCATGGCATGCATATATATTACGTTAAAAAATGCTAAGATATATATGAGTCATGTATTGCAGTCGTGTAAGTTTATTAAGGGATGGAATTCATAATCTTCCATACGATACGATCAGAACATTTTTCATCCAATTTTCAAGTATGTGACGTACTGGCTGGTTACTTAGTCATCCGACCAATAATCATATATATATACTTGTTGGACTCTCAATTCGTTCTTGTTATTTTTTTTTTTTTTTTTCCAAAATATAAAATTCTGAGTCAGGAATGCTTATCAATTGATCGAGTAAACTTTCAAGCAGATCAAGAAGTGTCGTGTTTGAATATTTTCCAGATATTGGTTGATGGAACATAGCCAGAGGATACAAACTTTGAATTAATAATGACGACCTTCATGAATGAGTAAATCTGTAAATGCATTGACAACCAACCAACTTTCTTTACTTACAATAAGAGCAATGAATAAATACATGTAAGTTACAGGAAAACATATCCGTTATAGAGTATTTAATTACAATTTCTTTTGATGTTATCGTTATTCATGATATGAGAGACTTTTATAAGATTCATATGGCATACCCACAAAACCTTAGATTTTAGAACTTAGAATACATAGACCCTTTGAATTCTCTATGGATTTGGATCCTCTCCTTACCTCATATTTTTCCTTACTTTTTTAAAGCATATGATTAGTTGTTGATAAAGTAGTTGTGAAAATTAAATCAATCACATCTTAACCAGGGGCAAAGCCAAGACTTATTGTCAGGGCTAAATTAATTTTTATATTTTTTGTATACACTTGCAGTGTAGGGACTCAAAACCCAAGGCATTGTCAGTCTGAATAAACATACATAATCTCATACCCAAGCTACACTGGGCGGTAATACAAAGACCAAAGTTTTTTTTTTGTTTTTTTTTTAAGCCTTAAAATAAAATTTTCATAATGATCTTTGTCCCTAAAAACATTTAAAATGATTCAACAAGGAAACATAGAAAAAAAAAAAAAAATAGCAAGCGAAATAAACTAAATGCATACTTAGCTTGTTTGGACTTTAGCAAATGAAGTAAAGAATTCAAAATTTGTTTCTTTATTTATGGAATGAAACGGGGTATGGAGAGGAAATAGAAATTTTAATGTGTTCGAGTGTCAATAAACATTAATGCTAAACAATCCAAAAAATTAGCCCAAAAAACCAACACAAATGATGTGCTAGTGGTTTATTCATTAATCACATTATCCCATGATTTGTGTAGTAATTTATTTTCTATATCATTTGGGTTGAATTGTAGGTTCATTATTTGGGTTATATAGTATTACTCGTCAATAAAATATTGAACGTATCACTCTAATGAATTTATTGAGAATATCTCAATTAAATTAAATTATAAAATAAACCATTTTTGTGAATTATTAAGTAATGTTAATTTTGTAATTGTCTTTTATTTATATTTTTACTTTTTCTTTATAACAAAAACAAACACATAAATTATTATTTTTTTCATTTGTTTTTTTTTTTTTTAAAGCTAGAGCCCAAGCTAGCTTACAAATGTCTCTGCCCCTGATTTTAACCACACATTCATTGCAATACTTATATGTCATAAGATTATATAAGGTTAAGAAAGAAAAAAAAAAAAAAAAAAAAAATGAGAAAAGTAAAGGATCCAAATCCATTCTCCATATGGTTACTCATATTGGACTATTATAGCCCATTAATAAAATAATTACCCAATAAATTCGTCTTTCGGGCTTGGGCCTGATCTTCATGTTCTTTTGGAAGAACAGTTTCAAAATTAATTTCACTTTCATATTGGGGTTACAGTCCATTTTGAAAATAATTCCCCAATAAAGGGTTTGAGCCTTTTTGTTTTCTTTTAACGAAAAATTAAATTGTATATGTAGTGTTCGATTTCGATAGAATAATGTTGGAAAAGATATTCGAACTGCACATATTTTAGTGATTGATCTCGGTAGGATCTTGTGTGAGTAGATATCCAGGCCACACATATTTTAGTGCTTGATCTCGACAAAATATTGTGTGAGAAAATATTTGAAACGCACATATTTTAGTATATGATCTCAATAAAATGTTGTGATTGAATATAAATTCGGGCTGCACATGTTTTAGTGCTTGATCTCTACAGAATGTTGTGTGAATAGATATTCGGATCGCACATGTTTTAATACTTGATTTCAACATGATATTGTGGGAGTAGATATTCATATTCGGGTCATATATGTTTTAGTGCTTATTGTCGACATGATATGGTGGGAGTAGATATTCGGGCATACATATTTTAATAACGGATGTTGTGAGAGTAGATATCTAACAAAACATAATCAATTCTTTATGGATTTAAAAAATAAATATTAAAGATAAATATCACTTCTCTTACGATAAATAAATAAATAAATAATAATAATCTCACTTGTCTTACAAGCTACAAGGTTCGCATATTCTCCGAGAAAATACCATTAGATAGACGGACGACTATGAATGTTCTTGCTTCCCGTACAAATCGCGAATTTTCCTCCCGCCATACTCGCATTTGGAACTTTACTCCACCAAAAATCATCTCTCTCTCACACACACAAACTCAACACCAACACGAAACAATACAAGAGAAAATATAAAAAATATTCAAAGACTGAACAATTCTTCTCCATTTCAACATATTTTAAGATAAAAAACAATGCTCCGCCTTTGTTTGATTCCTCGCCGTTACTACCGGTACCCTCTCCCTCGCCACGTCTCCTCCTCCTCTAAAAACCCCATCGAGCCCCCTAACAATCTCAAAAATCCCCATCCTATCCCTCAACCACCGCCGCCTCCACCACCACCGCAGCTAATTATTCAAAACCATCTCTCTCCTCTGTCCACCACCACCACCACCACTTCCTATTTATCGCGAAATTCCGTTTTTGCCCTCTCCGCCACCGTCCTCTCAGCAGTTTTCGCTTCCCTCGTTCTCCTCTCTAGCAGCAATCCTGATAATAACGTTGACAAGAAGGAAAGTAGTAATCCGATTTACGCGACGATTGAGAACACCGTTTATAAATCGAACGAGTCGTTTAGGAGGATCGTTCACCATGTGAAGCAAACCGGCGTGACGGCTTCGGTTCTGTGGCAATCTTTGAGTTCGGTGTTGTCCAACGCGAACCACGAGGTTAGGGCCGGGTTTGGGCTGAGGGTGGCGGCGCTGTTGGCTGACATCGTAGCGGCTAATGAGGCGCGGAGGACGGCGATTGTGGGCGCGGGAGGCGGAGCGGTGGTCGATTGGTTGTTGGAGACGGTAGCGATTGGGAAGGACGGGTGTGGGACTCAGGCGGAGGCGGCGAGAGCGCTTGCGTACCTGATTGCCGATCCTAATGTGTCCAAAGACGTATTAGGGAGGCCCCGTGCTGTGCCTAATTTATTGAGGTTCATTTTTTCGTGCCAGCCTAGTTCGAAAAAGGTGAGCTTGTGCTGTTTTTGTTGAATTTTGACACTTTTGAAGTTTCTATTTTAATGATTTTTTAACTGGATTGATTGAATTTTCAATGGAATTGCAAGCCAAAACAAAGAGCATACACTAATTAATATACATTTCGTATGTCTCTCTCGAATTAGCCTAGAAAGACCATGTGTAATTTGGTGCATGTGATATGTGTTTGAATAATCTTCAGGAACCTGACAAGATTGAAATTTAGTTCTCAAATGTCCATATATGTGTGTGTTGTTAAGTGTTAAATTTGTAAATCTAATAGAAGAAGAAAGAAGAAATATGAAAATAGAAAAAAATGAAATTGCAGATACGCTCATGTCTAGATGGAACTGTGGCAGCTGTTAATTTTAGTGGTACTATAAAGTATGGTCTCTTAAAGAAAAATGTCATGATTTATGTGAAAGTGCCTTCTATATGCATTTCCTTATGGATCAATTACTTTTGATGTCATTGGCATGGTTATTGAATGCTTTAATAGTGATCTTGTTGATGCTCTGAGTTGTGTTTTACCATTGATATATAGCTTTTCTGTGGAAGTAGCATTCAAGACGTAGTTCATTCGATCTTTCTGATTCTTTGAAAGGTAGGAGCATGCTTGTGGCTGCCATCATGGATGTTGTCACATCCAACTGCGATAGTTTAGAAAAAGTATCATTTAAGCCATCGCTTCCAGGAAATGCTGAGACAAGGGATATTGCAGCAGCCATTGAAGTTATTGAGGAAGGTGGCATGCATTTTGATGAGCCACAAAAAAATGATGATGATGAGGATGGTGGAAGAGGAATGAGAGGGATAGGGATTAAAATTCTTGAAGGTACTACTGTTTTAGGGCTCTCAAGAACCACTGGAATTATGAATACGAATTCTGATGATATTGAGGTAGAATCAGTTAGGCAAACCCCTAAAACCCTTTCCTTGCTAAGTAAACATAATAGTTCTTTAGCACAAGCCAATTTGTCTTCTGCTGTTGTTCCTGGTTTGTGGGATGACTTGCATTGTCAACATGTTGCTGTGCCTTTTGCTGCATGGGCATTAGCCAATTGGGCAATGGCATCAGGGGCCAACAGATCTCATATTCAGGAATTAGATCAAGATGGGAATGCTGTTATGACTGCTTTAACAGCGCCTGAAAGATCTGTGAAATGGCATGGGAGTTTGGTAGCCCAGTTGCTGTTAGAGGATCGTAATCTGCCCTTAAGTGATTCTGTTTCTGATTGGAGTGCCAGTCTTCTTTCAACTGTTTCTCATGCTAGTAAAAATGAAGACATTCCTTTGGCTCAGGTGGCTTTATCAGCTTTTTTGATCTCTATAGAGAGAAGCCCTGGGGCACAAAAGCTAGTGATGGAAAAAGGTCTTCAGCTGATGAGAGATAGTGCTAAGAGAACAACAAAGCACAAGGATGTGCAAGAAGTATTGGCAAAGGCTTTAGAATTGCTTTCTACTGGGGATTTGCAGTTATCTCTTGAAGAAAGTCAGAAGTGGTCTGGCATATTGCTCTCTTGGGTCATTGAAAAATCTTCCTCTGACACTATCCGATCTTCAGCCACAAAAATCCTTTCATGCATTCTTCAAGAGTATGGACCATCTTCACTACCAATTTCTCAGGGATGGTTAGCTATTCTGCTCAACGAAGTTCTAGGTTCTGGCAAGACGAATTCTGTTAAAGGTGGCTCACAGCCTAAAAGTGACAAAGTTAAGGTATGGAGATGTTTTTTGTTTGTTGAGTATTAAATGATGGTTCATGTTGAAAATTTAAACTGGTTTATAAAATCAAATCTAGTCTTTCTTGGAGCTGTCAATGGAATGTTGCTTATCTAATTGATTTCACCATCATTGATTAAAGTTGTTGCTCGTCTTTTGCAGACTCAGATCGATCAGTCAAACATCCTTATTGCTATACAGACTTCTAATCAATTGGCAGTTGCTGTTGTTAATTTGGCTGGAAAGCAATTGGAAAAGCTCGCTGATTCTGTTGAAGCCTTCCCACTGGCAGATCTTCTTTCTCTGGAACCTTTTGCAGGACCATTTAAAAACCTAAAGAAAGATAGTGTGTCTAAATTTGATGCCACGGATTCTGCACTGGCAACACTTAAAGGGATCAAAGCGCTGACAGAAGTTTGTTCCGGAGATTCTGCATGTCAACACAAATTAGCTAATTATGGGATCTTGTGTTTGCTAAGACGCCTTTTATTACATGATGATTATGAGAAGCTTGCTGCTATGGAAGCTTATGATGCTTCAAGAGCCCTAGAGGCACAAAAGAGGGTTTCAAATGATCCTGATGAATCATCCGTTTCAGATACAAATAATCTGTCTAGTGTCCGAGTTCCACCAACTGCTCATATTCGGAAGCATGCGGCTAGGCTGCTAACTGCCCTTTCAGTCCTTCCTGAAGTCCAGAAGGCCATTTTAGCAGATGAAACTTGGTGTAAATGGCTTGATGATTGCGCTAATGGGAAGATCCAAGGTTGTAGTGACCTTAAGATACAAAGTCATGCTAGGGCAACACTGTTAAATGTATTTTGCAATCACCACACTGACGGAGACTCTGCAAACGATGATGTTCCTGACACTGGTACTGCAAACAAAAAGAGAATTTGCCCCCGTTATGGTGACATGATATTTTTAATTAACCCTGAGCTGCCTCATTGGAAGTGTCCTGAAAATAAAGACAGAGACATTTTTCAGAGGGATAAATCTTCTCTGGGTGAGGCTGATTATATAGACGGTGAGGCTACACCTGAAACTAGAGCTTCGGATGATAGTGGCTTGTCTAATTCTGTTGACGCATCACAGAACCGCTCTCAATCAGACGTACCCCAAGTGGATATCGTCTTTGTCCATGGCCTGCGTGGTGGGCCTTATAAGACTTGGCGCATTTCTGAGAACAAGTCCTCAACTAAATCTGGCTTGGTTGAGAAGATTGATCAGGAAGCTGGGAAGCTAGGAACGTTTTGGCCCGGTGAATGGCTTTCAGTTGACTTCCCTCATGCTCGCTTGTTTACTCTCAAATATAAGGTTTGTTTTGAGTGTGACGGAAATTCTTGATTCAGCAAGAATCATTTTGTGGTTTTGTCCCTCTTGAGATATGGATTCCTCATGTATTGCGGTCTCCTTTCATATATGGTTCCTCTGATGTTTTCAAGGTTGGGTTCCTCATTAAAGAAACGTCTAATTCCTTTTTGTTTTCTTTTTTTGAATATGTGATGCAGACAAACCTTACACAATGGTCTGGAGCTAGCCTTCCTCTTCAGGTCTGTACTGTTTGGTTGATGAATTAGAAGCTTTTTACTCTGTCCTTTAATATGTTTCGGCATGCAATATCTTAGTTAAATTCATGATCTGGGAAACTTTTGTATTTATTGATATTTACAAACCAGAACAGACTTCTAATTAATAAAATACCGAGTTCGTTGTGTTAGCAACTCTATGCTTTTTAACTTTAATCCCCTAGTTGACCTTAGATTAATAGTTTTGGAACCTTGTTAACTGTTTGACTTTGTTGAGTTTTATGTTAATGGTATTTTGTATAATTGATATCTTGTGCAAGCTAACTAGCTAAGTTGATTGTAGTTGATATTAGTATAAATTAGCCACCAGTCTTGCTCAGACTTGCCTTGAAAAACCACTTCTGCTATCTTTATAATTTCATATTTCATACTTCATACTTGGATTCTTTTCTTTTTTCTTTTTTTTTTCTTTCCTTTTAATGAGAAATCTTCCTTGTGTAATAACAATTTTAACCAAATGTTTGAAACATGCAGGAAGTCAGCACCATGCTGCTGGAGAAGCTTGTTGCTGCAGGCATTGGGAGTCGCCCTGTTGTGTTTGTGACCCACAGGTTGGTGCACTCAAATAATTACTTCTTTTACTATATTGATGGAAATTCCAATTGTATTAAGTCCTGCTGTGGTAGTTTATATGTGTTATCTTGCTACCAATGGAAATTACAGTTTGTCGTGGGATGAGTGCATATATATAATTTGTAATTTACCTCCAAGCTTCCTAGCATAATGTAATGACTTGATTCCTGTTGCAGCATGGGAGGCCTGGTTGTCAAGCAGATGTTGCATAAAGCGAAGTCAGATAATATGGATAACCTTGTGAACAACACTGTTGGAATTGTATGTTTTACTTTTACACTCAATTAGATATTTACAACAATCCCTTTATGAATCTCTAGTGTTGAGTTGTATAATATTGGACGTATTGTGATTTCAGGTGTTCTATAGCTGCCCACATTTCGGAAGCAAACTTGCAGATATGCCTTGGCGAATGGGCCTTGTGTTTCGCCCGGCTCCAACTGTTAGTTTATGATCTTTATGAACTTAATTAATCAGTTCTAAATTCATTTTTAAAATAATTATATCTATGAACTGATTTTGACTGCATTGGTTTTTCATTGTTCAAAGATAGGAGAGTTAAGAAGCGGTTCTCCAAGATTAGTAGAACTTAATGACTATATCCGTCAACTTCATAAGAAAGGGGCTCTTGACGTTCTTAGTTTTTGCGAGGTAATGAATCTGTTTAGATAACTCAAAAGCCACCCTGTGCTTGCACATAGATGCCACCATGTTTGTCTCTGTGTTTTCTTGCAAGCTCCATTAATAGTTTAATGTTATCTTGCACTCTTGCAGACCAAAGTAACTCCAATTGTTGAAGGTTATGGAGGATGGGCTTTCCGGATGGAAGTTGTGCCAATTGAATCAGCATATCCTGGATTTGGGGAACTTGTCGTAAGTGTGATTTAATATCTGTAAATTTTCTGAAGAATTTTGTGGATGGATTATGTGACATAATTTTTGTTTTTTATCAAAACCTTTCTAACATATCCCTCAATTTGTTGAAACAGGTATTAGACTCAACGGATCACATAAACTCATGCAAACCAGTCAGCCGTGCAGATCCTTCCTACACACAGATTTTAGAATTCTTGCGAAAATTAAAAGACCGCCATACATGAAGAAGTGGTTTCCACTTCTTCATAATCAGACTAGACCACCATCCATCTCTGTCTTCTTCAGTCATTTTTCCTTAGGCTGTACAGCAATACAATTCTTGTATCTGTACATAATACCTGTACAGTAGTAGGTTTTAGAATTGTTGTACATACAGTACTTTCAAGAGGAAACAAATAAAGATGAGGATAATTTATGGTATTTCTAAATTTTTGACGTTTTGTTGTGCTTGCTTGTTATTTGTAGAAAAAATAAAATGGGCCTTTAGCATCATTCCGGGTCGAACAAAAAAGACCCAGACCACGATAAAAACGGGTCTAATATATAGCCCATTAACGTCATATACTGCAATTCGGCCCATTAAAAAGCCTCATCATTTTGCTTAGATGTTTTAAAACAATCGACTGAGATAGTAGTTGCCGACTAGAAAAAATGGCGTTGTTGTGGTCATGTAATAAAGTTATGTTAATGCAGCAGTCTCTTGTGCATCCTTCTTCTCTCTCACTGCCATCTCTATTGGATTCAAAGCTGACAATTCGAAGCAAAAACAAGAACCTGAAATGTAGCAGAAGAAATTCTTCACCGCCTCTAATCTTGTGCTGTTCTGACCCTTCGTCATCATCAACTGCAAGAACAGCAACAGCAAATTCAATGGCTGTGATTTCAACAAGCAATGGAATTGGACCACCAGTGGTGAAAAAGAGAAAGAGGTACAGGAAGGAGTATCCAGGAGAGAACGAAGGCATCACTGAAGAGATGAGATTTGTCGCTATGAGACTCCGTAACATTAAAGGTAAAAAATTCCCTTCTCTTAACACTAACAGTGATAATGAGGATTCTCAAGATTCATCAGACGACGACGTAGTAGAAGAAGCAGCAGCAAAAGAAGAAGAAGAAGAAGAAGAAGAACCAAAGGAAGATGATTCGGACGAAGAGACCTGGAAACCCAGCGTGGAAGGGTTTATTAAGTACTTGGTTGATAGCCAGTTCGTCTTCGACACAATTGAGCGCATTGTTGATCAATCCGATGATGTTGCTTGTAAGTTTTTCTTTGCCATTCTCATTTTCTTTTTTTCAATTTGCATTTTTTAAGCAGAGGTGGTGCTCTAATTTCCTTTATTAGGGTTTAAGTCTAACTATCCATTTTTCATTAATATTCAGCTGATGGATTTACTTTGGTGCTTTTGTCAAATATCATAGTATTTTTGAGCTAGTTCTTGCTCATTTACGAATACATTGTTACTGAAAGAATCAAATAACATTTTGGAGTTGAGAGTTTGTAATGTAGGCTTACATACATGGGCGATTTTTTTGGTATTCTCATTGTTTTTCTGGCTAAATGAATGATGTCTATAGGTTGCAATCTCGCTTCTCTAATCTTGTAAATCTGATGTTTTAATTAAAATACAGATGCTTATTTTAGAAATACTGGATTGGAACGAGCAGGAGGTATTTCAAAAGATTTAGAATGGTTTAGCGAACAGGGTATTGTAATTCCAGAGCCTAGTACTCCAGGAGTTTCATATGCCAAGTATTTGGAGGAACTTGCTGAGAGAAGTGCCCCATTGTTCTTGTCCCATTTCTACAATATATACTTTTCGCATATAGCTGGTGGTCAAGTGATTGCAAAACAGGTATGCATTTATTAAGGTTGAGATTCCTTAAAATTCTTAAATGTTTCGTATGTGAGGTCGAGGTCAATTTACATGTTATGCAGATAAGGCAAGGGTTTTAAGTGACTAAATTAACTAGCTACTATTACATTCTCATGAAAAAGGTGTGTGTGCGAGAAAGTGTTTGTATGTTGTGTTTCATTACTTTCTTCCATTCAAATCATCGCTTTATTGACGAGTGATTTCACTTCCATGTAACTAGCTGAAATTTGTAGAATCATGAGGATGCTAAATTCATTGTCATTATGCTTGCACTAATACTTATTTTCATAATCATTTATAATTTTTTTATATTAATATTTAAAAATTCACAACTAGGTTCGCCTAAAAAGCTGCATTTTTGTGTCAAAACAATAGTTGTGTTTAGGTTCATTAGCAATAGCTTTGTCCAAATCACCTCATTAGGTCATATTTGTTATCACCTGATGAAGTTGTTCAATGGAAGATTAGCCCAAACCAAATCAATCACTTAATTTTTTAGTTGGTTATTGCCTTATAGGTTTCTGAGAAGATCCTTGAGGGAAGGGAGCTGGAATTATACAAATGGGATGGGGAGGCAGAGGAACTGTTGAAAGGTGTGCGTGAGAATCTCAACATGCTTGGAGAGGTAATGCCGGAGTCTGCCATGTGTGGATTATGATTGACTTGCTTTTACCTTTTGTTGGGGCATTGCTTGATACTCATTTATTGCAGCATTGGACTCGAGATGAGAAAAACAAATGCTTAAGAGAAGCATCAAAATCATTCAAGTTTTTGGGCCAGATAATTCGCTTCATCATATTATGAACGAAGTCTTTTTAAATCAACAACTCTGGAAGTCTATGAACGGTAAGTCACTTTTTTCCCTTTTCATTCTTATGTGATTCATATCATTTAAATAAAAAGCTTCAGCTTTTTATTGGAACAGCCTTTCAATTCAAGATTCAACCAACCTATCATGAACATCATATCCAACCCAGCAAAAAGGCTCCACTTCCACTGCTCAAAATTTACCTTAGATTTTGAATTTTTGATGTCCCTTTTTCCTCATTTGGTTTCAGAGATGATGATGGATGGCTGCTTTCGGTTCTGTTTCACCAGCAGCTTTGGTCCAGCTGGACACAAATGGTCAGGGTGGCCTACTCCTCAAACATTGAGGACCAATAGCTGGGCGACAGAAAAGAGGATCTGACTTTACTCAAGAGAAGAAAATCAATGTTTTCTTGCTTTGAAAGTGAAATAGGTCAGTCTCAGCTAGGGGAGCAGCTTTTCTTTCTAAATTCTAAGCCATGTCAAGTATCATCTTGTCATAATTGTAATTTACACACATGATTATTTCTTACTTTTTGTGATAAGCTGAGATTTTGTAATTTGGGGTTATATAAAGATTTGCATTTTCATTTCAAATTAATTCCTTGTGTTCCATTATGTAAATCAATACGTGGTTAGAGAGATAAATTATGTAAATCCATTTCAATTTATCAAATGACGAATTAGTGCATTACTCAATTGGGATTTGAATTGTGATGTTTAAATTAACATTATTGTTTTTATTTATAAATTTATCATAATTGAGTTCAGATTGTTCAACCCCGTACAACATCTGGGCCAACAATCATGAGCGAAATCCTTTAATAATTTTATCAGGACCATCAAAAGTATATATTAGAGAGAATTAAGTTGTACCTTTTTTTTTAGTTAAAAAAAAGTTAGGATTTCCTTTCAATTTTTATTCCAATTAATAATAAATTAAATATACACTTTAAAAGTTGAGAAACAAGTTGATATTATTGGTTCAATTTTTCATAAATCATAAATGGTCATCTCGTAGGCCTACACAATCGAATTTAAATCATCTAATCTGATCATTTTTCTAACCTTTTTAAAGCACAATATCGGTTTACAACCATTTCAAAACGCAAGTTAAAAACAAACAAACAGATGAAGTCAAAGCATTTCTTAAAAAAAAAAAAAAAAAAAGAAGCAAAAAATTGAAGTCTAATTAAATTCTTAAAATACAATAATAATTTGATCCAAACTCTGGAGCATGCATCAAACATTAGGATGCACGTTCCGTACAAAGTAAGGTGTTAAAGTTGGATCATCATCTTTGTTTTGTCCGCATTATTGACGCTTTTCAAGCTCCATTTAACAATGCTAAATCAACAATGTTGCTTTGCTGTAATCGCCTTGAAATGTCCAGACTCCAGAGAAAAACTAAACGCGAATGAGAATAATATACTATTATATTATTAAATAAGAATATATAAAGTTGGTGGTGTAAACTGTAAATGATGTCGTTCTTCTTCACGAGGAAAAGCTCAGATAGGAGGCTGAAGAAAATCCTTTCAATGCCTTTCTCTTATCTTTCTCTGTAACTAGCACTACCAGTCCTCGTTTTGCTTTTAAAAAGATGGTTAAAGAAGCTATCTGTAATTACTACGACAAGGACAAGGTGCACATTTTACATTTTCTCTCTTCTGAAAACATACCCACATCAGAAATAATATCTGGGTCCACTTTGATTTCATGTTTTTTTGTTGTTTCTCTACATGCATTTATATATACATTTCATGGAAATAAGCTTGGACCAGGACCACATGCTTGCTTGTACAAGAATCTCGTTTGGTCTTTTTAATAAATAATTTGCATGTTTTGATCTGATATTTTCAAGCAAGACCATTTCTTTCGCCTAATTTTTCTACTACGACCAGAAAGAAACTAATTAACTTTTAGTGTAGTAACCTCCACTTTTGTTTTTTCTTAATTTTTTATGGAGCTTTTAGATGGAAGCCTCAGTATGATTGATTACTTTACTCTATTACTTGTAATTAGTGTTATATAACTTCTATTTTATTTAATTTTTTATATTGAATTCCAGGATACATTGGCTATAAAGGCTCCCAAGAGATCTCCATTAGTATTGCGTACAGTGGTCTTTCTTTTTTCTATGGTTTGTGGAGTTTATATTTGCTTAATCTGCTTAAAGCAAATAACCACTCACACAAAAATCAAATTATTGAACATTAAAGTTGTTAATCAGCCATGTCAAGATCCTGACATTGAAGAATCAGAAATTCCCTTTATGCACTATCCAGACCCTGTAACATTTAGCAGGTATATATAATCTAATTGTGTTTGTTCAATCAATTTGTATTATCAAAATTACTGGAACATTTTGTTTGTTGTTTCTGCAGGGAGGAATGTGCTTGTAATCCAGTAAGGTATTTTGCTATATTGTCGATGCAACGATCTGGGAGTGGATGGTTTGAAACATTGTTGAATAGTCATGTTAATGTAAGCTCAAATGGGGAAATATTTTCAGTTAGGGATAGGATGATTAACATTTCTTCGATCGTGAACACGATGGATAGAGTATATAATCTTGACTGGTTCACTAGTGCATCCAAGAATGCTTGCTCTGCTGCTGTTGGGTTCAAATGGATGTTAAATCAGGTGAGTTGCTTAATGAAATTTGGTTAAGAATGCTTGTTTGATTGTTATCATGGAGGATTGATGTAATCCACATTCGCGCTAGAATACCCTCATTAATCCCTTTCACATCAATTGTTGATCTATTGACATTCATCGATAAAGAAACGTTTATATACAATTTGGTTTATTGTTATTGTTATTGTTATTGTTTTTATTCAAGTCCAATGTGGTCTGCAAATTTTTACAGGGTTTGATGGAGCATCACAATGAAATAGCCGAGTACTTCAAGAGAAATGGAGTTTCTGCGATATTTCTCTTCCGAAGAAATTTGCTCCGCAGAATGATATCACTTCTTGCAAACTCTTATGATAAAGATGCTAAGCTCTTGAACGGAACACACAAGTCTCATGTCCATTCACTGGCTGAGGTAGTCTTTGTCGCTCACATTCATTTATCTATATTCTCTCTTGTGTCGTTTGCACGTAAATTGCGCCCATCTCATACTTAATGATGGATTTTCAGGCTAATATACTTGCAAAATACAAACCAACCTTAAATTCCACACTAATTCTTCCCCAACTGAAGCAAATAGAGCAGACAGCGGCTAAAGCTATCGAATACTTCAATAGCACTCGCCACATTGTTCTTTACTACGAGGATCTTATAAACAACCGCACTGTAAAGACTTGACTTTGTCTCGCTTCTAAATCTTTTTTGTTATATTAGTGCTACCTTAAATTCAATCTCTATCTAATTCTTCGTTTTCTGGAAATTCTTTTGTAGAAACTTAGAGAAGTTCAGGAATTTCTAAGGTTGCCATACAGAGAGCTTACGAGTCGTCAGGTAAAGATACACAGTGGACCATTATCAAAGCAAGTTGAGAACTGGAATGAGGTAGAACAAGCACTTAAAGGAACATCATATGAGAGCTTCTTGCATTCAGATTATTTTCAGATGTAGTAGTTAATAGTTTCAACAATTGTACATAATATTCATTTCAGAAGTAAATCAATATTGGCTGCAGCTGTTTCAGTGCATATATATATATTTAATTTAAAACATTAACTTTCCTATGCGAGATTTCCCATACGGAATCGTCGATTACTACCCATACCTATTGGATTTCTACCAATAGCTTTTAAATTACCACCCGTAACGATAGAGGATTCCGTATGCGGAATCCTCCAACTGAAAATTCTCATTAAAACATTTAAGCAAAATGATGTGGTTGTTACTGGGCCGAAATGTAGTATATGATGTTAATGGGCCAGATGTAAGGCCCATATTAATTATGGTATGGGCTTTTATTTCTTCGACCCGAAATGGTGCAAAAGGCCTATTTTATTTTAGCCGAATCTCAAGAGAGATTAATGAAAAAAAATTCTACAAATTACAAGCACAAGAAGACATCAAACGGGAAAAGAATTGTATTGATGGACAGCCTAAGGAGTAAGGAGAGAAGAAAAGAGACTGAAGAGGACGGAGTAGGAGAAGATGATACACTCAAAACTAGGGGTGGGCACCCAAACCGCCAAACCGATCAATCCACCCAAACCAAACCAATTTAAGCTGGTTGGTTTGGTTTCTTTAAATAAAATAAACCGATTGGGTTGTTTTTTAACAACCTAATTGGTTTGGGTTGGTTTGTGGGTTGTGTTTTATCAAACCGTATAACCCAACCCAAACCATTACATACCTAAATATATATATTATTAATTAAATTATCAGACAAAAGAAATAAAAACTAAAGTTAACCAAATGCAACAAGAAGTGAACTTCAAAACTTCAAAATGGTTGCTTGGATGGTGGTAGATATTATTAATTTAAAGGTTTAAACGAATTAGTTTTATTTTATAAGTCTTAAACGTTCTACACTTGAGGATTTTTTATTTTTATTTTTTTTGCTTAAAGATTGTTCTGCACTTGAGTTAAATTTAGTATTATAAATTAGTATTATTGTTTATTTTAGTGATAATTGGTTTAACTACTTATATTGATAATAGGATATTATTAAATTTATTCAAATAAAAAATAATGTAATTATTTTCTTAAACCGTTAAACCAAACCGAACCAACCCGATTTTTATCGGTTTGATTTGGTTTGGTTTTACCTCATAAATGGTTTGGTTTGGGTTGTAAAAAATTAAACCGATTTTATAATGGGTTGGTTTGGGTATAGTCAATCCCAACCCAAACCAACCCATGCCCACCCCTAGTCAAAACTGATACAAATTGTGCCATAGGAATTGGCTTCAATCAAGTTTTCTTTCTGCGGGCATGTTGTGTTTGATAAAAGTCCTCACAGACCTTTTCTTGTATTTGGGATCTTCATTTTGGTTTATGGGTATGTTTCGTTTTAAATGTTCAGATATCAGATTTATTTTTTTTTATTTTTTTTTTAAGCTTTTGCTTAAATGAATTGTGAAGATTTTGTTATATGGGTATGTTTCAGATTGAAGCGAATCCCAGAGCATGCTGTCTTTGCAACCCATTCGACGGTTTTGCAAATCTTTTTCTGCTGCCATTGCATCAAACAATCGTCCTGAAGTTACATTGAAACACATTCAAAGTCCAAAACTTTTGGAAGGTAAACCCTTAGAAAAACCTGCACTTGTCAAGCTTAGAGCTGAGAGAGACCCTGAAAAGTTGTTTCAGTTATTCAAGGCAAATGCCCACAATAGGCAGGTTATTGAGAATGGGTTTGCATTTGAAGACACGGTTTCTAGGTTAGCTGGGGCTCATCGTTTTGATTACATTGAGCATTTACTTGAGCACCAAAAGACTCTTCCCTCAAGGTAGACGTGAAGGGTTCATTGTTAGGATCATAATGTTGTTATTTAACAGTAGACGGGCATGGCAAGCTAATAGTTTGATGGCTTTCATGCAGCGTCTTGGGATAATGCCTGATGAGGTTACTTGTAATCTGGTGATAAAAGGGTTTTGCCAAGCTGGGTATCTGGAGATGGCCAAAAGAGTTTTTTATACTTCTTTGTGTCAACCCAATGAAAAAATTTACCAGACAATGATACATTATCTCTGTAAGGGAGGAGAGTTCGATTTGGCATGCACAATGTGTAAAGACAGCATGAAAAAGATAATTTTACCTCAAAGAGCACCAACTAACTAGCACCACACGTCTGCACATTACTGTGAAAACTACTTTCTTTTTTCTTCTTCTTTTTTTTTTTTTTTTTTTTAACTTTTACTTTGATTGCTTCCTAAATAGTGACAACTGAGAACTACAATAATTTTACAAATATAACAAAGTAGATCAGTGAGCAACTGATCCATTACATGCTACAGAATCAGTTTTTTCTGTTTGTTGAACAACAAAGTGGTCAATAATCCTAACAGTATTAAGTGGGTCTTGTTGTGCAATGGCTGCACTCCATTTACTAGGAAATTTCCTCAGGTGGCTCATCTGTTGCGCATGTTTTGGCTCCCCGTCCCAATCAGGATCCAGCTTCCATTCCTTTGGCACCTGCACATTCAAACCATATTCATAATCTCTACACAACAATTTATGAAACCAATCAGCGGTATAGAGAAGAAAAATGCGTTCTTACCTTATCAACTGCAAGAGTGTAAACTTCAAGATCTCCTTCAGGAGTGATGTGAAATCGAGTGAATGACTTGTAATTAGCAATTCTAAGAGAGGAAAATGCTTCATCAAAGTGTATGTGAAGCCAGTTAATGCAGATATATAAGTAGCTTCCAAACACTAATGAGACCACAGGAGTAGAGAAGACCCAGAAATAGAGAAAGACAGAAGCGTAATATATGACTGCACCCCCTCGAGAGAGTGATTGAAACCCGTTCTTGCAAATATTACTTCGGCTGACAGCCATCACCTGACATTATTTTAATAACATAAATATACTGAAGGGAAAGAAGAAAATTTGTGTCTGAAGGGCTGGAATAAAGAGAGGTTTCATACCTCTGGAATGTCAAATGCCGACATGAGATATTTGATACATGCTGGATAAAGACCAAAGGTCCATTGTTCTATACGGGCTCGAAGGCCAGTAGGATCCGGAAAGTGTTCACTTTCCACTGATCGGTACCACTGATATAAAGTGTGGTAACCTGAGCCAAAAAAAAAAACTCATCAGGTGTAAACTCACACTCAATAACCACACTAATCAGCCAAATTTCAGAAGAGTATTCCTGATAATAGAACAAAAACCATAAACAAAATGGACTTCTGATCATGTGGCAGCAAATGCAATAAATTCACATGGCAACAATATTCATTGATTTTGATTAGGCTATCATATACTTCTTATTAAACGTATGCAAATTAATCAATTTTATAATTATGTAAATACAAAATATTAACATCAGAAACTGAAAATGCTAGAATCATACAAGACCAAAATTTATAAATAAATAAAAAATCACCTGAGGTTGCTAGTAGTTTATGCCTAATGCATGTCTCCACACCCAATTCTAAGAGCATCATAAGAATTAGAGCGGATGCCAAATGTGCAGAAACATGGAGCATTCCAATTATTACCCGTTTCTTCCGAGAGAGTTTGGAAGGGACAAATGTAATTGCTACGATTAGCAACAGCAGTACACCTGACAAGGATACATAAGAGTGTTCCAGTACATACATAAAAGCATTCCACACTGCGCCAAAGAAACTCCTCAAGTGACCAGAAAATGAATCATCTCGCAAGAGGTGATCGAGCTTACACTAGAAATAGAAGGAAAAAAATTTCAGTCACCTCTCAGCAACACAATAATATGTATATTTCTGGGTATGCAAAACTGATTTCTGACCTATGAAGGAAAAAAGTAAGGCAGCAAATTCATCTCATATAAAGTATAAAAATAAAAATAAAATAAATAAAAGAAGTAGGTCCTAGTAAATTGCAAGCTATTTCAACTTTCAAAGGAACAAAATGAAAGATATCTTAACTATCCAGTTATTGGAATCCAATGACACCTAACTTAACAATAATCTAGCAAAATTTTGAATCATTTTGATCTTAACAGAAACTTACTTGAGGAAACATAGAAAAGACCAGCACAAAGTATATAATGCCACCAATAAAATCAAATTGCCAGTTCTTCTTTCGAAACTTCAAAATATTTCCCAACGCAATCTGCAATAAGTGGAAAACACACCATAGTACCAAAAAAAAACAAGAGGAAAGCAATGGCAATAGAGGTACAGAATTAAAAAAATTCAAATTTACCCTGCTTGAATCTTCAAAAGATGGATAAGCAGCCTTGGTTTCATATGTAGTCCCATAAAATTTGTTGAAGTCACTGAAGACATGTGTGGGATGTAAAAATGCCCCACCACAGCCATTTACAAGTAGATGTTGCACATGAACAGGTCCATCTGATGGAACAAACGAATGACGCATATAATGATGCAAGTCTCCAGCCATGCGAAGCTTACACCTTCCTTTTAAATAATCAAAAATCAAGTGCTTGACATTCTTTCCAGAGACTTCATCAAAGTACCAATCGACAAGC
The DNA here is from genome assembly GCA_030490815.1 of Acer saccharum. Taxonomy (NCBI): domain Eukaryota; kingdom Viridiplantae; phylum Streptophyta; class Magnoliopsida; order Sapindales; family Sapindaceae; genus Acer; species Acer saccharum. Next base: position 38,116,737 of record CM059872.1, read on the forward strand.
CAATTTGGTTCGTGTGTCATGATGATGACAGAGTCATGCTCACCAACCTAGATGAATAGATAGTGATTTAAGTCCGTTACAAGACAGAATCAGTGGTAAGCTGAAAAGTTAAAGACTAGAAATAGCTGCACTACACAATAAGAAAGAGCCAAATTATATTCTTGCTAATTAGTAATTAGAGAACATCTGAAGCAAGAAATTATAACCAGAAAAAAACCATCTGATTGGGAGTCAAATCTTATGATTGAACATATAAAGTGGGTCCCTGAAGTAATATGGTAATTTTTTTTTCTATTTTGAAAACAAATTTTTTGTCCGTTGATCAAACACATATTTTAATTGAAATTTCGATTAGATCAAACGTAATGACAGCAGTGATGTAACACGAGAAACAAGATTAAGATACCTCAAAAAAATGCAGTAAATAATTTGGTTATGAGCCATAAAAGCCAATGATTCCATCGGTGTATACATTCAAGGTGCTACTAAAGACAAAAAGGAAGACTGAAACATGTACGTCCAGCATAATGACCTCTGGGATCAAAAATGAAATTGAATTCTAGGCAATGACATTCCAGAAAAAAGATTCTGAGAAAATTCAAAATATAAAATTCGTGGATCTAACCCCAAAGAAGTTAAATAATTTTTTTGTCAAGTTCAAGTCACCATCTTAAGCCATGCAAATCTTTATAAATGCTACTGTACATTGAAACTAAGAAGTGCTTACATAAAGCATCCGAACTCAGGATTATAATATACGGTACACCAATTTGTTCCAATGATACATAACATACAGATAATTACCATAATATGTACACATATCAGATGCAAGTATGCTTGTAGGAATCAAATCAAAACCATTAAAAATACATAACCGAGAAGACAATTAATTGTACCAGTGCAGAGACAGGACTATACCCCACTACTGTGGAGAATTTATTTTATATAAACATGTTTGATGGGGGCTTATCCAACATCGGCCACAATCACATACCCACACCATACACCAAACATAAACTCTTAACATTACAATAATGCCATGACACGTAGTTCATCCCCAAGAACAAGGTCTTATCCATGAAGTTGAAACATACTTAACAAGAGACTTTAGAATCAATATTATAGAGAGATATTACAAACTATATGACAACAGTGCTTGTGCTTAACCAATCTTGTCTATTTGAGGTAAAAAGACAAAGTAGCAAATACCTTTTCCTTTACTAGCTCAGCAAAGAACTTGAACTGGTACACATCAATATCACAGTGAAGAGCTAGATCAAGACCAAATACCCACCATCTTTTGGGGAGTTGCAAAGCAAAATAACTCTTCTTCTGTGGCATAAACCACCCACCCAACCAGCTCTTATGGCATATGTACCTCATAAAAGTATGCAGCCCATCAAACCAATCTGAATATTTAAAAGGAAAACCATAAAAATCAGCTTCAAATTAAAAAAGCAACAAACTTTAAGGATATTCTATGAGCCGACACCAGGATCTACCAAGAAATTAAGCGCATTTACAGGTTAACAGATACAGAAAAAGTTTATAGAGAACAACAGTACTTCAAGAATCTTTTTCCTAAGCAGTAAGAAAATAATTCAGAGGCAGCTCAGGCTGAGACTTAAAACTAACCATGATTTCCAGGGATGATGAAACACTGAGGGCCTTCATATTGCTTCAGTTCAGAAACCCCACATGGTACCTCAGGCTTGTTTCGAGCAATAAGATCTTTCTTATACCATGGCGGAGGCTGAAGAGCATATTCAAAGGGACGAAAGAGGCGCCTTTCATACGTGAATGCTGATGGATTAGGGTACCTATAATGAATTAACACGCATAAATACTTCAAAAAAACAAATACGCGTGTGCACGCGCACACCTACAGATGATTTGAGTAGTAAAAATTATAATGGCATAGTTTGAGGAACTCTAATTGCTTCTAATAAATTTTATAATAAAATTGCCATTATGGAGCTGATATTTGTAATTATCCCAATTCCAATGTCTAAATGAATTTGAGCAAAATAAAATTAACTTAAGACTAAGTTCCTCATAATCCAGCTGACCACAAAGGCGGCAAGCTATTAAAAGTTTAAAACCCAGAAAGTCAACTAATCCAATATAAAATCAACCAAATGACAATTTGAACTTAACCTTTTAGCCTTGGATATCTGTCAACAATTTGGTTAACCAAAAATTATTCAAATATTCAACTTGCATTAATTTTGCTCAATTTCACTCAATGTAAAACCCTTAATGCTGATGATCTACATTAGGGCCAACAATTACTCAACCACTACAAGGACTATTAAGACAAGGTGAACTTATACCTAAACAAGTAGGCCATTAATAACTATTAACTTCTGATACAATCACATCATGACTATAAAATATGGCCAACTTACGCAAGATCCCCTCCAATAAGTAAAACACCTCCCCGTGGTAGGGTGAAACTTGAATCATCAGTTGTCACTCGAATAAAAGGTTGAGCAAGTAGCCGTGCCACAGAGTATGAAGAGTTGCCACCATCACCGGTATCAGCCATGAAGTCAAACCATAGATCTTCTTTTTCACTAAAATGATCATAAAAGCAATCTCCATGCTTACCCCCATCTTCAAGCTTATTCATTGCTGCCTGATGGTGGTAAAAGACGAAAGATGGAAGATGTCATACAATCATGAAATGTACTCAAATAGATTTTTTAAATAAAATAAAAAAATCGTGAGGATTACCAAAAAAAGCAGAATTACTACAACATAGAATCATTAGTTATTTCATAACAAACGGAGATAGATTGAAAGAAAATTGACATACAGGTTTGTGTGAAATAGAAAATTACACAAAGGTCAATTTGTTCACTAATTGATAATATAATACCAAATAACAACATGATATTCCATTCCTCAAGATCTAAATACCAAATAACAAGATGATATTCAATTCCTCAAGATCCAGAGAATTCTTAATACAGAGGATTGGCCCTACAAAGAATTTTCCTAGCAAGGGTTTAAGTCTCATGTTTCTTTAGCTAGCCAAAAATAAATAAGAAAAGTGTCAATTGCAGCAAAATTGATACTGATAATAAAGACAAACATCAACACCCATGGATCTTCTTAAAGAGGTTTTAAATTCCTGGAGGTAAGATTGTGCAAAGAACCAATTCTAGAATCTAATAAGGTTACACAAGCCAATTAAGCAACGGCCAAGCTGTTAAGCTTCAAGACATTTCAAAATGAATCATCTTGTTTTCAGTAAATATTCCACCAAATCAACAAAACTCCAGACTATATTGTAAGAGAGACACAGAAAGAAAGAGGTGCATATATTATTTCAGAAAGTATAACATCAAACACGATATATTAATGAATATACTAAAGAATATAGAACTCCACCTGCATCATGCGCATGTCAAATCGACCAACAAACACTGTTACCGATACCAGGAGGTCAAAAACTGTCTTGAACAAATCAGCTGATGTTCTGCAAATTAAAGCATATGCAAAGTTAGAAGAACTAAATAAGAATTCTATTTGCCAAAATATATAAAAAAATAAATATAAAAAAAAAAAAGAGAGCGAGGTAAAGAAACAATAGACATATACCCTGAATACCAAGGAACCATATCCAAGAAATCAGGCTTCATTTGCTTGTTCTTCATCTTATTGTATTCTTCAACTGATACAGGATGAGTAAGAGCCCACCTGAGTATTGTCAGAAATTGATAAAATAGGAAGCAAAACCAAAGACAAATTAAGAACTAAGAAATGCAAAGAAAGCACAGCTTACTCACGCCAAAGGTAAAAAAAAGAAATAAGTATTAGTTTGTAATTAATCCAAACCTAATAAACATCATGCAAGATATCCACATAACAAAAAAAAAAAAAAAAACATTTATGACAACAAGCCAAAAAATAAGTACTCACCCTGTCGACCTTTCCACTACATAATTGGCAATGTAAAGGCCAATAAATGTGGCCCACAATGAGTATATAGGAGATATTTCGTCTGATGAACCACCACTACCACCGCCTAACTGCAAGTTGGGAAAAGAATGTAACAGTAAAAAAAATTATTGACAACATAATGCATCCTGCCTTTACAGGATAAAACAGATAACAAATTGAATGGCTTCTAGCTGTACCTCTCCATATATAACCCACTTGGACAAGAGGGGATAATCACTTGCAGACCCAACTGGAGCAAACCATGATAAGCAGACTTGATCTTTCAACTCATTCATGCGGAGGAATTTTGCAAGCAATGTATTCCTTTCTTCTTTTTTCCAAAAAGAAAACCAACTAGAATTTCTCCGTACAAGCGGTCCCAAAATAGCACGATTGCCACAATGACTATAGAATACACAGCAGGCTACACTTATAACCTACAGAAAAGACAAGGTCATCAAAACTAGGTAACAAAAACACATACAATTTATCATGAAAATAGATCGCGTCTTCAGTACTTACAGCACAATTTTGGAGAATTGTTGAGATCTCTGGCCTCCTTCCAGCCACACGGGAAACAAGACCAATGTACCAAAGACCAAGAAATATAATGTGAAAAACAAGAAGAAACAGTATAGAAGAGAGATATATTGTCAAAAATAAAGACAAATTCATCCTCATATCCACTCCCATTGACTGAAAACTAGGGAGATGATATACAGCTGCAACTAAAATCCAAGCTATATACCTGCATAATTAAAGTTCCAAAGTTATCAATAAGTCTTAGCCTATGTAACAAGTACCTAAACCTAAGTATAATCATATCTAAACTTACCACCGACTAAAATTTGAATAGCTTGGTTTAATAGTCTTCCCAATGAATGGTGATGAAAAGAAATAGAAAAAACCAAGCAAACAGGCATACATAGACCACCATTTGATATTGTTGTCCAACTTTTCTATGAGAGTATGCATGTTATCAGAAGAGATAAAAAATAGGCAACCCACAACAACAGCAATTATGGCATGACGTGAATGCTCGTGTGGGTAAGGATGTGTATAAGTTAGAATCGTCCTGACCCTCTCCATTTTGAGGGAATCTAATAAACCAACAGATTCAGAGCCCATCTTTAAGCACTGTTTGCACTAATCCAGGTTAATAACGCAATTCAAAAATTTGCAGATCGAGTACACTCTGAGAGCACCAAAACGGTTGTACAGATCAGCTCCAGTACCCTGATCAGAAATCAAATAAGACAATAAACATTACAAATTTGTTAATATAGTCTAGTGTATAAAACTACAGGAAAGGCAAGAAGTAATGATCAATAATCTATGAATAAGATGGGTGGAAATTGGTCAAACATAATCGAATTTCAACTAAACTTATAGGTGTTCACTGTTCAAGTTCAACATCCCTTCAAGAAACCAACTCTAGAATAAAAGTAATCTGGTCATTGTTTTTATTACCAAACCCCGAAACACAAACTAAATAAAACAAAAATCAATAATGAAGTAACTGTAAAACTGCATAAATTTTGAATTGAATATGGTAAAAAAGACCGTATTCATTAGTTCCTGCTAATAAAAACACGACTTCACATTAATGCTAAATGCAACACTATATAGTCTAGGGTAGTTATAAAAGAGATCAAAATCTTTTTTCATTTCTTTCTTTTTTTTTTAATAAAAAAAAAAAAAAAAACCTTTAGTTTTTGTGAAACCTGAATTAGAATTCAATCATGATTAACTAAAAAGATCATGTATAGAAGCATTAGTCCTAATTACAACAGTATAAGACTTATAGTAAACAAATTTTTGGTTGTTTCAGTCAAGCATAAACAATATAAAGCCCTAATTTCTCTCTATCCAAACCTCTTTTCTCAGCAATCAAACTACGAGAAAGCGACTCTTAAAAAACTGAATCACACTTGCATGAATCAATCGAAAAAACACCAATTACAGGTTAACGGTTGGATAAATTCAATAACGAAAACAGAGACCATAAACAAAAATCCATACATGAAGAAAGAAAGAACGAGAAGATAGAAAGAAAATACCTTGAAAATGAAAGAGGAAGGAGAAGCGTGCATTCGAAACGCTAGACAAAAATAATAATAAAAATAAAATAAAAAACAGAGTGATGTGTTGTTCTTCAAATGTTCAGTTTATCTTAAAATGGCATCTGAGAATGTCTGTGAGGAACATAACAATGGCATATTCTCTTCACTACCCATCACTTATTACTTAAGTTTTTGCAGAGGTTACGTGGTGTTTGATTATTTTTTGGAACGACTTTTTTTTGTTTGACGCGAAATATTTTAGAATTTGGTTTTTTTTTATATATATATATATATAATTTTGGTTTTGTTTGGTTTGGTTTCTGATGAAATTGGCATTTTTTTTATTTATTTTTTTTTACTATTGTTTCATGTTTTTAAACTTACTTGACACGTTAATTTTTAAATGCCACGTTTTTAAGGTTGTTGTTGACCGTTGGATTGGGACTTGGGGGTTGATGTTAAATGGGCCTGTTTTCTGTGGGCTGATTGTGGGACGGCGGCCGCCTGCGTCTTCAAATATGAACTTTTTGTGTGGTGTGGATTGCTTATTCTTTCTTTTGATTGCTTTTATATATATATATATATATATACATTTTTCCTCCCCTCATGGCGAATTTATTTTATTTATATCAATTCTATAACTACCGGATAATAATATGACTGGATATCTACTCATATAAAAGGAGACAACTACTTTTATAAATAGTGAAGAAAACTCCTCATTTAATATTTTTGTAAAATATAATATTACATAAATTCAAGGTTTTATCAGGAGGGGAGGATTCGAACCCACGATCTCATTGGCACAGGTGTGTGAGGTTTCCCCCATATATATTTGTAAAATATGCACGGTGTAATTTGAACCTCTCACTACAAATGTGAAAGAGATGTGCACTACTACCTATACTAAGAGATGATCTACTATTTTATATTTTATTTTAAAAACTCTAGAAAAAAAAAATAAAAAATAGCGTAAATAATTTTGGTGACTTAATTGATTTCATTGGAAAGGTCGGTTGCAATTTTATTATTTTTTTTATTATTTTTTTTTTTTGATAATAGGTCGGTTGCAATTTATATTGTCTCTGAAATGTAATTTAATATTCTACGACTTTTTCTCTCAGACAAAAATAAATATTCTATGACTTTATGAAATTAGACTAATTGAAATGGACGTCACATGTAGCTTGCTGGGCCTAAAAACGCACAAAGGTCAAAGTTTTGGGAGGACTGGATTTCTGACACACAACACAATCTGGGTTATTTAATTGGTTATAGATAAAGCTTCGTTGGCCGTTGGAAGTTCATGATGTGTTTAATGTTTTAGGTTTTTTTCGGAGTTTTTCTGTTCAAAAAAAAATATGAGTTCTTAATATTAGGGAAAAATAATTGATAAATCACTATATAAAATAAATAATAATTAATTTGTTAACCTTAAGTTAACTTTTAGACACTTAGTAGGGCTCCCCAAATCATGCTAAGTGTCCAAAAGTTAACCCAGAAGTTAACCAGGATTAACAAATTAATTATTACATAATTTATACAATGTCATGCCAATTTTAACCTTATCATCATCTTCTCCACCGTATTTCCAACACACAAATTCTAACCTAAATTCAAACACAAAACTCTAGCCACCACTGAAATCACAGCAACTACCACCATCACGAGCGCATTGATATCCCTCCAACATACTCAATCTCCTTCAGCCGCAACATCTTCTCTCTATGACTTTATCTTCCCTCTCTTCTTCTCATCTCTTTCTTTCCATCTCGCTCTCTCTTCACATTGGGTCGAACAACTGGGTTTTGGTTCGATCCCAACTCTAGTTCGAACCCATATCCGGTTCGATTCCAATTCTTAGTCGAACCCAGCTGTGTGCGAGGGCGTGAGAGAGGGATGTTGGTTTGGTGGTGGTGGTTATGTGTGAGAGATATCAGTTTGGTGTATGATAGAGTGAGAGAGAGATTTCAAATTTCAGGTGGTTGAAAACATTAAAAAAAAAATTATGGTATGAGAGATGCCAGTTTGGTTGAACCCAGATCTTTTTTTTTTTTTTTTTTTTTTTTTTTTTGTGATTGATTTTGGTGATGATGTTATTTGGTGTATGATAGATTGAACCAGAACCAACACTAGCTCAGGCTCAACAATCTGCCGAGAAGGCAACGGTGACCATTTCAGAATAAAAAAATCCTCAGCCAACCGAACAAACTCCATAGGCCCAGGCACCATAATCTAGTTAGCCAACCAAACAAACATCCCAAGCCCATGCACAAGCATAGGCACAACCGCACATGTCTAGGCCTAGGCATAGGTATGGGCACCAGAATCAGCTCAGCCAACCGACCAAACTCCCTAGCCCCAGACAATATAATCAGTTTAGCCAACTGAACAAACTTCCCAAGCCTAGTCACCAGCCCAAGATACTTAGGATATGTTTGGTTGGGTTTTTAAAAATCCTCTACTAGTAAAAGTTCTACTTGTAGAAGATCTAACTGAAATAGAGCTTTTGAAAAAAAAAAAAAAAAAATAGTTGTTTGGTTGGTAATTACAAAAACACTTTTATAGCAGTAGACCGTTTTGTTGTAAACTCTTAAAAAGTCTACTGAGATATTAAATTACTAAAAATGATATATTATTTATTCACTCTAAAAAAAATTGAACTTAAAAAATTTTCTACTGCATAATAATAATAAAATTCAAAACTTTCACCATATAAACTTAAAAGATTAAAAAAAATAACCAGAAAATATTAAATTTTCAACAAAGTTGAAACATTGTCAAATATTAAACAAAGGGAAAATGATCAATATTGCTTCTAACTCTCAGCCGGAGCATCTCTTGATTATGGTCAATGGACTTATTGGCAGGTCTGATGACTATTTCTTAAATTTATTTGCTTTTTTTGTTTTCTGTTGAACTTTTATTCTGTTATTATTCTGTTAAATTAGCGGCTTTACTTGAAATTACATCTTTTACTTACCAATAAAACAAATAAATATGTGTTCTTGTTTTCTTTTTGCTTTTTATGCTTAGTGCCGCTGATCGGAGATTTGCTGCAGAGCAGTTCGTTAAGAGCTTCCTGATAAAGTAATTGTGCATCGTGAGTGTTTTTTTTTTAATTTTTTTTTTCTTCAAGTAATTTTTTTTTTCCTATGAATAAATGGTTGGTATACATTTGTTTAAACAGTCAAGACCTTATGTTATTAAGATATTCATATTCTATTTTTGTTATAAATAATGTCCAGAAGCATTGTAAATTTGTAATGATCAATGATGTGAGTGCTTGTTCGTTTGAGTGCATAGAAGAGATTTTTGCTTTGTTAAGGGTGTGGCAAATTAGTTTTTCCTTAACTCTTCAATGTTGTGATGCTCATAAGCTACAGTCTCTGTAATTTTTTATTATTATTATTTTTTTTTTCTGACAATCAGTGACATAAATGTTTTTTCTTGATATACCACGAGCAGGTAGTGAACATAACTATTCAAAATTGACATTCGATAACCGTTCATTTGTATGTGTTGAGCAAAATTATAGACTATTTGTAGAAACGAGAGAGCAAAGAATAAAGAATATAAAAAAATAGGTTCTAGGGTTTTATTTTAATAAGGGTATTCCATGTCAATAATAAAAAATTAGGGATATATAGGTCAAATATTTCTTTTTTTAAAAGGTCTATTTTGAAAAGCTCATAAGGAGGAGCTTTTGCCTAGTAGAGGTTTAAACTCTACTGGCCTCTACTGAATTTAAAATAGACAATTTAAAAAGCCCAACCAAACAACTCTAAAAAACTCAAATAGAGGTTCGTAGACCTTTTAAACCAGTAGAAAGCCCAACCAAACAAGCACTTAGACTCCTTCTCCACCCAATCCAGGGAAGGTATTATTCTCGTTTATAAATGATTTTTTTTATTTCATCATTATATCTTGCATCAGTATTCCTCCGGTTGTTTTTTAAAATATAAGTATGAAAAGAATTAATTGGTGTCAGCCTTTTCATATACATCACTTGCATTATAAGTTTCTAACTATGTTTTTAGATTCCAAGTACGATTATGGTTATATTGATTTTGTCATAACCATGGTAAATCAATACTCGGTTTATGATTATGAACTGTCTTCATATATCACTTGGCTCATCTATGCCATTTTCATAGGTACTTTAGGTGTTATGTTTTATTCCTTTAAATTCAAATATGTAAACAGAAGCTTAGCCAAAGTTTTGGCTGCTTGAAGATCGTGAATAACCTTTTGCTGACCTGTCATTACGTCATTACTTTGCTTTTGTTACGTTAATTTTTCTTTTTTCTTATTAGTTTTTTGAGTAAGATATTAGTAACAATTTTTTGGTATGCAAGCCACTTTTATAATGGAGATGCTCTTACCGAGTCAATTGAAAAAACAGTTGTGCAATAGGTCGTTAAGTAGACAGTCATGTTGACAATGTATAATATATTTTTTTGTCACATTAGCGTGATGTTGAATATGCATAGCTGCATTGGAGATACATTTTTAATAGATTGTCTATTTATCTTATATTTCGTTTTTTTTTTTTTTTTTCACAAGTCACTATTGCATTGGATATGCTCTTTAGACTCCATTTTTCTCATATATATTTGTTCTTATTAATTTTTTATTTTTTTTTATAATGTAAAATTTTTAATACATTGAATACATGATTAATATTTACACACAATCCTGAAGGTATGATTTTTTTCCTTAAAAAAAAAAAAAAAAAAAAAAGTTTATTAATCAATGATTTATTTATAAAAATACAATCAAAGGGTATGTTTGGTATTATGTGACTACATTTACAAATTGTTATGTTTAAAACAAAATCAAAGAGGTGAATTAATTAAAGATGTGTCGATACAAATTTTGAGAGTGCAAAACATCACCGGTCAAAAAAATAATATTAATAATTATAATTAAGTTTCGGCCCTCAAACTCAATTGGGCCTTTAACATGGTCTGCTCCGATCCATTTGATACTTCTAATGATAAAAGAATCAACTCTCTCATCTTTTTTTAGTAGTTCAGTGGGACTGGGTGCAGTATGTAACTGTAACATCTTATTTTTCCTTAAGAAATTCCAAGAAATAAAGATAAATTGAATTGATTAAACAATTAAACTAGATTATATTAATTAAACCAAAAATAAATAAAAAATTATAACATGACACGTTGTCTCCGTTGGTGGTGATCTGGTTGGCAATTGAAGAAATATTATTGTTTATTTTATAATAATTTTGCTAATATATTAAAACTCAAAAGTTACACATGGGCCCTATGCCTTGGTGGCCTAGAGTCTTCCTAAGACTCTCGCCACCAAGGTTCGAATCCTGGCTTGGTGTGTATATGGAGGTTTTCCCACCAAGGGCCGTGCTTGTAGAGTCTCATCTCGCTGGTCCTGATAGTTGTTGATGTAATAAAAAATAAAAAAAAACTTAAAAGTCATGAGTCATCAGACTCATCAAATCTTATGGAGGAGTTTTTAATTTGTTATATAAAAATAAGGAACATCATAAATGCTAAGGGGATCATACCAAGTTACCACTTACCAACAACAAACGAAGCAAGCAAGTAAATCCTAACCACTCAATTTTACATAGCAAGAGAGAATTAAGAAACCACACCGTCTTGCTATGAAGTAACTCTTGAGTGCGGCTCATCACAACTCACAACCACTTGGCTGTTGTGAAGATGCTAGGCTTAGATTCAAACACAAGGCATTTAAGCACTCAAATTGTCAGTTAAAAATTATGTCCTAATTTATATCTAACCAACCAAATTGGAATATATATCTATATTTATGTATTCATGTGCGCGGTTGAGATTATGGCGCACCTCAATAAACGGCTGCGTTTCATGTGCTTAGTGTTTAAATCCATTTGCGCATATATATATATATATATATATATATATATATATATATATATATATAGTCTTTATATTGTCAGTTTGTCATGATATAAAATATATCAGGACGAAGAATGTGAACCGTTAGATTTACATATTTTGACTCAAAGTGTATGCACTTATCAAAACTTCTTCATAATCTACACTTTGAGTCAAAATATGTAAATCTAACGGTCTACATTTTTCGTCCTGATATAAAATATATTAGGATGAACTGATAGTAGAAAGACTATATATATATATATATATATATATATTCATTGGGCTGAGGAGCCTACTAAAACCTATCAAGGTTAAACATTATATGTAGGGTATTGATATCTACAGAAATTCTATTATCAGTTCGAACTGACAAAAGTTATATCAGTTCCTTGCATGTGGGCTACTGAATTTAAATACTTTAACTTGGCTGTATGCACTTGTCAGTCAAAGTATTTAAATCCAGTGGCCCACATACAAGGAACTGATATAATTTTTGTCAGTTCGAACTGATAATAGAAGGACTGTTGATATCTATTCCATCTACTATAGATATCTACCCTACACATTTGATTCCTTGGAATAGGCGGTGGTAGGAAACATAATCCAATGGTAGTTATACATTTCATCGAAGTTGAGTTCTTGTATTCAAATCCCACTAAAAAAATTTCCTTTAATAGGCGGGCATGTCAAGTCGTTTTCAGTTGGACTTCTCAAACATTCCGTGGGCCATTCCATCCAGGCTCTTTGGGGCCTCGATAGTGGTCACAATTTTTGTGATTTGGATCCGGCCTGGCCTGTTTCTCACTAGAATTGGACTGTGGAAACTTGAAACAGATAAGAGCTTGGGCGAGATAGGCACACCTAAATTGCACGGACACGGTTATACGATACGGTGATACAAAAATCTCTAAATCTAGGACACAGATACGGACACAGCAAGACACGTCAATTAAAATAATATATATATATTAAAAAAAAATCTGAAAGCATAATTTATTCAAACACATAATCTCAATAAACATATGTCATATATAAGTGATAACATATTACAAAATTCAAATAAAACATTAAAAAAAAATCATAAAATTATAAATTTTGATTATTTTTAAACAAATTTTGATTTTCAACCCCAAAACTTTTTTAAAATTATAAATTGACCACTTTTTTTTACAAAATTAATTACAAAATTGTCCCAAATGTATCCTATATGTATCCTTGCCTTGTCCCAAACGTGTCCAATCCAGCAATATGTATCCGAAAGTCAAACTACCCACAAAGTCAACAGACACTTCATTTACTGTGTTGGACACGTGTCAGCGCGTATTGCACGCATGTCATGTCTGTGTCTGTGTTCTACACTTGCATTTTTAAATTTTTGAATTGTCCGTGCCAACGGACCTGTGTGGGGGCTAGTAGCCCCACTTAAAAAAAATATAATATATATATATTAATTAAAGAATTGATTTTATTTTATATTTAAAGTAGAAAAATTAATTTGTCTTTTTTTTCTTCTTTTTATAATAACAATTCTTTATCCCCATTCTTTAAATTTGGTACAATCTTTTTATCAACATCAACAATTAATCTTTAAATTAGATATGTTTGGGTAAATATTACACTTGGGTGCTGACTGGTCAGTACCCAAGGTACTGACCAACCCAATGGTTGGCTGCCACATAACCCAAAGTAAGGAGAAAAATGTAAAAAGTGAAAGAGTTTTAGCCACGTGACAACACCTCATTGGATGGTCAGTATACTTGGGTACTGACCAGTCAATACCCAAGCATTTTCCATTTTAAATTTACAAAGTAAGGATATTATTAAATGAATTTCATTAAATTTCTTTGAGCATTGAATTAGTATATTTTGAGTGAATCAAACTAATATAATAATATAAGAACATTGTATATTTAAATTATTATTTTTCTCGAATGAAACTTATCAAATTAAACATCATTTCGCATTAAGATGAATAATGAGTTAGGATACAATTTAATTAGTTTTCGTATTTGTATTTCATGATTCTCTTATAATTTGTTTTCACTTTTTAAAAATAAAATAAAATTTGGTAACATATTTATTTAGAATATACATTTTACAAGGACTCTCACTATGTTCTCCTAACTAGATGATGTCGATGTTAGTAAAAAAAATAATAATTCTAGCCCGCCCTAGTCTACAATCTTTGTTACGTCCCTAGTATATGCTTCCTCGAGGCACACCAGGTCAGCACTCTAACATGGTGTGCAGTCCAAAAATATTTTGTTATGGAAACAGTTAAAGGGAACTTAGATTTTACAGATTTTGGGTTTGAAAGTTGCAAAATTATAGTTATGAAAATTTAATTCTAAAATGTGAAAGTAAAAATTAGTTCATGTGTCATATGACAAAATATTATTAGATAGGTACAAGGTGTCCAAAATTCTCATGATTCACCCTTATTTGGGGTAAAAAGTCATAAAAATAAGGATGATCGAGGACGGGACAGTAAGAATGGGTTCTCTATCTTCATTTGAATCATTTCTCCCACCTCAAAATGCATTTATTAACTTTATTTTATTTCTTTCTAACCCTAACCAGCTACTCCCTTCTGTTATTTCTTAATTATCCTTATCATCTATTGATTGTTTTTAAAATAAGTTTTAATTTAAGGGTAGTATTAACCAGTGCCCTTAGAACATAGGTTAACAACTACTTTATTTATATAAAAAGAAATAAAATCACATATCATTTAATGCATTTATTGTCTTGTTACAATACATATAATGTTTTTATTTCATTTTGTAAAAATAAAGTAGTTGTTATCATGTTCCCTTAGGACACATGTTAACACTACCCTTAAATTAAATGATACCATAAGAGATAAATAGGTGGGGGAAGAATCAAGAATACATGTTATCATGTGCCCTTAGGACACATGTTATCACAACTCTAAAATGCCCCCACCCTATTCCTCCTCGGCAGGAGCAGCCATCTCCATTTGACCTATATTTGACATAATATACATGTGCACTAGGATGGTGACATACATATATGTCTATATTTATGTATCCATGTGCACGGGGTCAGATTACAGCGCACCTCAATAAACAGCTGCAGCGCACCTCAATAAACAGCTGCGTTCCATGTGCTTGGTGGTTAAATCCATGTGCTTATATATGTATATGGAGGTTCTCCCATCAGGTGATCCTGAAATTATAATTTTAAGATGACCAACCATGACCAACCATGACCACGTGTTTTTTTAAGTTCAAATATTTATTAAAAAAAATTTAACTTTTTATAAAAACATGTGGTTGTGATTAGTCGTCCTAAAATTATAATTTCAGATGATCTGATGGGATAACCTCCCTAAATATATATATATATGTATATATATATATTTTTTTTTCATGGGACCGAAGAGTCTACTAAAACCTATCGAGGTTAAAGATTATATGTGAGGTCTTGATATCAACTCCATCAACCGGTAGATATCTACCCAGCTACCCTACACATTTGATTCCTTGAATAGGCGGTGGTAGGAAACATAATCAATTGGTAGTTATACATTCAACGAAGTTGAGTTCTTGTACTCAAATCCCTCTAAATAAAATTCCTTTAATAGGCGGGCATGTCAAGTCGTTTTCAGTTGGACTTCTCAAACATTCGGTGGGCCATTCCATCCAGGCTCTTTGGGGCCCCGATAGTGGTTACAATTTTTGTGATTTGGATCCGGCCTGGCCTGTTTCTCACTAGAATTGGACTGTGGAAACTTGAAACAGATGAAAGCTTGGGCGAGATAGGCACACCTAAGTTGCACGGACTCGGACTCGGACATGGACACGAACACAGGGACACGATACGGTAATATGAAAATCTATAAAATCTAGGCCGAGGACCCGGCAAGACATGTCAATTAAAATAATATACATATAAATAATAATATCTGAAAACATAATTTATTCAAACACATAATCTCAATAAACATATGTCACATATAAGTCATAACATATTATAAAATCCAAATAAAACATTAAAAAATCATAAAATTATAAATTAACCACCTTTTTTACAAAATTAATTACAAAATTACCCCAAACGTATCCTATATATATCATTGCCTTGTCCCAGCCGTGCCCAATCCGTATCCAAAAGTCAAACTACCCACAAAGTCAACAGACACTTCATTTACTACTAGTAGCCCCACTTAAAAAGAATAATATAAACAAAAAATAAATATTAATTAAAGAATTGATTTTTTTGAATATACAACAACTGTCGGGACCGACGAGATTAGGCTCTACTAGCGCAGCCCGGACTGCAGCTCCTACAAGCGGGGAGAGAGCACCCACAATAGGTGGGATAACACCCACCATTGGGATTAATGGCCAAGGGGGACAAATAATATATATATATATATATATATATATACATGCACACACCGGGCATTGAACCGTGGTGGTGGAGACTCCCACCACATTTGTCTTTTCTTTTCTTCTTTTTATAATAACAATTCTTTATCCCCATTCTTTAAATTTGGTACAATCTTTTTATCAACATCATCAACTAGTCTTTAAATTATATATGTTTGGGTAAAAATTATGGTTTTTAATATTTTATTTTGTTTTGAAATGTTAGGGTTATTGTTGAATGTAGCTAATAAGATTTTAGGAGTAATCCAATTTTAAATTTACAAAGTAACGATATTTTTAAATGAATTTCATTAAATTTCTCCAAGCATTGAATTAGTATATTTTGAGCAAATCAAACTAATATAATAATATAAGAACACTGTATATTTAAAATATTATTTTTCACGAATGAAACTTATCAAATTAAACATCATTTCGCATTAAGATATGGATAATGAATTAAGATACAATTTAATTAGTTTTTGTATTAGTATTTCATGATTCTCTTATAATTTGTTTTCACTTTTTAAAAATAAAATAAAATTTGGTAACGTATTTATTTAGAATATACATTTTACGAGGACTCTCACTATGTCCTCATAACTAAATGATGTCAATGTTAGTAAGAAAATAATTCTAGCCCGCCCTAGTCTACAATCTTTGTTACATCCCTAGTATGTGCTTCCTCGAGGCACACCAGGTCAGCACTCTAACATGGTGTGCCATCCAAAAATATCTTGTTATGGAAACAGTTAAAGGGAACTTAGATTTTACAGATTTTGGGTTTGAAAGTTGGAAATTATAGTTATGAAAATTTAATTTCAATTTGGGATAGCAGAAACTTAGTATCGATTCTTGGTACAGAATTGAGCCCGGATCAGGTGATCTTCAAAGCTGAGAATTTGTTATTTGAATTTCAGAAATCTATTGCTGCGGTCTCTCCAGTGGCTGAACCTTATTCCCGGCCTAACCCCTGTGGAGACTGGGTGGCGCCTCCCCTAGGCTGGTTGAAATTGAATTCTGCAGTGGTCTCGAAGTCGTCTTCCCGATCATCTTCGTTGGGAACTGTCATCAGGGACGATAAAGGTAAAATTATAGCAGCTCGTGCTCGAAAGATTAAGGGTTTTTTCAGCAAGGAAACTGGTGTGCTTTTGGCCCTTCGGGACGGTCTTTTGCTGGCTAAATTTCTTGCAGTTCCTGTCGGGATGGTTGAGGTTGATTTCTCCCCTGTTGTTTCGATTATTAATTCTTCTGGTCAGTATTTAGGGGATGCTTCTTTTGTTATTCAGGATATAAAGGCCTTGATGGCTGATATTGGGGTTAGGGTGTGTCAAGTAACTTCTCCTGTGGGCAATTCTTTGGCCCGTAATTTAGGTAAATCTGCTTTCTCCTCCAGTAGAGAGGGGTTATTGTTAGATGTTAATATTCTGTGTAAGTTGTTTACTGGTTATTGATTTCAAAAAAATTAGTTCATGTGTCACATGACAAAATATTATTAGATAGGTACAAGGTGTCCAAAATTATCATGATTCACCCTTATTTGGTGTAAAAAGTCATAAAAATAAGGATGATCGAGGACGGGACAGTAAGAATGGGTTCTCTATCTTCATTTGAATCATTTATCCCACCTCAAATTGCATTTATTAACTTTATTTTATTTCTTTTTAACCCTAATCAGCTACTCCCTTCTGTTATTTCTTAATTTCCCTTATCATCTATTGATTTTTTTTAAAATAAGTTTTAATTTAAAGGTTGTGTTAACTTGTACCATTAGAACATAGATTAACAACTACTTTATTTATATAAAAAGAAATAAAATCACATGTCATTTAATGCATTTATTGTCTTGTTACAATAATAATAATGTTTTTATTTCATTTTGTAGAAATAAAGTAGTTGTTATGATCATGTGCCCTACGGATACATACTAACATTACCCTTAGATTAAACGATATTATAAGAGGGAAATGGGTGGGGGGAAGAATACATGTTATCATGTGCCCTTAGGACACATGTTATCACTAATCTAAAATGCCCCCACCCTATTCCTCCTCGGCAGGAGCAGCCATCTCCATTTGACCTATATTTGACATAATATACAAGTGCACTAGGATGTTGACATACATATACGTGCGCGGATCCCACCCTAAGTTATTCAAATCTACATTCCATCATAAATGATTATGTATTCCACCAATGTCAAAAAAACCAGTTGAAGTGGCAAATCCGCCTTTTCCCTCCTCCAAAGATTCCTTAGATACTTAGATCCAGAAGCTTTTAATTATATATCTTGTTCAAATTTCAACGGCTAGCGATTGACGGCTCCAAGGAAATGCTTTTCTCTTTCAACACGACACAACTGCTGTAAATGGTGGCGCTCTCACCAGGTTCCAACTGGACACACACACGTATATATATATATTTTTAGTGGGCATGCAAAGGTTTACTTCCCCAACTTGAGGAGCCAACCGGTCTGCACCATATTAATTAATTTACATGAGTGGTATATTTTCAATTGACTTGTAATTAATTAATTCCTTTATGTTGGATTAAGCACATCACTTGGAGAAAATTCAATAATAGCGACCTCGTGATTTTTTGTGGGGTTTGAAAAGTTGTAGACCTTTCTTTTACTGGTAAAAAGCTTTGAAAAAAATAGTGCTGCACTTAGTCAAGCAAGATCATTACCTAGCACTTTTAGTAATGCACTGATTCAAATCTTCTTTTTTTTTAAATTATTAATTAATCTGTTAATCAAATCTCCATTTTTTTTAATACTAAAGTTGATTATTTAATCATCACATAATATATAATATACATCGGTTATAGCTAGTATATATAAAACTAGAAAAATGGAACATGCTATTGCTAGCAGTCTATATATATATATATATATATACTTGCGCATGCGAGGTGTACAGGTCCCCTAGCTAGCAAGGTGGTGATATATATATATTCGTATATCATCATCATCATATATATATATATATATATATATATATATATAATCAAATTAGGATTTAGATTTTTTTAAAACCGATCAAGGTCGAGTTCTTTTTCGATCCGTAAATGGAATTTCAAAAAATTAATACAGTGAAGCAACTAGCTAGAGAAGAAAGAGGTGGGGGATATATCAGAAGCTGTCAAGCTGAGCGATATATCCTCCTGGCCAACTTAAGTGCTCAACTAAGTTCATGACATTACAGTTTGAAATTTACAAGGACAAGATTTTTTTGCAGTTGTAGGAGCCCCACAAGATCCTTCTATGATTCTTATCATTATAACCAACAGATTTTTCTTCAAAATTTGCATTGATCGATGATCACTACCTATATATAGCCACTATATACTAGTAACAGGAAAATAATTAGTATAATACTAGGAAAATCTAGAATATTCCATCTATATACTTATTGTCATTTAGCTAACAAAGTCAAGAGTATAAAAAGTAATAATTATTAACAGCTTGAATGGAGATCGATCACCAACGATCGAACACAAGAACTGTTGCCATTTCCAGCCATACAGTGTATTTACTTACTAGATGATTGAATTTGGAAATTAACTTTGACCATGTTAATGAACATATAACTAAGTTTTCTATCAAATTGTGTAGTTTTCTGCCATTGAAAAGGAAACTTAATTTATTTATTTTTGAACGGCTCAGTTTACAAAGGCCACCAAAGGGCAGAGACAAAAACGAGGGGCACCCCAAGAGGCAACAGAAACCTAATTACAGTTAATAATTAGTGTGTATATATATATATATATATGGGACATTCACGCTTTGGTAGCTAGCACGTGAAATATGATGCATAAACAGTCAGTCCCAGTGAAATGTAGCACACCCTCGAAACACTTTTTAAGCGCAGATTCAAGGACCCAAGATTAAGTCAAATATGATATTGGATTTGTACCAGAAAAGTCTCACTCAGCAAATGCGTGCAAGTTATACTTACTATTTTAATTTCAACATGGAGATCAATAGTATACACTTGCATGGGACATGCAAATTAGATATTAATAGAAGAATATAATTACAAGCGCAACAAAGGAATATTTATACAAAGAGAGAATCTAAGGAAACATAATCATATAGCCCGTTTACATTTTTCAACTCATTAATTCCATTTTTATGGAAGTTCTTAATTTTTTCAGGTAATTTACCACCATTGATTAATACTAGCTACTGGCTCTTAAAAGTCTATAAATACCCAATGGTGACAATGGAGTTTATGCATACCTACCTTCCTCTTCCTCTCTCAATCTCTGATCATTAGCTAGCTAAAACATAACCAATTAATCAAGCTATAGCACTCCCCAAAATCTCTCCCATGGCCAATCTCATTTTCACAACTGCCTTTCTTCTTGTACTGATCATCTCCTCTTATGGAATCATATCAGCTGAAGGAAGGCTTATGGCGAGAGCTTGTGAGACAAGTGTTGAGAGTGGACATGATCATATGATGATCAACTTTCGTCGCAACGTTTTAGAAGATGGATCAGAATTTCATGAGCCTAGCTCATCATCAGCTGGTGGTAGTGTTAGTCATTCTGATGTGCAGACTGATATGGATACCGAAGACTTTCGTCCCACCGAACCAGGCCACAGCCCCGGTGCTGGTCACTCTCACGGACCTAGAACCGAAGGTCCTAACTGAAAAACACACAGACATATTATATATATTATATATATGCTTTCATTTTTATATATGACCTCTTGCATGTGGAATAATTATCATATTATGGATTCTGTTTCAAATATGTAGTTGTACTACATATTATTTCTCTTTAATTTGTATTTGCAGATCATTTCAAAAATATGTCATGAATAAAGTGATCATTAGATCTTGATTTGTGTATATTTTCAGTTGAAGGCTTATTATACATGTGTTCGAATAGACGCCTCTATATATATATATATATATATATATATATATATAGAGAGGTCATGTTACATTAATTAATAACTTTTGGGACAACTAAAAGATGTATTATCATATCTTTTTAGGTTTCAATCCTTGATGTGACTTCTTCATCAAAACTGTGATATTTTGACCTTATTTTTCTAAGTTCCTTTTTCAGTCCGCATATCAGACCACAACAAATCTTGATAACATCTCTAATATATTGTTTGCCATAAATTGATTAATTAGATAATTTTTATTTCCAGAAACCGTAGGCAACAAAAACTTTATTTATCTCATGATCTCAGGTATCCTTCATAAGTTCGTCCTCATGAGTCATGATCCTCTTCGAGCATGGATCAGTTCGTTCAACGTCGGTGAAGCCATCGCCATCACCAATTCACCATCACCATCGCCGCTGGCAAGTGTGGATCAGGTTGTTTTATAGTAACATATTAACCTTGTGTAGTTGTATAAGAAATGACCCAACTTTGTTCACGAATAAAGGCAAATTAATCTCAAGAGAAGTTAAAGCGTAGTTGGCCTCCACGTCTCGCACAACTAAATTAAGAAGTACCGTCTCATTTTAGGTTTCAAACACTAAGTGACTTCGTTATCAAAACTGAGAAGTATAGCTAGACTTCTCTTTCAAAGTTGATTTTTCAGTCTGGCCATTAACCACAGTTGCAAAACATAAAGAATCTTGATATAGTTTTTTTAAATATATATATATTAATAGGAATCTTGATAATTGATTATATTTTTATTTCCTAATATTAATAAAAATATAGCTACACTTCTCTTTCAAAGTTTAATGTTGTGTTACAATTTACCCCCAGATATAAAAAATTGATAGGCTGAATTAACGGTTTTTATGATTAAATCACTTAGCTTTAAGAGTGAGAATTTGGATTCTCTATTGATCTGATTTTTTTACGTACTAATCTTTATTCTTATTATAAATGAAAGCCTTGTATATATTTACAATTTCTTTCGGTACATGGTTTGGAAAGTTGGAAGTGGTCAACAATATAATAAAATAATAGGAAAATATGGAGGCCGTAATTCACACTACTACAAAAACCTTGATAAAGATCACTTTTAAAATGATCTAAAAATATACAGTGATCCCTTTTAAAAGGGATCTCTATTCACGTGATCTTAAAAAAATTTCAATTCAAGATCACTTAATAAGTGATCCGGTTAAACTCAATAAAGATCATTTTTTTATAAATAAAAAGTGATCTCTATTTAAAACATTTTAGTAAAAAAAAAAAAAAAAATTATAATTCACTATTTTATAATTCAAATCCTATTCATTGCTTCAAAAAAAAAAATTAGGGGGCATATTCATTTATTAAAAAAAATCATAACACAACTACACAAGACATTATTTTCCAACAATTTTATTCATCCATATTCAAAATATAAATCCATAATACATCTCAAAACAAATATACATAAAACATCCCATAATCAATAAACAACTTACAAAGTCATTTTTACAAGATTCTTCAAAGATCAAAGTTCAACAAAATTCAATATCTCAATTTACATATGCAGTCACAAAGTCATCCAATTATCTTGCATAATGCCAACATCACATAAAAGAGATTAAACGGATTAAAAACTTTGAAAGAATCTAATACAAATTCATAAATGTAACTTCAACTTGTCTATTTCTAGATTTTTTTTTTTTTTTAATTCAAAGAAAATCGAAATCATATTGCTCATTAAACATAAATCCTCCAATATAATGGTTTATAATCTCAAAAAATAAAATAAAATAAAATAAAAACAAAAACAAAAACAAAAACAAAACAAAACAAAAACAAAAAAAAAAAAACAAAAATCAATGATGATATAGCAAATATAAAATTTTATTCAATAAAATCCATTCACTTTTTTAAATTCATATGCAAGTATATAAGTGTGTATGGATAAATTATAAAAACTCTTTGTTGAAAGAAAAGGCAATAACAAAATTAAAATTAAGAAAAAAAGGAACTCACCTTGTCTGCATCACTTAGATGTTCTAGTAGTTGGAGTAGAACCTGTTTATGATTTTCTTATTTTTCCAGGCCAAGAAAACTGAATAGAAAGTGGGACTTGGCAATTAAAAAACAAAAGTAATTTGGACTTGGTTTGGTGACTGCTGAGAATTGATAAATGAAGAGAGATTAAGTAAATTAAAAAATAAAAATAAAAATAGTTACGTGACAGAGTTTGAGGAGAGAAAGGCGGCATTTATTTGTGCCACTTTAAAATTTGTTATATATATATATATAATCAATTTTATTTTATCATTTCTTTAAACTAAATTTTTTTTGACAGATTTTTTTTTTATTGTTTTGAAACCTAATTATTTGATCAAAAAATTTATTTTAAAGATTAAAAATGAATAAATCTATCTGATCTTTACATAATTTTTTTGACCAAATAGATAAAATTAATCTACTATAATAATAATAGCAATAAAATTGTATTTAGATGATTTTTTTTAAAAATAAAATAAAAAAGATCAATTTCATATTGATCTATTCTAACTAAAAAAAAAAATCAGTTTTTCAAAAAATGATCTATTTTAAATTATCATTTCATGAAAAAGAACAATTTTCCATAAAGTGATCTATTTTAGTGATCAATTCCTTAAAATAAATCATGTTTACCTAAAGTGATCTATTTTAAGTGATCTCTTTGATTCTTTTTGTAGTAGTGTCAATTCCTTGGCTTACAACCTTACGTAACTAAATAAATTCTTATAAATATATATGAATTTGGGTCATGTCCTCGAATTTGGATATATGTTGATATGATCTTTTTCCTAACCTCACATAATCTTATGACACATAAGTATTGTAGTGAATGTGTGATTAAGATGTAATTGGTTTCCTGGATCCTCTGCAGCCCACACAAGAACACAAACTCGAGATGGCACAAGTAGAGGCCAAGGTGGTGGTTCCATAGTCGGTATTGTAGAAGAGGAAAAGGGAAGCGGAATGGGCCCTCGCAAAGAAGCAGGAGCTTGAAGCTGCTAAGAAGAAAAGTGCTGAGAACCGGAAGTTGATTTTCAACCAGGCTAAGCAGTACTCAAAGGAGTATGAGCAGAATGAGAATGAAGTAATTCAATTGAAACGTGAAGCTAAATTGAAGGGAGGATTTTATGTTGAGCCTGAGGCTAAGCTTTTGTTTATCGTTCGTATCCGTGGTATCAATGCAATGGACGCAAAGACAAGGAAGATTTTGCAGCTCTTACGTTTGAGACAGATCTTCAATGGAGTTTTCCTCAAAGTGAACAAAGCCACAGTCAACATGCTTCACAGTGTTGAACCTTATGTTACTTTTGGGTACCCCAATTTGAAAAGTGTGAGGGAGCTAATTTACAAGAGGGGATATGGTAAGCTGCACAAGCAAAGAATTGCTTTGACTGACAACTCAGTCATAGAACAGGCTCTGGATAGGCATGGAATCATCTACACGGAAGACCTGATTCACGAGATCATGACCGTTGGCCCTCATTTCAAGGAGGCTAATAACTTCTTATGGCCATTTAAGCTCAAGGCTCCATTGGGTGGTTTGAAGAAGTAGAGGAACCACTATGTTGAAGGAGGCGATGTTGGAAACCGTGAGAATTACATTAATGAGCTCATTAGGAGAATGAATTAGTCTGTGTCTGTTTTTATGTTTTCATTTGGTTTTGAATTTTCCTTTGAAGTTGGATACATGTTTTATTTAAAGTATTGTAATGTTGGAAATTTTACTAGACTTAAAAAAAAAAAAAAAAAAAAAAAAAAAAAAAAAAAAGATGTGATTGGTTTCCACAGCCATTCTATCAACAACCAATCACATGCTTTAAAAAGATCAGGAAAAAGATCAGATCAGCAAAGGATCCAAATCCCATATTCTCACCTCAATTCATTTTAATATTTAAATCTAACATTTAAATGATTTGATGACACATAAACATGATTGATTAATTATGGATAAAGTGATAGTGGAAAATAATTACATCATAACCAATTATGTCCTCGAATTTGGATATATGTTGATCTGATCTTTTTCCTAACCTCATATAATCTTATGACATATAAGTATTGCAGTGAATGTATGATTAAGATGTGATTGGTTTCCTGGATCCTCTACAGCCCACACAAGAACACAAACTCGTGATGGCACAAGTAGAGGCCAAGGTGGTGGTTCCATAGTCGGTATTGAAGAAGAGGAAAAGGGAAGCGGAATGGGCCCTCGCAAAGAAGCAGGAGCTTGAAGCTGCTAAGAAGAAGAGTGCTGAGAACCGGAAGTTGATTTTCAACCGGGCTAAGCAGTACCCAAAGGAGTATGAGCAGAAGGAGAATGAAGTAATTCAATTGAAACGTGAAGCTAAATTGAAGGGAGGGTTTTATGTTGAGCCTGAAGCTAAGCTTTTGTTTATTGTTCGTATCCGTAATATATAAATGGGACATTCACGCTTTGGTAGCTAGCACATGAAATATGATGCATAAACAGTCAGTCCCAGTAAAATGTAGCACACCCTCGAAACACTTTTTAAGCGCAGATTCAAGGACCCAAGATTAAGTCAAATATGATATTGGATTTGTACCAGAAAAGTCTCACTCAGCAAATGCGTGCAAGTTATACTTACTATTTTAATTTCAACATGGAGATCAGTAGTATACACTTGCATGGGACATGCAAATTAGATATTAATAGAAGAATATAATTACAAGCGCAACAAAGGAATATATATACAAAGAGAGAATCTAAGGAAACATAATCATATAACCCGTTTACATTTTTCAACTCATTAATTCCATTTATATAGAATTGTTCTTAATTGTTTCAGGTAATTTACCACCATTGATTAATACTACTGGCTCTTAAAAGTCTATAAATACCCAATTGTGACAATGGAGTTTATGCATACCAACCTTCCTCTTCCTCTCTCACTCTCTGATCATTAGCTAGCTAAAACATAACCAATTAATCAAGCTATAGCACTCCCCAAAATCTCTCCCATGGCCAATCTCATTTTTACAACTGCCTTTCTTCTTGTACTGATCATCTCCTCTTATGGAACCATATCAACTGAAGGAAGGCGTATTGCGAGAGCTTATGAGACAAGTGTTGAGAGTGGACATGATCATATGATGATCAACTTTCATCGCAACGTTTCAGAAGATGGATCAGAATTTCATGAGCCTAGCTCATCATCAGCTGGTGGTAGTGTTAGTCATTCTGATGTGCAGACTGATATGAATACCGACGCCTTTCGTCCCACCGAACCAGGCCACAGCCCCGGTGCTGGTCACTCTCACGGACCTAGGAGCGAAGGTCCTAACTGAAAAACACACAGACATATTATATATATTATATATATGCTTTCATTTTTATATATGACCTCTTGCATGTGGAATAATTATCATATTATGGCTTCTGTGTCAAATATGTAGTTGTACTACATATTATTTCTCTTTAATTTGTATTTGCAGATCATTTCAAAAATATGTCATGAATAAAGTGATCATTAGAACTTGATTTGTATATATTTTCAGTTGAAGGCTTATTATACATGTGTTCGAATAGACGCCTCTATATATATATATATATATATAGGTCATGTTACATTAATTAATAACTTTTGGGACAACTAAAAGATGTATTATCATATCTTTTTAGGTTTCAATCCTTGATGTGACTTCTTCATCAAAACTGTGATATTTTGACCTTATTTTTCTAAGTTCCTTTTTCAGTCCGCATATCAGACCACAACAAATCTTGATAACATCTCTAATATATTGTTTGCCATAAATTGATTAATTAGATAATTTTTATTTCCAGAAACCGTAGGCAACAAAAACTTTATTTATCTCATGATCTCAGGTATCCTTCATAAGTTCGTCCTCATGAGTCATGATCCTCTTCGAGCATGGATCAGTTCGTTCAACGTCGGTGAAGCCATCGCCATCACCAATTCACCATCACCATCGCCGCTGGCAAGTGTGGATCAGGTTGTTTTATAGTAACATATTAACCTTGTGTAGTTGTATAAGAAATGACCCAACTTTGTTCACGAATGAAGGCAAATTAATCTCAAGAGAAGTTAAAGCGTAGTTGGCCTCCACGTCTCGCACAACTAAATTAAGAAGTACCGTCTCATTTTAGGTTTCAAACACTAAGTGACTTCGTTATCAAAACTGAGAAGTATAGCTAGACTTCTCTTTCAAAGTTGATTTTTCAGTCTGGCCATTAACCACAGTTGCAAAACATAAAGAATCTTGATATAGTTTTTTTAAATATATATATATTAATAGGAATCTTGATAATTGATTATATTTTTATTTCCTAATATTAATAAAAATATAGCTACACTTCTCTTTCAAAGTTTAATGTTGTGTTACAATTGACCCCCAGATATAAAAAATCGATAGGCTGAATTAATGGTTTTTATGATTAAATCACTTAGCTTTAAGAGTTAAAATTTGGATTCTCTACTGATCTGATTTTTTTACGTACTAATCTTTATTCTTATTATAAATGAAAGCCTTGTATATATTTACAATTTCTTTCGGTACATGGTTTGGAAAGTTGGAAGTGGTCAACAATATAATAAAATAATAGGAAAGTATGGAGGCCGTAATTCAATTCCTTGGCTTACGACCTTACGTAACTAAATAAATTCTTATAAATATGAATTTGGGTCATGTCCTCGAATTTGGATATATGTTGATCTAATCTTTTTCCTAACCTCACATAATCTAAGTGAATGTGTGATTAAGATGTGATTGGTTTCTTGGATCCTCTGCAGCCCACACAAGAACACAAACTCGAGATGGCACAAGTAGAGGCCAAGGTAGTGGTTCCAGAGTCGGTATTGAAGAAGAGGAAGAGGGAAGCGGAATGGGCCCTTGCAAAGAAGCAGGAGCTTGAAGCTGCTAAGAAGAAGAGTGCTAAGAACCGGAAGTTGATTTTCAACCGGGCTAAGCAGTACTCAAAGGAGTATGAGCAGAAGGAGAATGAAGTAATTCAATTGAAACGTGAAGCTAAATTGAAGGGAGGGTTTTATGTTGAGCCTGAGGTTAAGCTTTTGTTTATCGTTCGTATCCGTGGTATCAATGCAATGGACCTAAAGACAAGGAAGATTTTGCAGCTCTTACGTTTGAGATAGATCTTCAATAGAGTTTTCCTCAAAGTGAACAAAGCCACAGTCAACATGCTTCACAGGGTTGAACCTTATGTTACTTTTGGGTACCCCAATTTGACAAGTGTGAGGGAGCTAATTTACAAGAGGGGATATGGTAAGCTGCACAAGCAAAGAATTGCTTTGACTGACAACTCAGTCATAGAACAGGCTCTAGGTAAGCATGGAATCATCTGCACGGAAGACCTGATTCACGAGATCATGACCGTTGGCCCTCATTTCAAGGAGGCTAATAACTTCTTATGGCCATTTAAGCTCAAGGCTCCATTGGGTGGTTTGAAGAAGAAGAGGAACCACTATGTTGAAGGAGGCGATGCTGGAAACCGTGAGAATTACATTAATGAGCTCATTAGGAGAATGAATTAGCCTGTGTCTGTTTTTATGTTTTCATTTGGTTTTGAATTTTCCTTTGAAGTTGGATACATGTTTTATTTAAAGTATTGTAATGTTGGAAATTTTACTAGACTTTCAAAAAAAAAAAAAAAAAAGATGTGATTGGTTTCTACAGCCTCTCTATCAACAACCAATCACATGCTTTAAAAAGATCGGGAAAAAGATCAGATCAGCAAAGGATCCAAATCCCATATTCTCATCTCAGTTCATTTTAATATTTAAATCTAACATTTAAATGATTTGATGACACATAAACATTATAATAAATAAATGGTTATGATGTAATTATTTTCCACTATCACTTTATCCATAATTAATCAATCATGTGTTTTTTTTTTTTTTTTTAAAAAAGAAAAATTGAGGAAAGCTTTGAGCCTAATAGGGGATCCAGGTTTTTGTGGTTAAAGGCATAAGTAAGCACAATCCAATATTCCTTTATTTAATTAACTTAAGATTCCAGTTATAAAAGATATAATATTCAAATGGACTTAACAGTTGATGTACACCTCTGCTACCCTGGTGATGGGGTTTGAGTCTCAACATACACGTTTTATAAGTATGTGTGATAAGTTTTCCGTATCGTGATAGTAGATATCTTTCTGTTACAGGAATAGATATATACGGGTTACGGATGTAATGCTTGATTCCGACAGATCTCGACACATTCAAAGTGACCAGCATTAAAATAAAGAAATAACATAGTAGTGTTGAGGATGACACTGTGCCCATTATCATCCAAAGTGCTGGTGCCAAAAGCGAGGCTGAAAACAGAATCGATCTGCTAATATAACAACAAATTTGATGCTTTCATTGTCGCACTCTAGAGCTGGTACTACAAGTACGCTTTCATCAATTGTTCAAGAACATTAAATTATTACAAAATCAACTAAATGTCCATTATCAGTACACCTTTATATATAGTTAGATCATAGCGATAGAGAGTGATCAGTTAGGAGTGGTCTTGTAGTGTATCATTTAAATCCTATCTGGCTTTTGAATTTGATTAATATATATATATATGTATATATACATACAATTTTTCTATTATCAGTTCGAACCAACAAAAGATATATCGGTTCCTTGCCTGTGAGCCATGAGATTTAAATACTTTGACTTAGCTGCATGCATTTGTCAAAGTATCTTTTAAATCCAATGGTCCACATATAAAGAACCGATATATTTTATATCAGTTTGAACCGATAATAGAAAGACTATATATATATATATATAGTGGTATCACTTTAGTAGCTTTATTGGGTATATGTGGAGGATATTAAGCTATGGAGACATTTTAAAATTTGGATCATAATCTAATGAGATTGAAAGTGTCGACCGCTTTATACATTTTTTAAAGTTGTCATTCTCGTTTGAGCATATTTCCTCTATAGACTATTAACATAATGGAAGTACTTGCAAAGGCACCCTCCCCAATTATGGTTAGATATAATTGTGAAG
Organism: Acer saccharum; assembly: GCA_030490815.1. Lineage (NCBI taxonomy): Eukaryota > Viridiplantae > Streptophyta > Magnoliopsida > Sapindales > Sapindaceae > Acer > Acer saccharum. Next base: position 38,146,995 of record CM059872.1, read on the forward strand.
ATTTAATCTTTTATTAAAACAATTCTCTAATACAAAAACAATCATGTACATAATAATTGCATATATTGGAGAGGATCATGGTTATTTTGATTAAATTGGAAGCCAGCTGTGTCACATAATAAAATTCTATTAATTAATATGGAGTATAATATGTGTTTGTGGAATGTGACAGAGTATACAACACTTGACATACATACAAATTAATATTTGTATTATTTGACTTCATGAACAACTTATTGTTTAGAAACCGATAATATTAAATATCTCAATTTATATTTAAACACATGATAAATCCGTTGATAAATAAACACTTGTTATTAATAACTTATTTCACTTATCACATATCATATAAATTAAATTTGATATATTCGTAGTTGAGATACAAGTTAAAATATGATGATCAGTAAGAATGTCATATATTATAATTTAGAAAACGAAATCATTAACCGATTAATAATGTCACGGGAGACCTCGATTGCCTAGGACAACATAACTACTTGTTTGATTCAAATCATATACTTTAAAACTTTCTTATATCCATAAATTCAATATTTTAAATGAAATTTAATGAAATTTGATAAAATTGCTCATATAGATAATAAGAAAAAAAAAAATTGGAAACTTTTTGGGGTCAAGAATTAACTTTTATGAAAATTTGAAGCTAAAACACACACATGATGATGATATAAATATATAATCTCAGTGAGCAATAAATTTGTCAAGCAATTTAATACTTGATAGAAAGTTTTGCTAATAATGAAAAAAGACACTCGTAACAAATTTTCCTTAAACTCCGCTAAGGTCTAAGGCATACTAAACTAAGTCGAAGGTATAATATATATATGTTTTTGACGGTATATATTTATATATCATGTATTTTTTTTTTAAGTTTTTACCATTGATAGGATTTAATCCATTGGCTTTAAAGTTATTTATCCAAATCTCATGCTCGTCCTTCTAGGTCAATGAACTTAATATTCTTCTCGATCCAATTCAAAGAAATATCTAACTTTATTTGTGTTAGGGTGAATCTAGTCTAAGTCTTCTATACCACGTATACAACATAATTAGTTCGATATATATTGAGAAATTATGAGATATAGCATAAAAGAATTAGTACTTAAGGTGAAAGATAATTTATTTATTTTTGACAATATCTATTAATTTAAGATCAAGTATTTTTTTGAAAAACTTTCGTCATTAGTAGGATTTGAGCCGCTGACCTAGAAGTTATTTACTTAAATCCCAAACTCATTCATCTACCGGCTGAGTTACGCCACTATTGACAAGTGAAAGATAATTACTGGGGTTAATTGTTAAGAATGAATAATAAAAATAAAAAGTTACCCTTTAGTCACTAACTTGTATGATTTGATAAGTTGTACCATGTACTATTGTCGTGTTGTCACTTGGTGACTTGGTGTCTGGATTGCAGATAACATTTGCTACCGAGTGGTTCTTACATTTATGGAATGTTTAGTATTGTGATCCGGAGTGCTACGTGGTGTGATTGCATCCGTTGATGTGATTATTCACTTATTATTGAGAGCTTCTTTTGACAATCCAATTTTTTCTTTTTACACTTTTTTTCTAAAAACACTCCATTCTCAAAATTTAAATTAAAAAAAATTCTAAAGACACTTCATTTTGTTACAAGATTATCCTTTTTATCTTTTTTGAATTAAATTTTAAAAAAAGAAATTATTTCTCCTAAATCATTAGATTAATTATTACATATTAAATACTCTCTCCTAAATTTTTAATTACCATTTTAAACTCTCTCTCCTCCAATACATATCTCTAATTTCCTATCTCCATTCTTTCTCAAGCAAGACTAACAGTTAAGAAAAAAAACCTTACTAATAAGTTTGATTTGTAGGAACCTTGTGTATGTATATACCAAAAAAAAAAAAAAAAAAAAAAAAAAAAAAAAAAAAAAACAACAAGGTAAAAATGTTTTTTTATTACTCTTGTAAGTATGTGATTGCCTAGAGAACTTTAATTCTTTCATTAGTCTTAGAAATTCTAAGTTTAATCGAATCTAGTTGAAACAATTTAAGCTTTCATACATCTTTTTTAAAAAAAAAAAAAAATTGACTTTTTAATATATATATATATATATATATAGTAAAAAACTAAAATATTCATAAGTTTTTTTTTCCTTTAACTATTAATCAAAGATTGATCAGAAAGTATGGAAATATGAATTATTATTTTTTGGAAAATGGAGAGAGATTAATTAGGAGAGAGTGTTTAATATGGTAATAACAAATTTAGGAAAGAAAGTTTAATACATAATATTTAATCTAATGATTTAGGAGAAAGAATTTTTTTTTTTTTTAATAATTTAATTAGTTTGAAGTGTTTTTAATTTTTTTTATCTTGTTTAGTAATTTTAATTTAGGTTAAAATTGTCATTACTAAAAAAAAATTAAATTAGAGTGTGAATAGATAATTTGTGGATTGTAAGGAGAAGCTCTCCTTATTATTTTGATTTTTTATTACAATAATTAAGAGCTTATTAACCATTAATATGCATTAAATAACGGATTGGATCAAAATAGAAGTATTTGTAACAATTCTATATATTAATAAAGTAGGGTCAACCAAATAAATACAACACCATTTACAGAAGAGTGTACCTTTATCAATTATCTTCGGGTTACATTTACAGAAGATAAAATTTGTAAAGGCCATACATAATTCAATTGGACCTTTTCGTTATCACTTCTCACATTTTTTGTCTTCTTGTTTGGTCCAATTCCGATGAAAGTGGACTAGTCTAGTGTAACTTCGCTAGAGATATTCAATCAATCTTTTGAATCTGTCCTTGCTGTCTCTGTCAAAACTAACAATAATACATTGATCTTGGGCCGAAAATTGTTGCCTCAACTTCACCACCATGGGCCTTAATTCGGCAACACAAGTACACCACTCCACCAATCACTTAATGCCACACACATGTACTTCTTAGAGTATCTCCAACAGTTACCCTTGGAGACTCCTTTATTCAAGGGTATATGTTATTACAAGGGACCATTAAGGGAGCATGTGCTCTAACAATACTCCCTTAAATGGCCATTTTAATAATTTTTTATTATTATTTAAATGTTAGATATTGTGTTTAGATATTAGATATTATTTGTCGATTATGAGTTATAAATATATAAAGTTTTTCAAGAAAATAAAATATTCTTAAATAGGTGGAGCCTACTTTAAGGGAGTTTGAAAACACCCCTTAATTAAGGGAGTGAACTCCATCAGAACACAATTAAGGGAGCCATTTAGGGACCTGTTAGAGTTGCAAAAATACACCTACTCCCTTAATTAAGCTAAGGGATGTCTTCAAGAGAGACTGTTGGATATGCTCTTACACAATTATTTTTCCATAATAAATGCTTTAAATTTTTTAAAAATCAACTTCATCTATAATTAAACACTTAATTAACTTTTGTAATTTAGTAAATAAAATATTGACACCGAATGGCTAAGATCCAACGAGATCAAATTGCGATAATGCATATAAAATGTTGTCGAGCATATCAAATTAATGCAGACAGTGGGACTCAAACCCCCACTTAATTCGGGTTCTTCCGAATGCGGACAATATCAAACTATTTAGTGGGATTTGAATCTCTCAGTTACTAATGCGTATAATGGGACTCGAACCCCCATTTGGTTCGGGGTCTTCCGAATGCTACTGATATCAAACTATGATGGGTATAGTGAGATTTGAACCTCTTCACTCAGGTTTGGGGGTCTGCTGTATGCCGTTGAGATCAAACTATGATACGTATAGTGGGCCTCGAACCCTCTACTCGAGGTTCGAAATAATCAAAATTTAATGTTCGTACAATGCGTATGATGAAATTCGAACAACTAAATGTTTATATGGAAGGAAGGATTTAGTGGGAAATGTGTTGCCACATAGGGATGACCGTTTTCCCCCGAGGCCACAAATCCCCGCTCCCCCATCCCCGGGGAAATGGGGATTTTTTTATTTTTTTTTTTTTTTTGGGGGGGGGGGGGGGGGGGGGGGGGGGGGGGGGGGGTGGGGGTGGTGGTGGTGGTGTTGGTTTGGTGGGGATGAAAATCATCCCCAAATATACATCTTTATTATATAATTTTTGTATTAAATGTCATTTTGTATTTGAATTTAATGGATTGTGCGTTTTTTTATTATATAATTTTTACTAATAGTCTGATACAGAGAAAATAGGGAATTTGATTATATATATATATATATATATATATATATATATGTGTGTGTGTGCGTGTGTGTGCGTCTGTACGTGGTACCACTTTAGTAGCTTTATTGGGTATATGTGGAGGATATTAAGCTATGGAGACATTTTAAATTTTGGATCATAATCTAATGAGATTGAAAGTGTCGACCACTTTATACATTTTTTAAATTTGTAATTCTCGTTTGAGCATATTTCCTCTATAGACTTTTATGGAAGTACTTGCAAAGGCACCCTCCCCAATTATGGTTAGATATAATTGTGAAGATTTATTCTTTTATTAAAAAAATTATCTAATACAAAAAACACTCGTGTGTAATAATTGCATATATTGGAGAGGATCATGGTTATTTTGATTAAATTGGAAGCCTGGGTCACATAATAAAATTCTATTAATAAATATGGAATATAATATGTGTTTGTGGAATGTGACAGAGTATACGACACTTGACATACCTACAAATTAATATTTGTATTATTTGACTTCATGAACAACTTATCATTTAGAAACTGATAATGTTAGATATCTCAATTTATATTTAAACTCATGATAAATCCGTTGATAAATCGACACTCGTTATTAATAACTTATTTCACTTATCACATATCATATAAATTAAATTTGATATATTCGTAGTTGAGATACAAGTTAAAATATGATGATCAGTAAGAATGTCATATATTATAATTTAGAAAACGAAATCATTAACCGATTAATAATGTCACGGGAGACCTCGATTGTTTAGGACAACATAACTACTTGTTTGATTCAAATCATATACTTTAAAACTTTCTTATATCCATATAAATTCAATATTTTAAATGAAATTTAATGAATTTTGATAAAATTGCTCATATGAATAATAAGAAAAATAAAATATATTTGTAAAAAACAAATTGGAAACTTTTTGGGGTCAAGAATTAACTTTTATGAAATTTTGAAGCTAAAACACACACATGATGATGATATAAATATATAGTCTCAGTGAGCAATAAATTTGTCAAGCAATTTAATACTTGATAGAAAGTTTTGCTAATAATGAAAAAAGACACCCGTAACAAATTTTCCTCAAACTCCACCAAGGTCCAAGGCATACTAAACTAAGTCAAACGTATAATATATATTTTTTTTATTGACGGCATCTATTTATTTATCAGGTATTTTTTTTAAAGTTTTTACCATTGGTAGGATTAAGGCCGCTGATTTTGGAGTTATTTATCCAAACATCATGCTCGTCCTTCTACCAGTTAAGCTACGCCCTAAGTTTGAACGTATAATATTAAGATAAAGTTTCATACACATCAAACTGAATTGAATCATGATTAATTTTTGATAATTAATTAGTTATAACGATTAAATGACAAGTTTGATGCAAGTCGATGAACTTAATATTCTTCTCGATCCAATTCAAAGAAATATCTAATTTTATTAGTGTTAGGGTGAATCTAATCTAAGGGGTCGTTTGTTTTTTTCCACTTAAGACTTAATGGGTCTGAATTGAATTCATTAAGTTGTTTTGTTTGTTTTTTTAAGTGGTCAAACAACTTAAAAATATCAAAAAACAACTTAAAAAAAAAAGAGTAAGAAATCCCGACTTTTAACTTAATTATAAATCACTGAATTATAATTAAAATATTTTCTTACAAGTCTATCCTCCAAAAAAAAAATATATTTTTAAATTTATCCTAATTTGATATTGTGTAGAATTCTTTCTTTTAACGTATTTCTTATTTTAAAAGGCTTTTAGAAATAAAGGAAAAAAAAAAAAAAAAAAAAAAAAAACCCTAATCACTTCTCATATTGAAATCTTCCTGAGATTAAATAATTGAATTTCTCTCCTACAAAATCCTAGTAAGAACTCTTAATTTTAATTTTTATTTTTTTATTTACGTGTAGTGGTGAATAAAAATTTCAAAGGTTTTTGTTGCAGTAATAGAAATTTCAAACATAGTCTAGAATGATAATTTGTTATGATTGTCATAGTTGCAGTTATATAATTTATCAAATATTTTTTTTTGTGATTGTATTCAATATTGAGTAGATTTCATGGTTTGAAGAAGTTATAGAATAATTGTTTATATATATATATATACCGGTGTATATAATTTAGGGACCTATTTCAAACAAAAAAAAAAAAGGTATCTACGAACCTTTAAATAAAAAAGGTTTCTAGTTGCATATGATCCAGTAAACAAAAAAATAAAATAAAATAAAATAAAATAAAATGGTTTCTAGAATTATATACTGGATATTTGGACAATATGTAAAATTGAACTTCAACTTTTTTTTTTTTTTTTTTTTCACAATAAATTGAACTTGAACTTTGTTTGCAGAATAAGATACAAAATTATATTTCTGGATAAATTTTTTGTTTTGTTAAATTAAGCGTTGTTTATGAAAGAATATGCAAAATCTTATAAAGAGTGTTGCATGTTAAATTACTTCTTTTAATTAGTATGGGTATAGATGTAAAATTACTTCTTTTCAGATAATTTTATTAAAAAAAAACAAACAAACATGTTGACAGTACATTCAGACGTGAGAAAAAAAAAACAAAAAAAAAACAATATGTCATTCAGATTCAGATTTTAATCACTATTCAATCTTCAGTAAAATTCAGGACTACTCAGTCTTTAGACAAAAAAACAAACGACCCTAAGTCTTCTATACCACGTGTACAACATAGTTCGATATTTGAATGAGAAATCATGAGATAAAAGAGCTAGTACTTAAGGTGAAAGATAAATTACCAGGGGTTAATTGTTAAGAATGAATAAAACAAAAAGTTACCCTTTAGTCACCTACTTGTATGATTTGATAAGTTGTACCATGTACTATTGTCGTCGTGTTGTCACTTGGTGACTTGGTGTCCGGATTGCAGATAACATTTTCTACTGAGTGGTTCTTACATTTATGGAATGTTTATTTTAGTATGCTAGTGTTCTTTTTGTGGTTGACCTGGTATTGTGATCCGGAGTGTTACGTGGTGTGATTGCATCCGTTGATGTGATTATTCACTTATTATTTTGATTTTTTATTACAATAATTAAGAGCTCATTAACCATTAATATGCATTAAATATCAGATTGGATCAAAATAGAAGTATTTGTAACAATTCTATATATTAATGAAGTAGGGTCAACCAAATAAATACAACACCATTTACAGAAGAGTGTACCTTTATCGATTATCGTCGGGTACATTTACAGAAGATGAAATTTGTAAAGGCCATACATAATTCAATTGGACCTTTTCGTTATCACTTCTCACATTTTTTGTCTTCTTGTTTGGTCCAATTCCGATGAAAGTGGACTATTCTACTGTAACTTCTCTAGAGATATTCAATCAATCTTTTGAATCTGTCCTTGTTGTCTCTGTCAAAACTAAACAATAATACATTGATCTTGGGCCGAAATAGTTGCCTCAACTTCACCACCATGGGCCTTTATTTGGCAACACGAGTACACCACTCCACCAATCACCAAATGCCACACACACATACACATATGTACTTCTTAGTTCTTACATGCTAAAAAATGCAACGATTAATCTTTATTTATGAGAAACTAATCCATAGTTATTTTTTCATAATAAATGCAAAATCAACTTCATCTATAATTAAACACTTAATTAACTTTTGTAATTTAGTTAATAAAATACTGACACCGAACGGCTAAGACCCAACAAGATCAAATTGCGATAATGCATATAAAATGTTGTCAAGCATATCAAATTAATGTGTACAATAGGACTCAAACCCCCACTTAATTCGGGTTCTTCCGAATGCTGACAATATCAAACTATTAAGTGAGATTCGAACCTCTCCATTACTAATGCGTATAATGGGACTCGAACCCCCATTTGGTCCGGGGTCTTCCAAATGCTTCTGATATCAAATTATGATGGGTATAGTGAGATTTGAACCTCTCCACTCAGGTTCGGGGGTTTGCTGTATGCCGTCGAAATCAAACTATGATACGTATACTGGGTCTCGAACCCTCTACTTGAGGTTCAAAATAATCAAAATTTAATGTTTGTACAATACGTATGATGAAATTCGAACAACTAAACATTAATATCGAAGTAAGGATTTAGTGGGAAACGTGCTGCGCCTGCCAATGTGCTGAGGTGATGTGGTAAATAAAATACCTAGTTAATCAGTAAAAGTAAAACAAATAAATAAAAAATAAAAAAAATCTAATAAGAGTTTGCAAAAGTGAGGATGAGGTAGCTGGCGGCGGATCCAGAAGAGAGACCTTAAACACTCGAATACAGTTTATCACATGCATATACAGAGTTTATAAGGAATCAACGGCTGATATGAAACCCAACTTGTTGATCCAACGGTCCTAACATCAACCGCGTTTACATAACCCAACACACGTATCGGTATCTACTCTCTCAACTCAACATAAAATCCTCTCCTTAGACCCTAACCTTCTTTAGCTTCTCTTCTCTTCTTCTTCTCTTTCTAAAAAAAGAAAAAAAAAAAAAAAAATCATCACCAGATTCAAAACTCTTTCTCTCTCTAGAAGGAAAACAAACTCTGATTCATTTAATTCCTTTTCAATCCGTTATCGTCAAATCTTTCATTCAATTTCTATTTGTCGTAGAAAAGAGAGAGTGTGTGTGTGAGTGAGGGAGGGACGGCGATAGATATATAGATAGATAAATATATATATTTATAGATATATATATATTTATATATACACAGAGGCGCGCGCGAACACATGAATAAGATGCAATCAAACGGTTCTGATTCGTCGCAGCAGGAGCAACAGAATCAACGGCCTCAGCAGCAGCAGCAGCAGTGGGTGGCGATGCAGTACCCGGCGGCGGCGGCGATGGTAATGCCGCACCAAATGATGCCACCTCAGCATTATCCGATGCCACCGCCGCACTACGTGCCGTACCACCAGTATCAGCCTCACCAGCAACACGTACAACACCAGCAGCATCTGGGATCTAGCGGTGAGAACAAGACCATATGGGTCGGTGATTTGCATCATTGGATGGATGAGAATTACCTCCATAGCTGCTTCGCTTCCACCGGCGAGGTCCAAACTCTCTCTCTCTCTCTCTCTATATATATATATATATATAATATTTTTGTATGTATTTATTTACATGTTTATGTTTACGTATATGTACGTGTATATGTTTGTTTGTTTGTATGTATTTGTGTTATTTGTTGTTTATATGAGTAAGTTTTTGTTGTGTTACGTGAATATGAATTATAAAGTTGTTACCTTAAGAGGGAAGTTTCGTGTTATGTGATTTTTTTTTGGTATCTTTAGTGTCACTGTTCAGTTAAGTCTTGCAATAATTTCAATATTGCTATTTATGGAAATTTTTCATGTCAATGATGAGTATATTATTTATACGTAATGGGAAGATAAAAATGAAACAAGAAATGTAAAATATTTGGGATTTAAGGGCACTGAAGAAAAAGAAAGCGTTTTTAAGATGCAGGAAATTCTCGTAATTGAATTTTGTATAATAAGAATTATCTTCAACAACTTGTTGATAGGTGTGTGGAAAATGGAAATGTGGTTCCAAGTGTCCATGTTAGACAATTCAAGTACTAATAAAATGTTTGTCAAAAAAAAAAAAAAAAGGGGTACTAAAAAAATGAAAAATAAAATAAAATCATTTTAATGCATTATTGTCTACATTGTCTTCAAATGAAGTAAGCCGTTGCTGATCTGAATTTTTAAATATTTGAACAAATTCGTGATTGATTGAAAATGTGAAGGAATATTGATCAAAAAGTAGAGTTGTAAAAGGAGGAAGAAATAAAATAAAATCAAAGCTTGTGTATTGTAGCATGCTTAACTTGTATGTGGGTTTTTTTTTTTTGAGTAATTGAAATTTTTAGCAGTTAATGGAAGCAGAGGAGGGGAAAGAAGTACCTAGCTCTTTGTGTTAATATTGATTCTCTTTCCTGCATTTGCCTTCCTAGAAAGGGCAGAATGGTAGTTATTATTATTATTATTATTATTATTATTTTATCTATATTAGATCCTCTTATTTTCAGTTAGTTTCCTTTGCTTCTCCAAGAAAAAATAGATTATGAACAAGCTATGTGGAAAAAAGAAATTTATCTGTACTTGCAATGCAATTTATTATATATCTTCACAGCTTGTTGTCTCAAATCATTGAGCAGAAATCTCTTTACACTGAATATTCGTATATACAGATGAGTACCTGTTGATACTGTTTCTGCTGTGGATGTAGTTGCCATGTCTTCTCTTATCTAACATAAGAGTGTTATAATGTGTAGATTGCCTCCATTAAGGTTATTCGCAATAAGCAGACGGGATTGTCGGAGGGCTATGGATTTGTAGAATTTTTTTCCCATGCAACTGCAGAGAAAGTTCTACTAGGCTATACTAGCATTTTGATGCCCAATACAGAACAGCCTTTCCGCCTGAACTGGGCAACATTTAGCACGGGTGACAAGCGTTCAGATAACGGTCCCGATCTTTCTATTTTTGTAGGAGACTTAGCTGCAGATGTTACTGATAGTTTATTGCATGAAACTTTTGCTGGTAGATTTCCATCTGTTAAAGCTGCCAAAGTTGTCTTTGATGCCAATACTGGTCGATCAAAAGGTTATGGTTTTGTGAGGTTTGGCGATGATAGTGAGAGGTCACAAGCCATGACTGAAATGAATGGTGTCTATTGTTCAAGCAGGCCTATGCGTATTGGTGCTGCAACTCCCAGGAAGTCCTCTGGATATCAACAACAATATTCCTCACAAGGTATGTAATTATTGTTCTTCTTGCATTGTGTGTGCATCATGTGCATCTTTGATAGTATTAGTAACTTTCATTTATATTTGTATGTAAGGATTTGTATTACTGCTAAAAAGCTGTTGTTCTACCACATTCTTGATTGTGAGAAGTAAAGCTGCTGTAGACCTCCATCATTTCTAAATTGTCTAAACTTCTAGATTTGTTCCCCATTAGATGATTTTCTTCTAGTTTTTGCCCCCTGTCTCTCTTTTGAATGAGGTCTTGATATTGTTGAAGATGTTGTATGTACATACTTCATGATATTGTATATGGTAAGAAGTGAATGTTTGCTTTTCTCCTCCCATTTTAAATGCCTTGCTGTCCTTATTTATCCTACAACAGTTTCAGTGTCCTGTTTCTATACCCTATAATTATCAATATTCAGTTTTTCTGACTGCAATTTCTGCAATCAAGTTGATTTGAATTCACTTCGTATGTGACCTAGTTGCAAATGCTACCTCTGCTTTGTGACGTAACAACAGTTATTTCCAGATTCAGTCTTTCACTTTGGCTGTTTCTCTATGGAGAATCCATATCATTCATGACAGGGCGGCAAAGTTATGTTAAGGAGCTGCGGGTTTTCTATCTTTATTTTCAAATTATCTGTTTGTAGTTACATGTATCCGACATTTGCTTCTTTGTTGAGCCAGTTAGATTACCTGTTTTATTTTAATTCTGTGATTAGCTTTGAGTGCTTAACCCTTTTTCCCTGATTATTGTTTTCAGCACCTTTTTCATTTCACTTAATTTTCTGGATGTTATTGTTTAACATCCGTTTTTTCATTATGAGAGGCATCTTCTTGTTATGAAGTTTCCTTTCATATGAAAGAAGTGTTCAAAAGGTTTGTAATAACTTGATTCACGATAACATCTTTGAATATATACGTATTTGTGTGATAAAATATGAGTAGGCAAGCTGCATTATGGTTAATCGCTTTAAAATCTTCAATGTAAAACTGCAATACTGAAACTCTTCCGTGGTATATATTCTTTAAAGAAGCATGGACAGGTATGCAGAATTGTGATCCTGCTTTCAACATGAGGCATGGAGAACTAGTTGTAAAGTGACTTAATATTCTTACTTCCTGAAATAAGCTTCAGTGTAAGTGAAAATTTGCATGAGTTATATTGTAAAAAATCAATTAGTTTAGATCAGGGTCATATTGGTCCCCAAGGGGATCTTTTTGTTGATTGGAATTCTTGCGGAACAAGAGGTCTAGGTAAGTTTAATTTGTTTTGTGAATGGGATGGGATGGGGTGGTGTATATCAGTATAAGGTAAGAAATTATCAAACCAAGGTGCTTAAAGCACATTTATGTAATTTTGAGCAGTAATTTTCCTAGTATTTCTGGTTTTCATCCATCACATTGTTGTACAAGTTGTATACTCCATATGATATCTGAGTGTGTTTCTTTTCCTCTTTGTGTTTGGTTTTGGTAGGTGGATACACGCCAAATGGGACCCCTGCCCAAGGCCCTCAATCTGATGGGGATTCTTCTAACACAACAGTAAGTTTTCCACCTCCATTTGATTTTAGCCATAAGGAGCAGCAGCTGTTTACCTTCAACCTAATCTGTGTTTTGTTGTAGATATTTGTTGGAGGGCTTGACCCTAATGTCACTGATGAAGATCTGAGACAACCTTTCTCTCAGTACGGTGAAATAGTTTCTGTTAAAATACCAGTTGGAAAAGGATGTGGTTTTGTTCAATTTGCTAACAGGTAAAATTTGTGGTTTTACTTTTTATTTGGCATATCAATGATGAAATTGTGAACTAGTTATAGCGTCAGTCACTTAGTAATTTTCTGATCTTCGATCTAATATTTTTAATAGAGATAATGCCGAGGATGCATTGCAGAAGTTGAATGGAACGGTTATCGGCAAGCAAACAGTGCGTCTTTCTTGGGGACGCAATCCAGCAAATAAGCAGGCATCTCTCTCCCATTTTAGCATTAGGCCTATTGAAATTTAAATAAGCATTTTATTGAACGGAGAACTTCCACCCTGTTGAGTTCCCAACCCAACATCTGAGAAAAATATTCCATGTGTCAAAATTGAGCTGGTTTGGCATTCTGTGTTATCGCCGTTTATTCACTAATTAGTATGTTTTTGGTTTAGCAGTTTAGAGCAGAGTACGGCAACCAGTGGAGCGGGGCATATTATGGTGGAGGACATGTCTATGATGGTTATGGCTATGCAGTACCACCACCACATGACCCAAGCATGTATGCTGCAGCAGCCGCAGCCTATGGCACTTACCCTGTGTATGGCAACCACCAACAGCAAGTAAGCTGAAGGAAGTTGCATGAAGGAGAGTAAGGGTAGCTCTAGTAATAGAGTATTTATGACGTTAGAGAAGGCAAATGTGGCCTTCTCCGTAGTCCTCTTGGTTCTGTAGAATCCTTATAAATCCCTTCCATTGTGGAGGGGAACTGAATTTTGATAACCTGAGGTAGTTTTCTAGGGATTGGATTTATCATTTGTTTAGAACTAATGGAGTTAATGAGAAACTTATTCATTGGAATACATGATTTTGCATGTGCGTGTGTGTGCGTGCGCTTTCTTGATGCTTGAAAGTGTGTCTTTTGAGTCCTAATTCATTTTTATGGTGGGCACTTGTCCTGCCACAGCCCACAGGGGTTGTGATGTGTTCTTTTGATTAGTTGCTCATCAACAGCTTCTAAGAGCATTTGAATTTTGAACTTTTTTATCATCAAAATGTTCAGACTTCCTTCTATATCAAATTATCATCAGTCAGATAGAAATATGTGTATGATTTTGTGTTCCTGACCTGGTGATTTTGGGTTAGGAAACATGTTACAAACAGGGCAGTACTTAGATATCTGACTGATACACCAATACACACACCCACCACACTGGAAAATCTTCATCGTACCCGGTGCACAGGTGAGTGATGCACTCGGCTATTGAAGATGTAACATAACATATGGTTGAAAGCCGAATTAAGAGATTAATTAAAAAGGAATGGTATCTATATGATGCTAAAACAACTAATACATTTATATACAAAAGCAATATCTCATCAATCAATTATTGAAACTTGAAAGAGAGAATCGGAAAACATTTAACAATGTTGATGAAGTCAAAATAGCATGTGGAGAAGATCTGACACGATTTTAACAACCGCGAATATTTTTCCGTGAGATATATACGGATTTATAGGTTTTTTTTTTTTTCTCCTACTCTATAGGCTTTTGAGTTTGTCAAAGAATTTAGTCCAACTAGTTAGAGCTCTTACCCTATTTATTCTACCAGGAAATTAGTTAAATAAATTAATTTCAACCTGTGCCGAAAAGGACAAGAATTTTTTTTTAAAGGTAAAGCTAAACAAATTTAGGTTCTATTTGGTTTAGTTTCTTCAAATAGATCTTTTAGTAGAAGAATTTATACGAGTAGAGTTTTTAAAAGAAAGTTGTTGATCGTTTGATTGTTAATTAAAAAAGCTCTTTTTAAGTGATGAAATTACTAATACGTTTTTTTTACTATTAGATATTTTAGTGTTATTAAGAAAGCTTAAAAAGGTCTATCTGGAAAAATTTTAAATTTGAACTTCTCCGGATAGACGCAAAACAACTTTTTTTTTTTTAATCATCCAAAAACTATTTTAAGTGATAACTAAACGATACAATTTTTTGTTTTTTCTTAAAAAAACAGTATAGTAAATAATAATAATAAAGAAAATATAATCAAACCACTTATATAGTCTGATGGAAATGTGTCCATTAAAAAAAAAAAAAATAAATAAATAAAAAATGAAGGGATGGAAATAGTTTGGAAAGAATATTATCATCAGTTTGTTACAAAAATATTGTTTTCTCAAAAATCCCCAATTTTACTCTGTTTTTCTCTTATTGTTACAGAAATTTTTTAACATTTTAAAAAACTTATCAAAAAATAAATGGGGCCCGAACCCGCCCCATTGCCATCAGAGGACTCCTTAAACATTATTTAATCATGGCAATTTATTTGTTTATTTATTTATTTAAGTGATAATCAATTCCCCGATATGGGGATTATGATGATGCTATTGGTTACTTCGTTAACCCTAAAATGACACAAAGGCTGACTCTTGACTCGATTATATTAATTTAGAATACAAAACCCTATAATCAAAACTCCCTTATAATTGTGCATTGCCACCCTAATCATTCCCTCCTCTCTCCCTTATATTCCCATACTGTCACTCATTCTACTCATCTCTGTCTCCATCCTTTCTCCACCGTTCGATTTCGAATCCTAAGTGGAGCCGATCATTTAAACGGCACTCGATCATGCTGTCCATCAACCATGATAGGACTTACAACTTTTAGTCCCTCATTACTCATTAGGCTGGTGTTGTTGGACCAGAGGGGCGCACACCGATTTAGAATTAGGTACCCTAAATGGGAAGCAAAGGATGCCACAAAATTAGGGACTTCATGATCATGGACAGTGGATGGCAGAGATTGAAAAATAAATGGTCGGTGTAACATATGATTACAGCACTCGTTGTGCAGATTTGCTAATGATAAGGTAATGTGCCACGTGGCTTCTATTTGCTTCTACAGGTGTACCTACTGTTACCTTGTGGGTCGGCACCGCTTTCAATCAAACGAATAATATTAATTTTTTTATTTTTTACTTTAATAAAAGCGATTATAAAACAATATTTGGTAGATATTTTTGATTAGAAAAACAATTAATTAATAAGGGTTACGTGACTTAATCTGGTAACAGCTTCCTTTATTTGCCTCATCGAGTCTCTCTTGGGCCAACACGTTTCAATGGCACATGTTTCTCTCTCTTCTCTCTCTCCTCTGGTTCCAGTTCCAGCAACTGTAATTTCTTCTCGTCCGAGATTCCACAGGCGGCTCCTTCTTCAGCTCAAAAGGATTCGAGCTTCTTCTACTTCGGATTCGAATCCCAAAGTTGTGGTCACCAGAGAACGAGGCAAAAACGGCAAGCTCATTAACGCTCTGGTACGAGTTCTCGTCCCCCGCATCCTTTTTCTGTGTTGTTTGTTCAAATATGTATGATTTTGTGATTTGATACGTTGCTGTGTTTCGTTTTGGTCTGGTAATTGTATGAGTATAGCTTGGTTTCAGCTTTGTTTTGGATTTAAACTTCGTGAATCTTCTAGTGTCAGTCTATTTTTAGTGTCTCCGGGAATTGTTTGCCTTTTGCACTGCGTTTTAATTGGAATGTTGAATCGAGGATTTATTTGTTAGCTACGTGTTTGATCAAATGCTGAAATGAACGTGGAATTTTAGTGATATTTCATTTTTTTTATTTTTTTGGCTATTTTTAGGCATTCTTATTTCAATTTTTTTCTTTAAATAACAATATGTAACAATTTCTGTACCTTTGAGACTTGGCTTTTTGTTAAGGGAAAAGAGAGGAGAGAGTTGGGGGTATTTATATATTAAGAAGCACAATGTCTAATATCAATAAGGCGAAAAGGAAAAAAAAAAGTATATATATTGAGATTTTGTGACTGAATTTTAGTATTTTATTAGCATTTTTCTCTCGGTTGTACCACAATGTGGAAGTCATTTGCTAGTTAATTTATTAGATATATTTTGAAGGCATGAATTTATTATTTCAATAGGATTACTGAGCAAAACTACATTTACTACTGTGTGAATAAATGGCATTTGATCAGTTGTATAATGGCATGAAATCATTTGCTAATATCAATTCTTAGGCATGGTAGGGCAATAGAGGAGAAATGACAAATGCTTTAGTGGCTGGGCATATACGCCCAACCCACTCAAATCATGCTATGTAGTAGTATAAGTAACCAGTCACATGAGAGACTCATTCCACATGACACAATTAAGTAGACTGGGTGCATACACCCAAACATATTGAAGCTTTTTTCGCTCTCTTAAACATAATTGAAAGTGCACTTAATTTCTGTATCATACAGTTGAGGCACCACTGTCACTATTCATGGAGGTCTGGATAAGCCTCTCTCTTCCTCTTCAATTAAAATATAAAGTTAAGTTTTACTGAATTGAATGTTGTGCCTTGTTAAACTTCTTAAACTAGCTTTCTTTACGACATTACCCATACCATTTTACCCTCACAACTACAGTTGTATCTACCATTGTAACAACAACACCTACATTTTCCATGTCAATTATTTTTCTGCTTTCACCAGTGTCGTGTGAAAGCTGCACCTGTTCTTTTATCTTTTGAACACAGATGTGGCATTTTTACTGTTACTTGTGCCAATATCTTCCTAAAGGCAGTAGGCATAATTAGTGTAATTAAGGAAATAAAATATGCTCAGGTTGGAACTTCTTTTTGTTCTTGTCTGTACATTAATATAAGATAGTTTTAAGATGGAATGCTACTTCTAAATACAGGCTAAACATGGGGTCAACTGTTTGGAGCTTCCCCTGATTCAGCATGCACAGGGACCTGATTTGGATAGGCTTCCTTCTATATTAAGCGGTAAGTTTCCACTTGCCTAATGAAAATAGAAAAAAATAAATAAATAAAAAAGTGAAGTTCCTAACTTCTCATTAAGTTTGATTGTAGTATGAACTTTAGTTGCTAATGCCTGTGGGGTAGGTGACTGCTGCATGGGGGCCAACTAAAGGTCCAGAGAGTTTGTAACCAATCCTGTGTAATTAGCAGGCTGTTTTGTGCCATATGCTCCTCACTTGTTAGTGATACTTAGGTCAATTTTATGCATGGTAGAATTAATCTTTCCGTCTAAATGGTGGGAGTTCTTATGTGGCGTATATATATGGTATCATTGTTTAAAACAACAAGCACATGAGTTCTTTTCTAATTTTTTTTTTTTTTTTTTTTTTTCATTGCATTTTTGTGATGGCAACAGATACTGCTTTTGACTGGATCGTCATAACTTCCCCAGAAGCGGGTTCTGTCTTTCTAGAAGGATGGAAGTAAGGAGACACATATATACTCAGTGGTCTCGGAGTTTTCTGCTTAAATGTTCACCAGTGTCATACTTTTGTAGTTTAAAGATCTTCAATGCTCAAATATAACTTGATTATGCTTGAAGCTTTAACTCTATCTACATTTTCTGCAGTCCAATAATTTTCCTTTTTTTATTTTTATTTTTATTTTTTTTATTCTGATTCATGCATTCGTTATTGGATATCGTAGATTTATATATTGTTTGTCTATATGCTTCAATTGCTTCTGTTGTTGTTGCACATATGAGTTGTTCTGATTTTACAGGATAATAGATTAATGTTTCTCCCAAAGTGTGTCAAAACATTTCATTATCTAATTATTATTGTGATTTTATTCATTATCTACATATTTTGTTTATTGCTTGTGTAATTTATGCACATTAGTCTTTTGATAATCAAGTGATGTCATTGATGCTGAGTTATTTTGTACTTAATGAACTATTTTGTGTAAAAGGTAACTTCGATAATGCCTTTCTTTTTGGTTCGTTCTAAAAATGTAGATGTCTTCTGGTTTCTATATAACTAAAAACTTTATCTGATTTCTGGTCTTTAGGGCAGCTGGAACTCCAAATGTTAGGGTCTGTGTTGTTGGAGCTGGGACTGCAAGCATTTTTCAGGAAGTAATGCGTTCATCAAAGCATTCATTGGATTTGGCGTTTACACCTTCAAAAGGTATTCACAAATGTCCATATGTAGAAATTGCTAGTATGCTATATTGCTAACACCTGCATTAAATTTTCTCTTGTTATGCATCATCTAGTATCTAATGTGACTCAAGCAATGGAAAAAAATGAATTTCCAAATCTAGCAGCTGTTTCAGGTCCAGTATCTTTCAGTACTAGCAAATAGTATTGGATAAAATCCAGAAAATTTTATAGCATTATTAAACTGTCAAAAGTTCCAGCATAACTCTTGATTTCATTTTTGCTTATATTTGTAAATTTGTAGATTTCATCTTAGATAGCAAATTAATAAAAATTAAGATATCGTGGTGATAATTTTTCTACATCATTTCATAGGATTCTTGACTTCATTTTGAGGGTGGAATTTCTTCACTATATTGTATATTTTATTTTTAGTTTGCCTTTGAAGTATAGGGCTGAATAACTTAAAGACTTGTCAACAGCACTACCATGGTTCTAGTGTTTATGTTGCTTTCATGGGTTGGTGGGTGGTTGATTATGGGGTTCCTTAAAATATGATCATGGATTGCCTCCTTTAAGCCTCTGTTACGTTGTTTAATGTATCCAACTTTTTGGTAAATTGTTCCTCGTGCAGCTACAGGAAAAGTTCTTGCTTCAGAGCTCCCTAAAAACGGAAATAAGAAGTGCACTGTCCTGTACCCTGCTTCTATGAAAGCTAGCAATGAGATTGGTATGTAAAAAGCTTCTACTATGAGCTTTTCTTTTGGTGGATGTTCTTTTTGTTTTTTCTGTTCTGGCAGAAATATTTCCAGAGTTGCTATGTTTCTAGTTGTTACTTATTGGATCTATCATTAATTAGTTAATTTGATTGTTCCATTCAACCATAAGAGGTTGGTTTTCCCAGAAAATCTAAAAAGTCATAATAGGTTAGTTTTGAATTTCTAACATCTGTAAATTACTTCATAGTAGGATCCTGGTTATATGCAAAACCCCGATCTATTTAACCTTTTAAGAGAATTGTTGGCTTTGAAGGTTTTTCATGCTCCAGTCCCAATTTTTTGACGCTAGTGCTATTCTTTTTCCTATGTGATATACTGATATCATCACATTGTGGAAATTTATAGTTTTCTAATGTTGGTGACTTTTCATTTGTTCTGATATTAAAAAAGAAAACATATTTGATGCAAATTTTTACATGTCATTACTCATTAGTCGGTTTCATGATTATGGTTTAATTCTTATATGTGAAAGAATGTGGGATATGTATTGTTGAACATCTATTATCCATATGTGTTTCAGAGGAAGGCCTTTCTAATCGTGGATTTGAGGTCATGAGGCTGAACACATACACAACAGTAAGTGATACAATGTTGGCATAATAGCTGTGTTTTTTCCTAGGGGTATCACACTTTGGGTTTAGCGTTTGCTTTTAATTGTTTAGGATGGTAGTTTGACTCAAAATTATTTATTATTTGCGTCACAACACTATGCAGGGAAATACATTGGTGATTACAGTCTCCTATTTATATTTGTTGCAAACTAGTGTTCAAGTTTACCTTAACCATTTCCTGGATAATCTTTTCTTAAATTGTTGTTTGGAAACTTGACTGATGTATAGGTGATTACGGTCCTCTTATGTAAGCAAGGGAACTTTTAGTTATAAAAAATATCATTATTTTTGTCTGGGCACATCTTCTCCAGTTTCTTTTCATTGGCGTTTCAGTGTTTGGGCTTGCCACACAAATAATATTTATTAAGTTTGTGTTTTCTCCTAATAACCCATGGTAATGAACCTCGATGGGGAGCCTGTGTTAATGTTTGTGTGTTGTACATGGTTATTACTGTCACGATTAGAGAATCTCATATTTCGATTACCTATCCCTGGCTTTTCAAGTCATTTCTCTTTTCTTTTCTTATTTAGATGTGTACGTTCTTATAGTTTTCTTGTATCTATTGCTTATAGCTGGAGCTTTAGCTTTGCTACATAAAGTACAAATTTATTTAAATAGGTTATACTGTAGTGCTAATTAGTAAATGAGTTATGCATCTTAGCCCCTGATTTCTTATCATCTTCCCTAGGTACCTGTTCATCATGTTGATCAAATGGTTCTGAAGCAGGCACTTTCTGCTCCAGTGGTTACAGTCGCTTCACCTTCTTCAGTTCGGTAAGGTTGCTAGCAGCTTATAGCATGTTGCATCCTGGTCTAGTGAGTTATTAGAAGCTTTTGTATCCATATATGACGAAGCACATTATTTGGACTTCCTGTGTTGGCAGCACAATTGAAACTTTTGCTACCTAAAGCAGTTTGGTTATCACAGTGACTACACACCATCATGATTTTTTATCACACAAATGTTTTTCAATTTCCTCCCTTCTTTGGATCCCTAAATTTACCAACAGTTTCTTGATAGGGTTCTATTTACTACTTCTGTTAGTATTTTGTTCCTTCAACTTAATCATAAATCTATGTTGCAACAGTGCCTGGGTCAATCTTATTTCAGAATCGGAGCAGTGGAGCAATTCGGTTGCCTGTATTGGTGAGACTACTGCTTCAGCTGCCAAAAAATTAGGCCTGAGAAATGTGTACTACCCAACACACCCTGGTATTGAAGGGTAAATCTCACACTCTCAATGTCTCCTTAATAATAACATTATAAGTTAATTGTGTAAGAAATTGATCTAGTGATGTAATTTACTAATTAGACGAATGATGACACCCTTTCTTTTTGGTGGCAGTTGGGTCGATAGCATACTTGAAGCCTTGAAAGCACATGATAACCTCTAGTAAGTAAAATTTATTCAGGTTATCGTTCCTAATTATTCCCACAGATAATTTTTTGTAAAGGAATGATATATATATATGTTCTCCTCATGGTGGATTACTGAGCCTTATTGCCATAGTTTCCAGGTCTCAACTGACTAGGAGCAAGTTCTTCCAGGTTTCGACTGACAAGCAAACAGAGCAAGTCTGAGACAGCTCACAGATCAAAGTGAAAGTTTGGGATGAGTTGGAAGCTGCAACACTATGATGGAAAAACTTGCAAACAGCAGTACAGAAAGATTTCATGATGTTCGACGTTATGGAGGGATAGTTTGTTGGCAGATCAGAGTTTTCTTTAAAGGTTTGTGAAGAGGCTATTCAGATGATATTGCCGGAAAATTAGCTACTCAAATTGTATATTCATTTTTCTCAATTTTCCATATGTATTCTAGCATCAGTTATGCAAGCAACTAGGCACTGTCAGTGTTATTGCAACTTGATGCAAATGCACACAATTAGTGGGAGATTTTGTTAGGAATAGATAATCTCTGTATGTAAATTAGTTACCTGAGATCAATCTTTTTTTTTTTTTTTTTCCTTAATTTCTGATCTGTGATTAATTTTATGGGTAATTGCAATAACATACCCTCACATTTTTCTATAATACTGTTAGATCGAACTTTTTCCTTAATTATAGAAAAATACCCTTGACTCCGTTGACCAAGGTTAGACTTAACAGCATTCTTGACTTTGAGATGGAATGTCTGAATTGCCCTCCCTTAATATTTATCAATTATTTTAATATTATTTATTTAAATAAATGATAAAAGAATAAAGAAGTAATGATTAAAACTTTTTTTTTTTTTTTTTTTTTTAAGAAACATTGATTCAAAAAATTCAAAAGAAAACAATAAAAAATATTTAAAAAATATATATCAAAAAGTAAGAAGAAAATTTTAAATAAAATCAGTAGCAACATTTTGTTTTGTGAAATAGAAAAAATAATTTTTCTATTATCAGTTCGAACTGACAAAAGATATATCAGTTCCTTGTATGTGAGCCATTGGATTTAAATACTTTGATTTGACTGCATGCATTTGTCAAAGTATCTTTTAAATCCAGTGGTCCACATACAAGGAACTGATATATTTTATATCTGTTCGAAATGATAATAGAAAGACTGATAAAAAAAATATATAAAAAAATCCAACACTTAAACCACACTACAATCACCATTCACAGAACCCTCAGTACCTAAACCTAGCCGCGCCCCACTTCTTCTTTCTACATGCTTGAAGAGCAGTCGAGGCTTAATTTTTAGGATACATAAATAAAGCCATGGTGAACTCTCCCTCCATTAAACCAGTTTTGATTTTGTGGAAGTTAATTGTGAACAAGAAGAAGTTAGACTTTGGTTTAGATATGGTGTGGATTTGTGTTTGCTATATCAGTGAGATTTTTTTTTTTTTTTTTTTTCAAGATTGCTTGTCTAGTAAAGATTTGTTAAGGAAATTTTCAATTCCTTTGGAAATGTGATTACTTAGAGACTATGGATACTCACCCTATAAATAGTGAGGCTTATTCTTTGGTTGTATATACCAAGAGAGATCTCAAGACACACCTAAAAATTATATTTCTAACGGCTATTTCTAACAGCTCCTAAAAATCTCTCTTCTCTATCTTCTTTGTTATTACTCATCCTTTTAAGATGTCTAATCTCTATCCGTCAAAGAACTTTGCCATATCAAGAAGGATAATCCTATATTTACTCAAAAATATATTTCCCAATGGCTACGGGATAAGTACAAGCTCAAGCTCAAAGTCAGTAAAGGCACCATCTCGAACACCCTTCGCCATAGTGAAGAACTGCACGACGCCCATCACATAAGTGGAAGTTTGAAACGCCATAAGCCTATCTCAATCTCATACCCTTCATGGAAACTGCATTGGTAGAATGGTTTAATCCCTACCAAAGTAAAATCGGTATTAGTGATGATCTAATCAAAGAGAAATGTGTCTTTTATCTTAATCAACTTTATCCTGAAGCAATCTTTTGAATTCTCCAACAGTTGGTTGAATATATTATGCAAAATATTTTGTACATTAATGAAAATATTAATTTATGCGACATTTGGAACCGAAATTTTTACACTAGGTTTCAAAATGAAATTATTAATTATTACGATAAAGGGGTTTATTAATTTTTTACAATGGCTAGAGTCGGGATCGGGATTTTTTTTATTAATTTAGAGAGGACATTAATTTATAGGTGCTTAATTTACATGGGTTCAACTGTACAAAGATAAGACAATACATATACGATCCTAATAACTACTCCATAAGTCAGGAGAAAACTCTTCACACATACTTATAAAATGGGTATGGTGGGACTCGAATCTCTCATCACCACTTGTGGAAGTGAGGTGCACTACCATTTCTGTTAAGAGGTGATATGCAAGTATCATAAACTTCTATAAAGAAGAATCCAAACTTTTCAGTTGTCCATACAGAGAGACGTTTTGTTAGACGCTGCATGTCTTCATCTTGGAACTGTTTTTGAGGTATTATAAATATTTATTTTGTCATCAAAATACAAGTATAATAAGGGAATTGTTGAATTTTGAAAATCAACTCCCGTATTTTCTTCTCAAGGAGTTATACACATTGGCATCACATGTGGATGATGCAAAACAGACGTATCCTAGCTCCATTTGTTGCAAATTCTTCCGTGACTGATTACCGAATAACCAACTAAGTGAGGTGAAAGGTAAGCATTTTATAGACCTGATACGATATGCATCGCTGACAAACCACTCCATAACTGATCAGGTAGGAAGAATTGTACAGTTGGCCAATGATGTACAATTAGAAAAGTTCGATGTAACCTTCAAATCTTTTGAAGGGGAAGACCTGCTCAATGTAAAGTTTTGAAACGTGGGGATGACTCGAAGGGTTCAAGAAATACAACCCACTATGGTTATTATTGATCCCAAAATTGAGCATAGAACACATCATCACGACCAAACATGATGCACATTGGCTCATGCACGAGTACAGCCTCCATTCTTCATTGTTGCCACATGCGAAATGTGCAGGTATGCGAAATTCGACAAATCACCATACTTGCACATTTCGCATGTGGCAACAATGAAGAATGGAGGCTGTACTCGTGCATGAGCCAATGTGCATCATGTTTGGTCGTGATGATGTGTTCTATGCTCAATTTTGGGATCAATAATAACCATAGTGGGTTGTATTTCTTGAACCCTTAGAGTCATCCCCACGTTTCAAAACTTTACATTGAGCAGGTCTTCCCCTTCAAAAGATTTGAAGGTTACATCGAACTTTTCTAATTGTACATCATTGGCCAACTGTACAATTCTTCCTACCTAATCAGTTATGGAGTGGTTTGTCAGTGATGTACATCGTATCAGGTTTATAAAATGCTTACCTTTCACCTCACTTAGTTGGTTATTCGGTAAGCAGTCACGGAAGAATTTGCAACATATGGAGCTAGGATACGTCTGTTTTGCATCATCCACATGTGATGCCAATGTGTATAACTCCTTGAGAAGAAAATACGGGAGTTGATTTTCAAAATTCAACAAGTCCCTTATTATACTTGTATTTTGATGGTTTTGATTGTTCAACAAAAGAGATTTGTCACACCTCATTATTTTTCAAACTCAACAGGTGCACTTTGAGCTTCAATTTCTCATTCATCCGACCACCATTTTAGGCATTTGAGTGTACCATTTCGATGTCCTCGCGGAGGAGAACACGAATCAACATTGACCAATCATTTCCATGAAATTGGTCTCACTCATATTTGAGCCTCAAAATAGGTGTTTGAAACCATTTTTCCAACACTGGCGACTAGAATTACCGTACCTTATATATGTTAGGAAGTTTAACTTACATATATTGTATATTACCTTTTCTATTGTATAGCCTATCATATAGCTAGATGTTTTATTTCGTTTGTAATTGCTCTCCTGACTTGTAGGAGTTGTAAGTATGTTTTCTGTACAAATACCTGATTGTGTATCAATAACAATTACATCAGTCAATTCTATATTCATCTTTTCATGGTATCAGAGCGAAATTAAGATCCTCATTCATCACTGCACTTTCATCTTCCGTGTAGTATCTAATTCCTTTCAGTCATCATGGCCATTGACGAAATACCACCAACATCTTCTGTCCTTGGCAAAGAAATAGCCGATCCTACCACATCTGCAGATTCTTCAAGAATGAATATTTCAAACCCCTATTTTACTCATCATTCAGATCATCCAGGATTGGTTTTGATTTCCAAACCTTTGAATGGAGACAATTATTCAACTTGGAAAAGGGCAATGACTCTGGCCTTGAATTCCAAAAACAAACTAGGATTTATTGATGGCTCAATCACTGCTCCTCCAAAAACATCAGATCCTGATGGATATGCAGCCTGGTCTCGCTGCAATGATATGGTCCATTCTTGGCTTATCAACACTCTCATTCCAGAGATTTCAGACAGTGTTATTTATTACTCTACCGCTAATGAAGTATGGGAAGATCTTCGTGAGCGATTTTCTCAAAGCAACGCACCCCGTATCTTCGAGATCCAGCGAGATATCGCTTATCTTCGACAAGAACAATTATCTGTCTCTGTCTATTACACCAAATTGAAGGGCCTATGGGATGAATTAAGCTCCTACAATGATGCAGTAATTGGGGCGCAGCAAGACCAACAGAAGTTGATGCAGTTTCTAATGGGATTGAATGATTCTTATAGTGCTGTTCGTGGACAAATTCTTCTCCTGAATCCTCTTCCTTCGGTTCGCCAAGCATATTCCTCTGTCTCCCAAGAAGAAAAGCAGCGTCTCCTGAGTTCAGCGCACACTGATTCAATTGGCAGCGCTGCTATGGCTGTTCGAAGCAACAACAGCAGCAGATTTGTTCACTCTACTGGTACAGGAAAGTCAGAACGCCCATATGGTTCCCAAGACTTCAAGTCGCAGGAAAAACCATCAGAAAATTTCGGTGGAGGTCGTCGGTTTGATCAAGACAGGCGACATTCTGGTGTCGACAGCAGAGTTGGCTCTGGCAGAGGACGTCCTCATTGCACCCATTGTGGAAAATTGGGTCATTGGATCCAAACTTGTTATGAACTACATGGCTATTCGTCGGGTAACCAAAAAGGAAAGTTTCATTCCGGCACCAAACGTTTCCACAACAATACCGGACCTGCTGTTAACAATGTCTCTGAGGTTCTTTCTAAGGAAGATGACAATCACGTTGTTGGGATTTCAGAAAATCAATTGAAGCAGCTCTTGTCACTCCTTGACAACAAAAATGACGGGTCTAGTTCTCACGCAAATGCCGTGACCAAACCAGGTTTGTCTAAAGTCACTTCCCGCAATTGGATCATTGATAGCGGAGCAACGGATCACATTGCTTCATCTTCTACATTATTTTTTCGCAAAGATAAAAGTTGCTCTTTGCCTCCCGTATTATTGCCTAGCGGAGAAAAAGCACCTATTGTTACAAAGGGATCATTGCCTCTGAATTCCATCTATTATTTGCATGATGTGCTTTGTGTACCTACATTCAAAGTTGATTTACTGTCAGTTAGTCGTCTGACGAAAGGCCTGAATTGTTCAATAACATTTTTCCCTTATTGGTGTATTTTGCAGGATCTGGCTACGAGGAGGATGATTGGTTTGGGTAAACAACGTAATGGCCTTTATTATTTGGTGGCACTAGCGACGAAGAAATCCGTTACCACACAACAACCAGCCTGCAATCTCACCATCTCCTCCACTAATCTCTGGCATAACCGCTTGGGCCATGTCTCCTCTCCTCGTTTGAATTTTATTGCCAAGAATTTTTTGAATTTTTCTGTTCAGTTTAATAATGCTTGCCATATCTGTCCTTTGGCTAAGCAGAGTCGTTTACCTTTCAGTTCTAGTGTAATCTCTTCTGTAAAACCTTTTGAGATAATACACTGTGACATTTGGGGTCGTTATCGCCACCCTTCTCTTTCTGGTGCTTATTATTTTCTTACTGTTGTTGACGATTATTCACGTTTCACATGGATTTTTTTGATGCGACATAAAAATGAAGCACAATCACTTTTAAAACAATTTTTCAGTTATGTTTTCAAACAATTTGAGTCTCATATTAAAATTCTTCGAAGTGACAATGGTGGGGAATTTGTCTCCCTTCGTTCTTTTTTTCAAGATAATGGTGTCATCTTTCAGCATTCTTGTGTTTACACGCCTCAACAGAATGGGGTTGTGGAACGCAAGCACCGTCACATTTTACAGGTGGCTCGAGCTTTGAAATTTCAGGCTCACCTTCCTACCCAATTTTGGGGGGACTGTGCTCTCACTGCTGTGCACATAATTAATAGGCTACCTTCTCCAGTTCTCTCTTTCAAAACCCCTTTCGAACTTCTTTACTCCAAGCCTCCTTCTTTTTCTCATTTACGTGTCTTTGGTTGTTTGGCTTATGCTACAAACGTCCATACTTCCCATAAATTTGATTATCGTTCCATCCCTTCCGTTTTTATTGGCTATCCTATCGGTCAGAAAGCTTACAAATTATTCGATTTGTCGACCAAAAAGGTTTTTACTAGCCGTGACGTCAAATTTCATGAAAATATTTTTCCCTTTTCCTCTGCCCAGCCCAGCTCTCCTCCGTCGTCCTCCTACAATAATTCTGGTCTGATCCCACTTGTAGCCCACGACATTCCTTACCCACACACATCCACGTCCACACTGCTCTCCCCACTTACTTCTTCTCCGCTGGTCACTCCTTCCTTGAACCCAGACCCTCCCGTCAGTCATCCTCCTTCCCCACTTCACTCTTCTTCTACACCTGTTACCGCACCAGACCCCTCTACCCCTTCTCCCTCATCAGATACTTCTGTCCCTGTTCCTGCACCTGACCTCCCTGCCGTTGATCCCGCCCCAGCAGCTATTCCTCTTCGTCGCTCCAGCCGTCATGCTGATCCGCCGGCCAAGCTCCGTGATTATGTTTGCTCCACCGTTTCCTCGACCCAATCATCCTCCTTGGTGCCTGGTCCAATGAAAGGTACTCAGTTTCCTCTTGCGAATTTTATTTCGTATCACAGATATACACCTGCATATCTTTCTTTTGTGGCTCAGGTCAGTGCTGTCACCGAGCCTAGGTCTTATTCGGAGGCTGCTGTTCATCCGAAATGGCAGGAGGCGATGCATTCTGAATTGTTGGCTCTTCAGGCCAATGGCACTTGGTCTCTCACTCCGCTTCCGGCCGGTAAAACTCCTATTGGCTGCCGTTGGGTATATAAAATCAAGCATCGTTCTGATGGTTCAATTGAACGGTACAAAGCCCGTTTAGTCGCCAAAGGGTTTACTCAGCTGGAGGGTGTTGATTATCAGGACACTTTTTCCCCTACTGCCAAAATCATCTCCGTTCGCTGTTTGCTCGCATTGGCTGCTGCTCGTGGTTGGTCCATTCATCAAATGGACGTCAACAATGCTTTTCTTCACGGCGACTTGACTGAAGAAATATACATGTCTCCGCCGCCAGGGCTTCGGCGACAGGGGGAGGAACACTTAGTATGTCGCCTTCACAAGTCATTGTATGGTTTGAAACAAGCGTCTCGTCAATGGTTCGCCAAGTTTTCCAATGCCATTTGTTCCGATGGTTATACACAATCTCGGGCTGATTATTCTTTGTTCACCAAAAATAAAGGCAAGTCTTTTACTGCTCTCCTGATATATGTTGATGATATTCTGATAACTGGAAATGATCCTGTTAGTATTGCTGCAACTAAAAAGTTTCTACATAGTCATTTTCATCTCAAAGATCTTGGTGATTTAAAATACTTTCTTGGTATTGAGGTTTCAGCTTCTAAGAATGGTATTTTTATTTCTCAACGTAAGTATGCATTAGAAATTATTGAGGATGCAGGTTTATTAGGCGCAGCTCCTATTGATACTCCTATGGAACGGGGCTTGAAATTATCAGACAAGAGTGACTTACTTAAAGATTCGAGTCGGTATAGAAGGTTAGTTGGCCGACTAATCTACTTGACTGTTTCGAGGCCCGATGTAACATATGCTGTGCATGTCCTGAGTAGATTCATGCATCAACCCCGAAAACTTCATATGGAAGCAGCTCTTCGGGTTGTTCGATATCTAAAAGGTGCTCCTGGCAAGGGCTTATTTTTTTCTTCGAATAGTGATTTCAAATTGAGAGCATACTGTGATTCGGATTGGGCAGGTTGTCCACTCACTAGGAGATCTACTACAGGTTATTGTGTATTTCTTGGGCCTTCATTGATATCTTGGAGGTCAAAGCGACAGAAAACAGTCTCGCTTTCCTCTGCTGAGGCGGAATACCGAGCAATGGCAGGTGCTTGCTGTGAGTTGACATGGCTTCGGTATCTATTGAAAGACTTGGGACTCTTACATCATGAACCTGCTTTGCTTTATTGTGATAACAAAGCCGCTCTTCACATTGCAGCCAACCCAGTTTTTCATGAGCGAACTCGACACATCGAGATGGATTGCCATTACATTAGAGACAAGATTCAAGATGGTTACGTAACTACAAGACATATAAATTCTGTCCATCAGCTAGCAGATGTTTTGACCAAACCCTTGGGTAAAGAAATTTTTGTTCCTATGGTTCACAAGTTGGGAGTGCAGGATATTCACTCTCCAACTTGAGGGGGAGTGTTAGGAAGTTTAACTTACATATATTGTATATTACCTTTTCTATTGTATAGCCTATCATATAGCTAGATGTTTTATTTCGTTTGTAATTGCTCTCCTGACTTGTAGGAGTTGTAAGTATGTTTTCTGTACAAATACCTGATTGTGTATCAATAACAATTACATCAGTCAATTCTATATTCATCTTTTCAATATAGACTTAGGCAGGTGTGAAAGAAAGAGAGGTCATAGGTTGTAGAAGAAGAAAGGAAGAGTTGTGTGTTTGAATTTGTGGTACAAAAAGCGAGGAAGCGAGAGTATGAATATGTATAGGAAACTATGAATGACTTTGCTGGTGGATTATACATACACCAAAATGATAGAGAATATATAACAATTTTTATAGCATACAACCATCATTTCATGGAATCTATGTTTCAAAGCAAATATTTCACTATCAATATCATGCACGATCAATTTTTATGTCATTTAAATTCAAATATACTCTAAATACAGAGAAAATCTTCAATACATTTTAATGCATGTATTTTTTTTTTAAGATACATGCATTAGGATGCATTGAAGATTTTCTCCGTATATTGATTGATACATGCATTGAAAATAATTCATGTATCGATCACTAAAATCATGTTATGTGACATGAAAAATATATTTGATTGATTATCCATGGCATATAATTACATGATGCCATTAAATAAAACACGTGCAACAAAATTCTTTGAAGATTTTGTCCCAAATATAAGTACATTAAATAATTTAAATTTACGATTTTGTTTTAATATACCGTGCATATATATAATAAATTTCTGTATCTTTGAGACTTGGCTTTTTTGTAAAGGGAAAATAGAGGAGAGAGTTTGGGGTATTTATTATTAAGAAGCAAAATGTCTAATATCAATACGGCTAAAAAAAAAAGAGTATATATATTATATAATGAGATTTTGTGGCTAATATAGCCGATTATAGCCTTTTCATCACAGGGAAGCACTGCCTAGAGGAATTCCACCGATTAATCGGCTGCCTAGGCCGATTTTTTGAACACTAATAATTACATGATGCCATTAAATAAAACACGTACAAAAAATTTCTTTGAAGATTTTGTCCAAAATATATGTACAGTAAATATGATTTAAATTTACGATTTTGTTTTAATATACCG
Source organism: Acer saccharum (assembly GCA_030490815.1). Taxonomy (NCBI): domain Eukaryota; kingdom Viridiplantae; phylum Streptophyta; class Magnoliopsida; order Sapindales; family Sapindaceae; genus Acer; species Acer saccharum. The sequence continues at coordinate 38,178,265 of CM059872.1, forward strand.
TGCATATATATAATAAAAGGACTAATTGCACAAACGTTCTTAAGTTTAGGCATAATTGCATGTATATGGAACTATTACCCATAATTACATAAACGTCCCCTGTCGTTAGTTGACTTCCGTTAACTCTAACCGTTGACCACAATTTTAATCCACAATGACTAAAGTGCCCTTAGTTACCTATTTTATTATTTAAATTAATAATTAAAAAATGAACTTCAACAACCAGTTAACCACATCCAAAAAATAAAAAATAAAAAAAATTAGAACTTCAACCTAGAAAGTTAAAAATCCACCATAGAAGTTCTAATTTTTTTTTTAAATGGATGTTGTTAACTGGTTGTGAAATTGATGGATTTTATTTTTGGTAGTTGTTTAGGATTGAGTTTTAGTTTTAGTTTGTTAATTTTATTTTTGGATTGTGTTTGGGGGTTGAGAAAATGAAAGAGAAAAAAAAATGATTGAATTTTTTTTTCCTTTGTCTTTTTTGTTTCGTTTTTTAATTATTAATTAAATAATAAAATAGGTAACTAGGGGAAATTTAGTCATTGTGGGTTAAAATTGTGGTCAACAGTTAGAGTTAACGGAAGTCAACTAACGGAAGGGGATGTTTGTGCAAGTATGGGTAAAACTTCCATATGCTTGCAATTATGCCTAAACTTAGGGGTGTTTGTGCAATTAGTCCTATAATAAATTTCTTATTGGGCTTGATTGTTGTATGAACTTTAGTTGCCCAATAATAAAGCCCAATTTATTATTGGGCTTGGTTTTGTATGAACATTAGTTGCAAATGCCGGTGGTGGTGACTGTTGCATAGGGCCCAACTAAAGGTCCAGAGAGTATATAACCAATCCTCCTGTGTATTCTGAGGGCCCTGTTTACGGTGTTTGTATTTTCATGGTTGTCAATGCTCCTCCTCACTTGTTAGTAACACTGAGCTGAACTTTCTGCATGGAGTTCTCAAGTGGCGTATTTAAAACAACAAGCACATGAGTTCCTTTCTAATTATTTTTCTCATGCATTTTTGTGATGGCAGCAGATACTGCATTTGACTAGATTTTCATAACATCCCCAGAATTGAAGCGGGCTCTGTCTTTCTAGAAGCATGGAAGTATATGTACTCAGACCTCAGTGGTCTCGGAATTTTCTGCATAAATGTTCAGAGTGTTATACTTTTGTAGTCTAAAGATCTTCAATGTTCAAATTTAACTTGATTATTTATGCTTGAAGCTTTAACACTATCTACGTTTTCTGCAGTCCAATAATTTTCTTTTTTCTGATTCATGCATTCATTATTGGATATCGTAGAATTGTAAATTATTGTTTATCTGCATGCTTCAATTTCTTCTGTTGTTGTTGTTGTGCGCATGAGGTGATATGATTTTACAGATCTTAGATTAATGTTTCTAAGATCCTATGTAACTAGATTATGCTTGAAGCTTTAACTTTATCTACATTTTCCACGTAACTTAATATAGTTTGGGCATGACATAGTACTTAAGAGGAGGATAAAACTTTTCACATTTTTTTGTTTTGACTTTTTGATACTAATTTTCGTGGTTTCAACAATAACACATCCACAATACATCTCAAATAAATCAAACACCAACTGCACACATGCATTTGTTTTTCGAATTCACCATCTATTTGCTTTGTATAGGTTTAATCTATCAAAACATAACCTCAATCAATCAATCGAGCGAAATTATAAAACTTTTTTAAATCTCAAGTAGAATTATACTACTTTTTTTTTTTTTTTTTTTTTTTTTTTTTTTGAAACTCAAGTAGAATTATAACTCAACAAATAGATAATACAGAATCTTCAAATATATTGAGGTCGTTTATTTTCTTATCCTATATATCTTCTGTAGTGTTGAGGTGGCATAAGTGATTTCAATTCATTTGTTGACGGGCAAGTTTATTTGCTAGGTACGTGGCATAAAGATATTCGATTTTCTTGATGTGTTTTAATTTGGATTCTTTGAAGCACAAAATTCAGTTGGTGTGTATTGGAGAAATTTTACCATTAACGATATTGATCAATTTATTACTATTGAAATGTAATTCGGATATACAGTACCACCACAACATTAGTGTTATGATTTAAAAGTAAAATTGAGCTTGTATTAATATTCATTAATAACTGTACATTATTAATTGTTTCAAAAAAAAAAAAAAAAAAAAAAAAAAACTGTACATTAATATAATTTATCTTAATTACATTTCAACATACAGCTAGTGCTTAAACATTTCAGAAATCTTTTGTACAAATACTATCAAACCGAACACAAAGGTGATAACTGAAAAAATACCTATAACGTCACTTTGGTGCCCGACATATAGGTTATTAGATTCTTTAGTCCTCGACTTCTTAAAAATACATCAAACATCGTCCCTTAATCAGCTAACAGTTGGAAACTGTTGAGAATTTATAGCAAGTATAAATCCTATTAACTAATATTAATATATCTAAAACATGCTCAGTAAGATTCACTTACAACAGGTATACTATTGAAAATTATCTAGTAACCAAACTCAGTATTTTATATTTCCAGATATGCAAAGAGTTAACAACAGATTCAATATAAGCCTATAAACATTCAGATTTAAGCATATATTTGAAGATCTAAGTTACTCATGCATCGTCTAAGATACTACAAGAAATATATCACCTATAGATGCAAAATCTAACAAGATAAAGCAGTATAAGAAAGACAGTAAAGTAAATGACACAAGATCTATAGTGGTTTGGCCAAGAATAGGCCTACATCCACTTTGAACCACTCAGAAGAGACTCTATCACTATATGGTGTCTTTACAACCTTAAACTACACAGATCTATTCAAGATCAGCCCTCAAAAGGAGCCCAGAAACCTTGACACAACAAACGCTCAACCTTTGAAACCCTAACCTCTCAACTCACTTCTGATAACAACTCAGCAAAGATAGTATCAGAAGAATCACAGTACACAGATCTCTCTTTTTCTCTTCTTACTCTCTCGCAAATTCAAAGCATATAACTCAGGTATTCAAGATGAATACCAAGAACACGAAGAACATTCAAGAGAAAACAACTCTGTAGAAAAGATAAGAAACAACCCTAAACGAATCATGCCTTCTCTCTCTTCATCTCTTCATTTATATAGTGCTTTAGAGATAAGGTACACATCAGCTAAGGAGAACCAATCACAACGTGCCAACTCAAGCGGAAATCCTGACTCAACTTCTTCAAGTGATCATATAACATTAGTGAAACGGCAACGTATTGGTATTTGGCTAATAGGGAGCATTTGGTCATCTGGGCTTCTTCTGACTACAACTCATCTTATCATTGGGCCTAATTAGTTGATGGGCTAACAAATCTTCATAGAAACATATGTATTTATGTTTTTATACACAATAAATATACACATGTATTAAAAAAGAAAAGAAAAACTAGTTTCAAATTTTAAAAAAAGTAATAAAAATTGGAACTCCACTATCCATCTTAAAAATGGACGATGGAGATTTATTAATGGATAATTTTTTTTAAAAAGAAAAAAAAAATTGGGTAAAGATCCAATATCAATACTCAAAAGCGATCCATCGATCGCCGCCACCATGAGCCTCGCCTCGCTACCAGCGAAACAACATGAAACCGACAGATGGAACTTGCTAGAGTCACGTGACATTGCAAATTAGCAATACATGTCCTTTTTTGAATTTATTACAAAACGACCTAATCTTTTGCGTTTAGTTACTGAAATGCCACCCAATTGGTTAAATTACAATAATAATGTCATTTTTGTAAACTTAGACACCTAATCATTGCACGAACAATGCACATGGGTACATTCTAAACTTTTTAATAATCTATTATAATATTTTGGGATAAGGGAATGAATCATGGCTCTAACATACAATCTTATGAATGTAGTTGTATGAAAATAAGGTGAACATATGAAAATAATCTTATAAAAAAAAGTTTTAGATAATATTCCTCTTTTATTTTATTTTATTTTATTTTATTTTATTTTTTTTTTTAGTAAAAAGAGTAATTTATTAATAAAAGAAAAGAACAATACAGTTTAAGTTTAAGTTTTCAACACGGTGAATTACAAAAAAAAAAAAAAAAAAAAAAAAAACTACTATAAGTTTTAGAGATTGCTTAAGTATATCTTATATCTTTTTTTAACAAAATTGAATTGATCTTATTGAGTTTTGATACCTCAAGTCGTAATTTTCTTAAAATATTTTGTCCCTTATCTACACCTAATTTATGTCTGATGAATCGAAGGAAATTGAATATTTTGACCTAATTATGGATGCTTTTATTCTCAGATACTATGTTGTTGAGATGTTTAAAAAGTTTCATCGGCCTGGAATATGCATCCACGGGTTCCTATTACTACCACATTGTTCGGGATTTTTTTATTTTTTTTAATAAGGTTAAGCTTTATTGAGGCCAAAAAGGTAAAACAGGGGAAGCCCCCAATTCCCCAAAGAACAAAAACACAGCCCCATAAATACCACACAGGGCACCACAGAGGCCCAAACAACACACAAACAAAAAACAGCAAGCCAAACCACACACCAGACACCACAGTAAAAAAGAAACAAACAACCCAGAACAGCTTCAAGGGAACAGCCAGAAGCGGGAAACCTAGGAAAACCACCTAACCTCTTACACAATCCTAACGAACACCAAACACCAGAAACCAAAACACAAACACCAAAAAATAGCAGAGTCAAATATCACCCCACTCCATAAAATCCCCACACTCATTAGACCCCGGCCCATCTTTGCCAAGCTATTCGCAAAGGAATTAAAGGATCTAGAATCGTAAACAACTTCCACTTCTCGTAAAGAACTCAAGATGTTGCGGATGTCGTAAATAGAATTAACACACTCTAAATTCCAAGAAATCTCCGTTGTTCACCCACGAGATAGCCACCTTTGAATCACTGACAATAGAGATGAACCTCCCTCTCAGATTCATATTGGAAAGACAAAGTTTAGCAGCTCTTTTCATTGCCCACACCTCACCTGTATTAGAATTTAAGATTCCCATGAAATAGGAAAATAAGCAAAAAAACCTTTCCTTTGGAGTCCCTCAACACACCTCTAATGCCTACCAAGCCTGGCTTGCCTTTGACAAAACCGTCAACATTGAATTTAAGGTTGTCGCCCACATTGTTTGGGATTTGAAAGCTTTATTTTAAAATGATTCTATCAATCATGCCCGTACTAGTTAGACCGTGATGCTCACTTTAGTATACCAATCATATAGTATTTGTAAATCTTATCAATAATGCTACATAGCATATGACTGTTAAGAAGACCTCTTAAACGACATAGTTTTGTATTTTTTCCTTAATGATCACAGCTGTGATCCTTTTTTGTTTCTTTCATTGTTCTTTACGCCAAGTGGCTTTTTTTGATCCATTCCTTTGTAGGGCATCCCTATGCTCATTAGTATATATACTGTAACATTTCTTTTCCGTCGAAATAGGTGAAGAATATACAGAATTCTTATCTTTCAATATTTTATCTTGGTATCAGAGCTTGCTATGACCAACGACGAAGAAGACTCCTCTGCCTCCACCTAGAATACACCACCTCCAGTAACCGCTCTTAAGAAGGATCCAACATCTCGTGACCCGAAGATGGAAGAGAGTAAGGTGACCTTTCTCGGCTAAACCGAAGGCCAAATTGGGATAAAAAATCAGTCTAATACAGGTAACCCTTATGGTTCATTTTGCTCAATGAAGCTGAAACATGAGAATTATTTATTGTGGAAGAGCATGGTTCTTCTTGTTATAAGAGGAAACAGGTTAGAAGGGCTTATTACTGGAGCCAAATCCTGCCCACTTGAGTTTCTTACTACCTTTATTGAGAACTCAACAGATGTTGAAGTTCAATTGAACCCAAATTATGAAAACTGGGTTACTTAGGATCAAAGTCTACTTGGTTGGCTCTACAATTCCATAGATGTGGAAGTTGCCTCAGAGGTTATGGGGGAATGAAACCTCAAAAGACTTGTGGGATGCACTGAAAACTCTGTTTGGTGTTCAAAATCGAGCAAATGTGGTGTTCTTAAAAAAGGAATTCAGAAGAATGCATAAGGGTGGCTTAAAGATGAGTGAATACTTGAAAGCTATGAAGAAAATTGCAGATAACCTGGCCTTGACAGGAAAACCAGTTGATGATGATGACCTAGTCTCCCAAGTTCTTGCAGGTCTTGACTCACTGGAGTATAATCCAGTTGTTTGTCAGTTAAATGAAAAAGAACATGTAAGCTGGATGGAGCTGCAATCTACTCTACTAAGCTATGAGAGACGCTTGAAGTAGATCAATGGTGGGTTATCTAGTATGAGCATTGGACAAGCCAGTGCTAATTTTGCAACCAAAAAGAATAGCTATCAGAATAAGGGACATAATCAAACCTCATACCAAAGCAACAACAACAACCAGAATTCAAACAGGTCATCAGGAGGTAACAATTACAGAGGAAGAGGTGGAATATTTGGTAGAAGAAGTGGAAGATCAGGTGGAAACACAAGACCTATTTGCCAAGTCTGTGGCAAGATGGGACACAATGCTGCCTATTGCTGCTTCCGGTTCGACAACAACTATATGGGCACTCCACCAAACCAAAGCAAGAACAATCAACAATCAAATTATAATCAACACTCTACCTACATAACCTCACTTGAGATGGTTTGTGACTCTGCTTGGTACGTTGACAGTGGAGCAAGTAGCCATGTAATTGGAGACTCCAACAACCTCACGCAGAAGAGTGATTTCCATGGTAAAGATACTCTTATGGTTGGTAATGGCCAAAAGCTTAGCGTTGCTTACATTGGTTTTGCTCAATTGCCCACTAGAAACATAAAAAATCTGTTACTTAATAATATATTACATGTTTTGATGTTCCTGATATTGAAAAAAATTTGATTAGCATCTCACAAATTACCTCTCATAATAATGTTTTTGTTGAATTTAATTCACTTGGTTGTTGTTATAGGTAAAAATAGTCGTAAAGGACACGTCATCACCATAGAAGGCCAGGCCAACGGGAGTCAAGATAAGTCAACTTACGGAGCAGAAACCCCCACGATACCTTACTCGGAAAAGAGAATAAGTAGTCCGACCAAAAACGAAGATGATCAGCTTGGGCAGCAGATCTCATTCGAGCACACTCGGTCACACTCGGGCATACTTACTTGGGAATCAATAAGACAGTCATCAACACTCATACCAATCACAATCAGCGACCAGCATGTCCACCATAAGCAACGATGCGACCATTAGAGTTTAAAAAGGAAACAAGCAGTTTTCCCGCGAATAAAGGAGAAAGAATCTTGTCCAGAGGTGGACCCAGCCGAAAGAGGAAAACATAACCTGATTAGGACTAGGAAGCCGCTTGAGACTTGGGGACCACAATACTAAACCCTAGCGGCCACCTTAAAACCCTAAAAACAACATGTATAAATACCTCCTCTATTCACAAACAGGGGGTACGCGAGAAGTGATAGAGAGAGAGAGAGAGAGAGAGAGAGAGAATCACAGTGTAATGTTCTTGTAATCTTTCTTCATAGTGAATTCGACTTTGTTGCTAAAGCAACAACCCGTGGATGTTTCTCCAATCTCTGGAGTTTTACCACGTAATCGTTTGTTATTTCTTTTCAATCTTTAGTTATATTCAATCATAAATTGCAGTAATTCGAAAACAAATCATTGACTTGGTGACCGTAAAAAATCACCGTCAACAGTTGTCTTGTTAAGGACAAGCTAACGGGAGTGGTGCTGCTCAAAGGGAAGCTTAAGGATGGCCTCTATCAGCTTGATTTGCCCGCTACCATCAACCAAAGTCCAGTCGAAGTCACCAACTATTTTCCATTCTTAACTTCATCTCTAGCTTTTCTCTACAATACAGAGTTTTTAAAATCCAAGAATATTGAGTCTGTAAATCTAAATAGTTTAGTTTCCTCAAAAGTGGCTTGACATAGGAGATTAGGCCATCCCTTTAGTAAAGTCTTGTCTCAAGTGTTGAACAATTGCAATGAAAAAATCAAATTAAATTCAGACTTTACATTTTGTGATGCCTGTCAATATGGGAAATCCCATTACTTCCTTATCAAGTATCTAATTCACATGCCTCAAATATTTTTGATCTTGTTCATACTGATTTGTGGGGTCCTACACCCATCCAATCCACTTCAGGTTATATATACTACATGCATTTCCTTGATGATCACAACAGATTCACATGGATTTTTCCTTTGAAGCTTAAATCTGAAGTGTTTAGTGTCTTTCTTCAATTCAAAACTCTTGTTGAAAACCAGTTTGAGAGGAAAATTAAATGCCTACAATTTGATATGGGAGGAGAATACAGGAGCTTTGGTGAGGTTGTTAAAAACCATGGGGTAGAGTTTAGGCATCCTTGTCCCCACACTTCAGCCCAAAATGGGAGAGTCAAAAGAAAGCATATACATATTACCGAAACCGGTCTAGCCCAAGCACATATGCTAGTTAAGTTTTTGTGGGAAGCCTTTCAAACTGCAACCTACCTTATCAATAGACTTCCAACTCCGGTCTTAAACAACCATACACCTCTAGAAAAACTAGTTGGCAAGACCCCAGACTATAAGTCCCTAAAAACCTTTGGTTGTGCATGTTTTCCATGCCTTAGACCTTACCAAACACATAAGTTTCAATATCATTCCACCAAATGTGTCTTTCTAGGATATAGTGATTCCCATAAAGGCTTCAAATGTTTAAGTTCAACAGGGAGGCTTTACATCTCTAGACATGTGGTGTTTAATGAATTTGATTTTCACTTTTCAAACTGGGTTCTTCAACACCAAACAACCACAGTCAGAAACCATCATCACCACAGCCAATTGACTAAATCCTTTTATGTCATTACCTAACTCTTCTATTTTAGATTCTCAACTTATCCTTAGGCAGTCAAGCAGTGAAGTCAGGGAAGTCATTCAACAAGCCGAAAATGGAGCATCAAGCACTCCCATTAGCTCCAAGACAGTCCACCAAGGTAAAGGCAGCTCTACCATTAACAGCCCTTTGAGATCTCCCCAAGTAGATTTTGATTTAGTAACTCTTGATAGCAGCCTTGTAGATTCAATCAACATAGATTTATCAATACAATATTCAGATTCAATACAATATATTCCCATTGAAGCCACTTAAATTTTGGGAACTGAAAAAGAAACAGAAGCTGGTCACCAGATGCAAACAAAAGCAAAATCTGGTATACACAAACCTAAAAGATTTCCTGCTGAATTTCAACTTTATACTGCCACCACCTCCAATATATCAGTAGAGCCTAGAACCACACAATAAGCACTTCAGTTAGAACATTGGAAAGCTGCTATGATTAAAGAATTTGAAGCTCTTAAGAGAAACAAAACTTGAGACCTAGTACCTTATTCTCCAACTTATAATCTAGTGGGCAACAAATGGGTCTATAAAGTAAAATTGAATGCAGATGGAAGCTTTCAAAGATGTGAAGCAAGGCTTGTGGCTAAAGGGTTTCATCAAACCCCAGGAATAGACTACACTGAAACCTTCAGTCCTGTAGTTAAAGCTTCCACCATCCGAATTGTGTTGACTATTGCCGTTTCAAAAAATTGGGTTGTGAGACAACTTGATATTAATAATGCATTTTTGAATGGAAATCTACAAGAGACGGTATATATGCAGCAACCTGGGGGATTCCTAGATATAAAAAGGCCTAACTATGTGTGTAAACTCCACAAGGCTTTATATGGCCTTAAACAAGCTCCAAGAGCTTGGTATGAGAAACTGAGAAGGACTTTACTTGACTAGGATTTCAAGAATTCCAAGTGTGACTCGTCTCTATTTGTATTTAAGAAGAATGCCCAAGTGCTCATGGTCTTGATATGTGTAGATAATATAATTGTTACAGGTAACAATTCTCAATCTCTACAAAAGTTTGTGCAAAGGTTGAACAATCTGTTTGCTATAAAAGACATGGGCTATCTTCATCATTTTCTAGTAATAGAAGTCAAGAGGAATGAGACTGGTATGTACCTGACCCATACTAGATATATCGATGAACTACTGAAAAAAACAGGTTTGGAGAACACCAAACCTTATCCTACACCAGCTACAGTTGGGAAACACTACATTTCAACAGATGGTGATCCCATGGTTAATCCCACGGTTTACAGAAGCACCTTAGGAGCTTTGTAGTATTTGACAAATACTAGACCTGACATTTCTTATATTGTCAACAAACTTAGCCAATTTCTACAGCATTCAACTAATACTCATTGGCAAGGTGTTAATAGGGTTCTTAGATATTTAAAGGGAACCAGAGATATGGGAATTCATATCAAGCCTTGTGATAGGCTAGCTTTGTTTCGGTTTTCTGATGCAGACTGGGCTTGCTGCCTTGAAGATAGGAAATCAATGGCTGGTTATTGTTTTTTCCTGGGAGATACTCTAGTTTCTTGGTCATCAAAGAAACAAAATGTTGTTGCTAGATCGAGCATCGAATCTGAATACAGGGCATTAGCCAATGTTGCCTGTGAACTAGCATGGATACAGTCCCTTTTGAATGAATTCTCTTTTCCTCTACCAACAATTCCAGTTACATGGTGAGACAATATCAGTGCTGGAGCACTTGCAGCCAACCCTGTTTACCATGCAAGAACAAAGCACATAGATATTGATGTGCACTTCATCAGAGACAAAGTCCTCTCCAAATTACTACAAGTAAGATACATTCCCTCTCATGATCAGATCGTTGATTGTCTTACCAAACCTCTATCACACTCTCAATTCAACTTTCTCATAAACAAACTTGGAGTTCTTTGCAGAGCTTCACTACCCACAAGTTTGAGGGAGGCTGTTAAGAAGACCTCTTAAACGACATAGTTTTGTATTTTTCCCTTAATGATCACAGCTGTGATCCTTTTTTGTTTCTTTCATTGTTCTTTATGCCAAGTGGCCCTTTTTGATCCATTCCTTTGTAGGGCATCCCTATGCTCATTAGTATATATACTGTAACATTTCTTTTCTGTCGAAATAGGAGAAGAATATACAGAATTCTTATCTTTCAATATTTTGTCTATGACAAATTATTGTCATATAGATCATAAGAGATGTGGGAAATAACCTAACAATAAAAATCATTCGTTATACATTTAATAAAATTTTCGTAATATCAATTTAAAATTTTAACTTTGAATTTGTTATTTCAACATCTTCCGGCATTTGAATCATGTGTTTTCTTGATAATTTTCTTTTCAACTAAGGCCCTGTTGTTTTTTTTTTTTCAAAAAAAATAAAAATAAAAATAAAAAACTAAGGCCCTGTTTTGGGTTGTAATTCTAGCTCTTTTATCCCAAGAGATGGGAATAAGGTTGCTCATTGTTTAGCTAAAATACCAACCTCTCTGTATGAGGATAAACTGTAGCCGGATGATTGTCCCAATTTAATCCATCAACTTGTTATTTAAAAAAAAAAAAAAAAACAAAGGCCCAGTTATTGCAAGAGAAACCTCTCTTATAGTCTAATGTGCCCAAACCTTATAAGCAAAGGTTTTGTTTGAAGTTAAGCTGAAACACATTCCTCATTTTGAATTCTCTCCTCTGTTGACTGTCTGATGCAAGAAACTGTTACGTCATTCTCATCGACGGATGCAAAGAAGTGGTTCGATTCAATGATCGGAAAGATTAAACGAATTAAAGGTTGATAACAAACCATTAAATAAAAAAAAAAAAAATATATATATATATATATATATATATATAGATATAACCTAAAATTTATTCAAATTTCATCTCAAATGTTATAACATATGAATGTTATTGTTATGTTATTTCCCAAATCTCCTATGATCTATAGGACGATATATAATTTGTCATTTATAGTCAAATAATGTACAATAATGTACTATGTAGCATTATTGATAATATTTACACATACTATATGATTGGTACTAAAGTAAGCAGCATGATTCACTAGTAGTACTGGCATGTTTGACAGGATCATCTTTAAAATAAAATGCTTCCAAAGCTTGAGCAATGCGGTAGTAATAGGAACCCGTGGATGCGTATTCCTTACGAAGTTTTTTAAACATCTTGACGACATAATATCTGAGAATCTGAGCATCCATGATTTCCTTTCTCATAAGCAAATACACATTGCTCTCATCTTGGATAAATGACCCCAATATTGTACATACAACAAAATGATAGAGAATATATAATATTTTCCGGTGTACAACCATAATTTCATGGATTCGTGTTCAAAGCTAAGATTATGTGTACAACCATAACTTTTAATTTCATGCACGATCATTTTTTATATCAATATATATATTAACTTCAAATATACTCTAACAAAAAATTTTCTCAAAATACAGAGAAAATATTCAGTGCATCTTATTTCAATATCAATCACTAAAATCATTTTTAGTGACCTGTGACATGAAAAACTAAATATATATTTAATTAATTATCCATGATACTATTAAGGGAAAGTATCATTTCCCCCCCTGTAGTTTACCATATTCATAAAGTTGCCCCCCTAGTTTCAGAAATGGTTGGTCTTCCCCCTCTAGTTTGCCATATTCGAATATTTACCCCCTACCGTTAGGATTTCTATTAAATAAGGGTTTGACCGTTAAATACAAAGGAGAAAATACATTTTCCCCCCTGTAGTTTGCCATATTCATAAAGTTGCCCCCCCCCCCCCCCCCCCCCCCCCCCCCCCCCGCCTCCCCCCCCCAGTTTCAGAATGGTTGGTCTTCCCCCTCTAGTTTGCCATATTCAAATATTTACCCCCTAACCTTAGGATTTCCGTTAAATAATGGTTTGACCGTTAAATACAAAGGAGAAAGTACGTTTTTACCCCTAATAATAACGTTGATTTAAAAATTAAAAAAAAGAACAGAATTAGCTTAACAAGGTATATTTAATAATTATTAAAAGATATTAAAAATAATATTAAAAAATTAAAAACATCAATTTCAACTTTCAAGCCTTAATTATCTCTCTCTCCCTCGAAATTAAAAAACAATTATTAATTATCTCCTGATTCAATCTCCACCATCCATCTCAAACATGGACGGTGGAGATAATTATATAAAAAAATATTAATATCAAAAATAATAAAATAATATAATTGTAAAAAAAAAAAACTAATCAAATTATATAATAATAATATAATTGTAAAAATAAACAAAAACGATATTAAAAAAATCTCACTTTCTCTCTCTCAACATTATCTGTGATAATTAATCTCTCTCTTTTCTTCATCCTATCGCCGACGAGAATAAAACAAAATAAAAAGTTAGGTGGTGTTTGCTAATGAATCTAATAATAATAGGGAAAGTATCACAGATAATGTTGAGAGAGAGAAAGTGAGATTTTTTTAATATCATTTTTGTTTATTTTTACAATTATATTATTATTATTATTATTATTATTATTATTATATAATTTGATTTGACTCTATAATATTAACTGGCCGGATCGATTCTGACTGGGAAATGTAAATAAATTATAATATATAATATATAAATATATATATATATATATATACAGTCTTTCTACTATCAGTTCGTCCTGATATAAAATATATCAAAACGAAGAATGTGGACCACAGATTACGGAGAAGTTTTGACAAGTTCATACACTTTGGGTCAAAGTATGTAAATCTAATGGTCCATATTCTTCGTCCTGATATATTTTATATCAGGACATACTGACAATAGAAAAACTGTATATATATATATATACACACGTGGGACATAATAAATTCAAGTCAAAACTCTAAATATTGACTTGAATTTAGAGTTTGTAATAAATTCAACATTGGTTGCCAAACGCTAATTTGTAAAGTTTTTTTGAGTATAAAGTATGGAAGTTGATTCCCGATCACTTGTAGATCCTTCTTTATGGCATATAAGCATTGTATACTTGGCTTAATTTAGCAGTTCATCACATTTATTTTCATAGAACTTTAAGAATAATTCAACAATAAAGATAGCGTCGTATAGAATAATAGTTATAAACTTATTACTCAAAAGCATAAATGGCTTAGAATAACAATTACAAATATTTTGTTCGTGGCCCATGATGAAAATCTTGAATTCTTTCAATTTCTCTATAGATGCCCGGCAACTGAATTCCATGTAATATCTTATTTTATGAGCTTCCATATATTCTAACTTGCTTCTGCCGTGGTGAAAAGGCCCTATCGAAATATGTTGAGGGATGTAGAAAGTTTCATTTTCCTTGCTAACATCAAATGGTCCCCCGTAAATGCAACAATCATCATGCAATTTGGCCACCTCCAAGTTGTTACTCTAGCGGCCGGCAAACAAACATCTATCATCAACAATAAAATTAAAATCAGCCCTCAATATACATGGGCGAAGCCAGGAATTTGGTTTTAGGGGCTGAGACAAAAATTAATATGTATTGAAGGTCACACAAGAAAAAATTATTAATATACAAAGGATTAAAATTTATTATAGCTTAAAATTTATTCAAATTTCACCACAAATGGTTTAACAAAGGATTGTTATTGTCTCCTCCGATCTATATGATCCATTTATCATTTGCTTCATTATTTTACAAATACTATATGATTGGTACTAAAGTAAGCAGCAGGATCCACTGGTACTGGTACTCATGGCATTATTGGTAGGTTCATCTTTAAAATAAAATGCTTTCAAAGCCCGAGCAATGTGGTAATAATAGGAACCAGTGGATGCATAATCCACGCAAAGCTTTTTAAACATCTTGACAACAAAATATCTGAGATTAAACGTATCCATAATTTCCTTTTTCATAAGCAATTCCGCATCCCTCTCATCTTGGATAAGTGATCCCAATAGTAAGATGTAGTTGCTGAAATGTGTTTCAAACTTGTAGCAATATTGCTCGAAAACTATTACATTGTGGAACAAGCATTCCGTCCCCGAATTTACTTCAAACTTGGGGATTCGTAGCTCGGCTTTTTCAAACAGTCGACCCTTTTTTTCGAATTCTATGTTAATGCTGTTTCCATCTACAGCTTTAAACTTCACTCCCGACTTATATAGCTTGCATGCTCCAGGTATACCTAAAACTACGGTTCTTCCGATATTTGACTCTGCATATGCTTGCGGTGGGAAACCTCTCAATACAACATATCTTCTCAAATCGATGAAATGTTTGATTTTCACTTGCTCAGATACTTCAAGGCAATCGCTGGTGCTACCAAGAAAAAAATTGCATGAAAGACGTAGAAAAGAAGGATACACCATTCCATTATAGGTCTGACGTTGGTTGTCAAACACTAATTTGTAAAGTTTTTCGAGTACAAAGTATGGAAGTTGATTCCCGAAAACTTGTAGATCCTTCATGATGCCATTTAAGTGCTTTAGCTTTACCAGTTCATCTCTTTTATTTTCATAGAACTTTAGGAATAGTTCAATAATGAAGATAGCATCATATAGAATTATAGTTATAAACTTATTTCTCAAAAGTTTAAATTGTTCTGAATAATAATTACGGATATCTTGTTCATGAATCTTGATGAAAATTTTGAATTCCTTCAATTTCTCTGTAGAGGTCCGGCGACTAAAATCCGCGTGATATCTTATTTTATTGGCTTCCATATATTCTAACTTGCTTCTGCCATGGTAAAAAGGTCCTATCGAAATATCATTAGGAACGTAGAAAGCTTCATTTTCCTTGCTAACATGAAATGGTCCCCCGTAAATGCAACAATCCTCGTGCAATGCTGCCATCTCCAAGTTGTTACTCTTGTGGCAAACAGATGACTGCCACAAACAATAAAAATAAAATTAATGCACAATATGTAGAAGGAGATATAGTACTTATCGGTTGCAAGAACCCCGCATGAAAAAATGTGCTCTTAGATTGACATCGATGTAAAATGTAGCTCTAAAATCATCACCACCCCACAACAACACAAACATGATTAATTACTAGCAACTAGAATTACCGTACCTTATATAGACTTAGGCAGCTGTAAGAAAGGTCTTAGGTTGTAGAAGAAGAAGAAGGAAGAGTTGTGTGTTTGAATTTGTGGTACAAAAAGAGGGGAAGATATGGAAACTAGGAATGGTCTGGTGATGGTGACGGACGATTATACATACACCAAAATGATGGAGAATATATAATATTTGTTAGTATACAACCGTAATTTCATGGATTCTGTGTTTCAGAGCAAATATTTCACTTTCAATATTATGCACGATCAATCTTTATGTCAATTAAATTCAAATATACTCTAAAATATTTTTCTCATAATAAATATAAAATCTTCAATGCATGTATCAATCACTAAAATTATACCATGCGACATAAAAATGAATTTGATTGATGGTGATTATCCATACACATAATTACATGATACCATTAAATAAAGCGCATGCAACAAATTTCTTTTGGAGATTTTGTCCAAAATATTAATACATTCAATGATTTAAATTTACGATTATGTTTAGTATAATGTGCATATATATATAATAAATAATTATTATTTATTATTTGATGTAATGATTTTTTATTCTTTTTTTTTATTCTTTTTTTTTTTTTACATATAATGATTTTTTTTTGCCTGATAGTGCAATTAAGGGTATTAATGCAATTTTCCCTAAAATACAGAGTTGCAAAGGTCCATATAATTTGGTGAAATATTATATTAGCAGTTTTGGTCTATATTATATATATATATATACAGATTTTCTATTATCAGTTCGTCCTGACAATAAATATATCAGGATGAAGAATGTGAATATATATATATATATATATATTTGGTGGCCCTATTGCTACAATGCTATCCAAAATGGTTTTTCGCCAGTGTTATAGTAGGCGCTAGGTGGTAGTTGGGTGGAGACCCACCTTCTAGCGCCTAGGCGATTAGTCGGCAATTAATCGGCCGGCGAATTAAAGCCTATTTTTTTTATTTTCCTATATAAAAATCCAATCTCAAAAAAATTCTAATTATCAAATCCAATCAAAATTCTTTCTAGGTATTTATAAAGTTGGTCAATTAGGGGTATAAGTGTAATTATTGAAGGAAGATTGAAGCTATTGTGATTTTATAAGAGATCAGGGGCCGTTTCGTAATTTGCCACTCAAATCAGTGATAACAACTAGGGATGCACATTTTTCCCCGGGGCCCCAATTTCCCGCGTCCCCATCCCCATTTGGGGATTTTTTTTTTTGGGAAAAATGGGGAAATAATGGGGGGGGGGGGGGGGGGGGGGGGGGTGGAAGATGAAAATCATCCCCAAATTGAAATGGGCCCCATCCCCATTTCCCCATTTTCCCCACAATTATATTAAAATGGGGATGGGGATGGGGGGAGGTCCCCCATCCCCATTTCCCCATTTCCCCCAAACATATATAAATATAATTATAATATATATTTTTAATTCTTTGAAAACTCTAACTCCCTAAGTATATATACACATTTACTCTTTAATTTGTTTGTTTTTTTATTTATTGAAATGTTTGATTTTTTAGTTTAATTTATAATTTTTAGTCAAATGGGGAAATTAGGAAATGGGGGAAATGAGGAAAAATGGGGAAAAACGGGGAAAATGAGGAATTAGGGATGGGGATGGATATAGGTCCCCACAAAATTCCCCATCCCCGGGGGGGGGGGGGGGGGGGGGGGGGGGGGGGGGGGGGGGGGGGGGTTAGGGTTTAGAAAGTGGGGATGGGGATGGGGGGACCTATATCCATCCCCATTCCCCAAACGTGCATCTCTAATAACAACACATCAGTGAAACGGCTACGTTTCAATAAAATGGGGCAACAGGCCAGGCCTAAACACGAGCCCAAACGTTGGCCCAACCTGACTCCTACGTACACCCCAGCCCGTTGCTAAACGCACCACACCTTCCTCAACTTCATCTTCAACCTCACGCCTGCCTCCATTGCCGACCAACCCCGAGCTGGTCCAGTGGCCGAAAACGGCGATCCCGAGCCTTATTCCAGCTGATTTCCGGTGTAAAAGAACTGCGCCTAGCTCGATTACGCGGCGACGTGTCCGATTACACGGTGACGACACGTCGTTGCAATGTCGGTCAAAAGATGAACATTTAAGTTCGACCTCGCTAGCGCGCGAGTCACAAGGACTAGCACAGCGGCAAGTGAGGGTATCGTTCCGCAGGGAGGTGGGATCCGCCGACCGTTACCGGTTCTAGCAATTATTACAACACGCCGAGAGAACTCGTGTGTTGCGGTTGCAGAAAAGTGTAAATAATACTATAAATATATAAATAAACTAACATAGTATATACATGGATAGAATGGAATGGAGAGATGCATGAAATGTGGTGTACACTAGAGAAACGATTCAACCGTAACAATCCTCCTAATTAAGTGCTAGACTCACTTAGTCCCTCAATGTGCAAGTATATCATAGGCTCGTGTCCCCTTAATTGATCTCTAATCTCTCTCGAGTCTTAGAAATCACATCCACACATACAAAGTACACATGAATTCATTAAGTGCCGTGGCACACACACAAGAGCCCTGTATGCCAGCCTAGTGTATCTCTCACTGTCTGGTCATATACAGTGGTTATTTCGTTGGGCATTTAATGCACAACCGCGTGGGCCATACTACAGCCAATAATTCATTCACAATGGCTAACCAAATACGGGATGGCAACCAAGTGAAAGCATTAAGAATACAAGATACCCATACAACACGTATGTTATATGCTCGTGTCCCCTTAATTAATCTCTAATCTCTCTCGATGTCTTAGAAATTACATCCATGCATAAATGTGTGGATTCATTAAGGACTGTGGGACACACACACGAGCTCTACACGCCAGCCTAGTGTATCTCTCACTGTCTGGTCAAATGTAGAGGATATCACGCTGGACATGTTAATGTGAACCACGCAATATATAACACATAGCCTAAATATCATCCACAAGGTGGCTAACCGAGTGAAAGCATTAAGCAATGAAATACCATATAACTACACAAGCACAAGAGGTATTCAGTTTGTCTTTACTCTAGATACGGATTCGGTTTTATCAATCTCCCTAGGATGGCTAGATATGGGAAACAAGTTTACCAAACAACAATGTGCAAACAAGTTGGTTGTTATTCATTAAGACCATTCAATATAGGTTAAGGGTTCATTCTCTTGATTTGGGAATTTTCCCTAAATCAATTTATTACCCAATCCGGCCAAGGATGAGCAATTGTGTCTTGATAACAAGACCCATTAAGCACAAGAATTGGAACCCAGGCCAATTTAGCAACTAACTTGCTTGAACTGAAACCTTTCCTACTCTTTGGAGCTAAATCTCTAACACTCCAATTACTCTAAACATGGCATTTTGGTCATCCATCAATCAATCAACAATCATGGGAAGTTAAATTACACTACTCCTACATTAAATTACTCTACTCCTAATCCCAATCATGGACACATATCAATTTTGGACCTCCACACACATGGATATTGCAATTAGAGCTAAATTCATGTAATTGGCAAAGAGTGAAACAAAACCCACAAGAATTTAAGCACAAACAACATATATTACACAAGTGTAGGTTTACAAAATTCCCCAAACCTGGGTTACACATCAAAGAAACAGAAAATACAAAGAAATGAGCAAATAAGAGCAAACCCTTGAAGACAAGTCCTCCAAAGATGCTCCAAACCTTCCTAGCTCGAAATTGGTCCAAAGACCTCTCCTATTCCTTGCAATCTGCCCTAAAATGGATGGATGAAGTGTGAAAATGGTGGTGGAGGTGTGTGGTGAGCTCCCATGGAGGAAAAACCTCCATGGGAGCTTGGATCCTCCTTATTTGGTGAAGAATGTGAAGAAAATGGTAGAGAGAGAGAGTTGGGCGGAGGAGAGAGAGAGGGGGGTTGGGGATTCTGTGTAAACTGAAGATAAAAGGGGGTATTTATAGTGGGGAGAAGGGTTTAGGTCAGAATTGAGGGGAAAAGACGAAAATGCCCTTAAGTGGCAGATTTTTGGGGGGTCTCGCGGGTGACTTTCCAGCAGCGCGCACCGTTACGGAAACGGGCATAACTTTCTCCACAAACATCGGAATTGCAATCTTGAAGAACCGTTGGAAAGAAGACTTCTGGAGCTTTCCAACCATATATAGCACAAAACCCAGTTCGATCGGAGGAGAGAGATATGGCCCCCGCAAGTTGAGCATTCTGCAGGAAACTTTCGTCGAAATTCCGCCTTGGCTTTTGCGCCCTATTCTGCGCCCTAGGGCGCAGAATTACAAAAAAATGAAGTTCTGGTCCCTTTCTGCGCCCATTTTTGCTGCCCCTTAACGCAGAACAAGGGCGCAAAACCAACTTTCAAAAATTGCACTTTTGCCCCAATATTTCTCTATTTTTGCACTTTAGCCCCTGTGATGAAAAATATCCTGAAACACTTATTTAAAACGTTAAATACCCGGTTTTACCCGGAAAACAAGCATAAAAGATAAAAGTAAGGGGCTACACAACGTGTAGAAATAAGAGTTATCACACGGCCAAGTGCCCGATTAAACGGCCACCGCATAATTAGGCCGATTTCCCCTTTTCTCCGCAGTTGCCCGCCGCCTATCCGAATTGGACTGATTAATCGGCCTAGGCGGCCTCGTTTTCGAACATTGTTTTTCGCACACCCGTTTACTACTTTACTCCCACATCCATCAGAAAAAAATTGAAATTTAATTATTTATTATTTACATCCTTTAAAATGTCAAGATTAATCCTAAATATTAATAATCATTTTAATTAAATCGTTTATCTTCAAACCTACACAAAATCAAATATGGGTAAAGAATCCTAACTCATATAAAATGTGAACATTTTTGTTTTCTCTCTACTCATTTCATGCGAAATCTAAATCAAAATATATAAAGATTAATGTTACTGGAATGATAGAAAACATTTTCAAGCCACGTAATTATCGCCACAAATCTCCAATCATACATCTATTGCAAAAACATCAAGTTCTACTTCAATTTTTTTTATTTATTTTTTTAAATCTTTGGATAGTAGTTATGAAATATATTTGAAATTGTACGTACTAGTATAAATATATTTTAAATCACGATATACTAGTATAAAAATCAAAAAAGATTAGAATATAGAAAGAAAAATTTAATTATGAAATATATTTGAAATTATACATGTGGTTGAGGAAATATCCGGTGAAAATATATGGAGGCAAAGGCGGATATCATAACTTCGGCACGACATGGAATCTCAAAGGAGGATCAGACTTTTCACATTCTTGCCACCCAAAAATGTCCTCTCCACACCCGTGACCCGTCCTTGAATAAATTTTTTATTATTAAAATGTCACTATATTAAATTATTTTAAGAACGCGTTTACTTATTGTTGACAGTGATTTTTGGATCGTTGAAAAGTCAACCGCCAAACAATAACACGTAAGCAGATCAAAGCTTTAACCAGTCTACAGTTGAATAATCAAAGCCTCTTTCTCCACGTGGATGTGATACGATTCGTTTGTATTTGAGAATAGTAATGTAGAAAAGCAGGAAATAAATAATAAACCAAACATAACACATATTTTACGTGGTAAAACCCCAAGGCGGGGAAACATCCACGGTGCCGATGATGGCGAGAAGAGATCCACTATGAATAGAATAATTACACACTCAACACTCGCTTTCTCTCAGATAATTGTTTATGTTTCGTATCTTTTTTCTTATGTAAGTATCAATTGCTCATGATGTCGATCCCCCTGATATAATGAATACATGGATGTATTTATAGGGTTTGATCTAGGGTTGCCCTAGTTCCTGTCGTATAAGCGGTGGACTCATTAATTAGAGTCTTTTTAGGATTCTGGTAGAGTAGACTGATTAGGACTCGTTTTCCCGTTTGGTGTTTATCCTTCTGGAAGCTTTGAGTTCTTTCCTGATTTAGACTTCTGACACTAGAGAGGAAATAGGGATATTTCCTTACTTGGAGTGTGATTTTTAGATTTCGTATCTGAGTGGATCTCCGCTTGATAAGGTGTATCTTGATAGGATTGTATTTCCTTTTTTGGCCGAGTATATCTTGTTTTGGTCGAGTAGATCTCGCTGAGTAAAGATCTTCGGCGAGCAGGATCTTCGGCGAGCAGGATCTTTGGCGAGTAGGATCTTCGGCGAGCAGGATCTTTACTCATTAATATTTTTTAACTGTACGACTTTACATGGTGCATACGCTTCTTACTTCCATATTTCTTGATGACGTGTCCAGACCTGGTGACGTGTCCTCGGTCAGCGTTTCTTTCATTGACTAGTTGACTTTGGATGACGTGGAATTACTGTACTTTCGTATTACCTGCTATCTTTGCTGACGTGTCATGCTGACGAAAATATACATACAACACTTATAATAAGGAATGGATATAATCAGAATCAAGTGCCATTAGGAAGGAAATCAAGGTCAAGGAATATTCAGAGTCATGTTACAAATTGCATTCCCGTGTTTTTTAGTTGGCTTTCTGAGCTAGCTTTGATGATGTAACTATAATTTCATCCTTTTGAGTTTTAATGAAATTGTCTTTTTTTCAAGAAAAACAAAATAATGTATATATCTATTTATTTAGATCAAGTAATTTTTTTTTTTGAAACCTTTTGTTAATGGTAGGATTCAAGCCACTAATTTATGAGTCATTTGTTCAAGTCCAAAACTTGTCCATCTACCAATTGAGCTACGCCACTAAAAACTTTATTATTTGATTTATGGGACAACAGACAATATTTCAGATTAAGCGAGGCCCTAAGCTTGATAGTGATGTTGAAAAGGTTAGTTATCAAATTAAAAAGGACAAATCTAACGGTTTGGGAGAGATCAAATCAACACTTTATTTAAAAGAAAAAATCAACGCTTTATTGGCTTTATTGGGCCCTTATATAAGGCATCACCATGCACATTATTATTTTTCACTACCAAAAAATATTTAAAGAATCACATATACTAATAAAATTTGAAAAAAAAAAATTCTACAGTAATAGAAAATTGAAAGAAAAATATAACTATAAAATATATTTGGAATTATACATGTGGATGAGATTAAGAGAATATTTTGTAAAAATGGAGTCAAGGGTAAAAGAAAAGCTTGTGTGAAACGGTCTCACTACCACATGGTGAGACCGTACAATAAAATTATACCATATTCATTAACTTAAAATTTGTTATAAAGTTAATATATACGATAAACTTTTATTGGACAGTCTCATCATGTGGCAGTGAGATCGTCCCATGTAAATTTTTTCTCTAAATACAGATAACTTAATATAGTTTGGACATGACATGGAACTTAAGAGAAGGATAAGACTTTTCACATTTTCTATTTTGACTTTTTGATACTAATTTTCGTGGTTTCAACAATAACACAGCCACAAATAAAACCAACACCAACTGCACACTGCACACATGCATGTGTTTTTCGAATTCACCATCTATTTGCTTTGTATAGGTTCAATCTATCAAAACATAACCTCAATCAACCAATCGAGCAAAATTATAAAGCTCAGTGATCTCCCAGTGACTGTGAGTTCTCATTAGTCTACTTATTATAGTCCTGTTTTAGACTTCTAATAAGATTGTAAAGCAAGTTCTATCTGCATGTTATCCTATTTTTATTTTCTAAAATCTAAATCTGAAGTCTGTGAAATATTCATTCATTTTTTTTCTTTCAAAATATATTCATTCATTTTAAATCACAAGTAGAATTATAATTCAACAAAAAGATAATATAGAATCTTCAAATATAAAGAGGTGGTTTATTTTCTTATCCTTTCTTTAGTAGTGTTGAGGTGGCATAAATGAAGTCAATTCATTTCTTGATGGATAAGTTAACTTGCTAGGTGCGTGGTGTAAAGATATTCGTTCCTCTTGATGTGTCTTAATTTGGCTTCTTTAATTTGAAGCACAAAAATCAGTTGGTGTGTATCGGAGAAATTTTACCATTAACATATCGATCTATTTATTACGATTGAAATGTAATTTGGATATACAGTACCACCACAACATTAGTGTTATGATTTGCTGTTCAAAAAAAAACATTAGTGTTATGATTTAGAAGTAAAATTTAGCTTGTATTAATATTCATTAATAACTGTACATTATTAATTGTTTCAAGGAAAAAAAAAAAAAAAAAAATGTACATTACTATAATTTATCTTAATTACATTTCAACATACAGCTAGTGCTTAAACATTTCAGAAATCTTTTGTACAAATACTATCAAACTGGACACAAAGATGATAACTGAAAAAATACCTCCAACAACTTTCCAAAAGCTATTGAAATAATCTCTTTTTATTTCTGCCTTTGTACGGTTCCAATAATCATCGATATATGCGCACAAACTCTGTGACAGCACTCCGTAACATGAAATATCCTTGCACAAAACTTTATTGATATCCTCGCACAAAACTTTAATCATCTTCACAACT
Source organism: Acer saccharum (assembly GCA_030490815.1). Taxonomy (NCBI): domain Eukaryota; kingdom Viridiplantae; phylum Streptophyta; class Magnoliopsida; order Sapindales; family Sapindaceae; genus Acer; species Acer saccharum. Next base: position 38,202,727 of record CM059872.1, read on the forward strand.
TTATCGGGGTCGGTGTGATGAAATTCGATAATGTACTCTTTCAAAAGCAAACCCACATCTTCTTTGGAGTTTATAAGGTAACCCATCAGTAAAATGTAATCACAAATGTATGCTTCAAAGGTATAACAAGATTCTTCTAAAGCAATGAGATTGTGAATCAAATCTTCCGTGATGGGTTCTATGATCAATTTTGGGTTCAATAATTGACCTTCTTTGAACCATGGCGGGTTGTATTTTTTGAACCATTCAAGTCGTCCCCGCTTCTTTTGAAACCTTACATTGAGCATGCCTTCACCATCAAAAGATTTGAAATTTACACCACACTTCTTTAACTCTACAGCACTAGAAAAGTGTACAATTCTTCCTGTCTGACCAGCAGTTGGATGGTTTTTCAACAATGCACATCTTATCATGTCTAAAAAATGCTTACCTTCCACCTCACTTGGTTGGTTATTCGGCAAGCATTTACGAAAGAATTTGCAACAGAGGGCCATAAATGGAGGATACGGCTGTTTTGCACCATCCACTGGTGATGCCAATATGTACAACTCCTCCAAAAGAAAGTATGGGAGTTGATTCTCAAAAAGCAACAAATCTCTGGTGATACCTGTATATTGATGGTATTGATTGTTCAACAAAATGGATTTTTCATAATACCTCAAAAACAGTTCCAAGATGAAGACGGCGTCCAACAAAACCATCTCTCGGTATGGACAACTGAAAAGTTTGGATTCTCCTTCGTAGAACTTTCTGATCCTTTCCTCGTTGTCTCCCATGAAGTTCTTCATTTTTCTAAGTTTGGCTGTATTGATTCGAAGAAGAAATGCTGAAAAATGTGTTGATTTCTCCTTTTGCATGTTGGCCAATTCCGGCTTTTCTCGGTGTAGTGGGCCAATTGAAACATACTCAGGAGTGTAAGAATCCTCACTTTTTTTTCGAATATTTTCCTTGACGGTGCATATCCAATGTTGCTGATCATTAACACTGATGTTAATTTCTTCAGTTGGATGGTCTTCGTGACTAATAAAATTTTCCATCTCGTAAATTTTTACTGCCATCACAAAATAAAATGAAAAATGAGACAAAGTAATAATCACCAAATAAAAACAAAAACAAAAGCAAAAGTTTATTATAATACACATCATTGATATCAATATAACTATATAAGTCTACACAGCAAAGTTAATACACATCATTAAACATCATTTTGGGAACTGAAAGAGAAACAGAAGCTGGTCACCAGATGCAAATAAAAGCAAAATCTGGTATACACAAATCCAAAAGATTTCCTGCTGAATTTCAACTTTATACTGCCACCACCTCCAATATACCAGTAGAGCCTAGAACCACACAAGAAGCACTTCAGTCAGAACATTGGAAAGCTGCTATGTTTGAAGAATTTGAAGCTCTCAAGAGAAACAAAACTTGAGACTTAGTACCTTATTCTCCAACTTACAATCTAGTGAGCAACAAATGGGTTTATAATGTAAAATTGAATGTAGATGGAAGCTTTCAAAGATGTGAAGCAAGGCTTGTGGCTAAAGGGTTTCATCAAACCCCAGGAATAGACTACATTGAAACCTTCAGTCCTGTAGTTAAAGTTTCCACCATCCAAATTGTGTTGACTATTGCCGTTTCAAAAAATTGGGTTGTGAGACAACTTGATATTAATAATGCATTTTTGAATGGAAATCTACAAGAGACGGTATAAAAAGGCCTAACTATGTGTGTAAACTCCACAAGGCTTTATATGGCCTTAAACAAGCTCCAAGAGCTTGGTATGAGAAACTGAGAAGGACTTTACTTGACTAGGATTTCAAGAATTCCAAGTGTGACTCGTCTCTATTTGTATTTAAGAAGAATGCCCAAGTGCTCATGGTCTTGATATATGTAGATAATATAATTGTTACAGGTAACAATCCTCAATCTCTATCTCTACAAAAGTTTGTGCAAAGGTTGAACAATCTGTTTGCTATAAAAGACATGGGCTATCTTCATCATTTTCTGGGAATAGAAGTCAAGAGGAATGAGATTGGTATGTACCTAACCCAGACTAGATATATCGATGAACTATTGAAAAAAACAGGTTTGGAGAACACCAAACCTTGTCCTACACCAGCTGCAGTTGGGAAACACTACATTTCAATAGATGGTGATCCCATGGTTAATCCCACGGTTTATAGAAGCACTTTAGGAGCTTTGCAGTATTTGACAAATACTAGACCTGACATTTCTTATATTGTCAACAAACTTAGCCAATTTCTATAGCATTCAACTAATACTCATTGGCAAGGTGTTAAAAGGGTTCTTAGATATTTAAAGGGAACTAGAGATATGGGAATTCATATCAAGCCTTGTGATAGGCTAGCTTTGTTTCGGTTTTCTGATGCAGACTGGGCTTGCTACCCTGAAGATAGGAAATCAGTGGCTGGTTATTGTGTTTTCCTAGGAGATACTCTAGTTTCTTGGTCATCAAAGAAACAAAATGTTGTTGCTAGATCGAGCACCGAATCTGAATACAGGGCATTAGCCAATGTTGCCTGTGAACTAGCATGGATACAGTCCCTTTTGAATGAATTCTCTTTTCCTCTACCAACAATTCCAGTTACCTGGTGAGACAATATCAGTGCTGGAGCACTTGTAGCCAACCCTGTTTACCATGCAAGAACAAAGCACATAGATATTGATGTGCACTTCATCAGAGACAAAGTCCTCTCCAAATTACTGCAAGTAGATACATTCCCTCTCATGATCAGATCGCTGATTGTCTTACCAAACCTCTATCACACTCTCGATTCAACTTTCTCATAAACAAACTTGGAGTTGTTTGCAGAGCTTCACTACCCACAAGTTTGAGGGAGGCTGTTAAGAAGACCTCTTAAACGACATAGTTTTGTATTTTTCCCTTAATGATCACAGCTGTGATCCTTTTTTGTTTCTTTCATTGTTCTTTATGCCAAGTGGCCCTTTTTGATCCATTCCTTTGTAGGGCATCCCTATGCTCATTAGTATATATACTGTAACATTTCTTTTATGCCAAAATAGGGGAAGAATATACAGAATTCTTATCTTTCAATATTTTGTCTATGACAAATTATTGTCATATAGATCATAAGAGATGTGGGAAATAACCTAACAACAAAAATCATTTGTTATACTACTCGAGATTAAATTTTAATAAAATTTCCGTAATATCAATTTAAAATTTTAACTTTGAATTTGTTATTTCAACATCTTCCGGCATTTGAATCATGTGCTTTCTTGATAATTTTCTTTTCAACTAAGGCCCTGTTTTGGGTTGTAATTCTAGCTCTTTTATCCCAAGAGATGGGAATAAGGTTGCTCATTGTTTAGCTAAAATGCCAACCTCTCTTTATGAGGATAAACTGTAGCCGGATGATTGTCCCAATTTAATCCATCAACTTGTTATTAAAAAAAAAAAAAAAAAAAAAAAACTAAGGCCCAGTTATTGCAAGAGAAACCTCTCTTATAGTCTAATGTGCCCAAACCTTATAAGCAAAGGTTTTGTTTGAAATTAAGCTGAAACACATTCCTCATTTTGAATTCTCTCCTTTGTTGATTGTCTAATGCAAGAAACTGTTACGTCATTCTCATCGACGGATGCAAAGAAGTGGTTCGATTCAATGATCGGAAAGATTAAACGAATTAAAGGTTGATAACAAATCATTAAATAAATTAAAAAAAATATTGATATAACCTAAAATTTATTCAAATTTCATCTCAAATGTTATAACATATGAATGTTATTGTTATGTTATTTCCCAAATCTCCTATGATCTATAGGACGATATATAATTTGTCATTTATAGTCAAATAATGTACAATAATGTACTATGTAGCATTATTGATAATATTTACACATACTATATGATTGGTACTAAAGTAAGCAGCATGATTCACTAGTAGTACTGGCATGTTTGATAGGATCATCTTTAAAATAAAATGCTTCCAAAGCTTGAGCAATGCGGTAGTAATAGGAACCCGTGGATGCGTATTCCATACGAAGTTTTTTAAACATCTTGACGACATAATATCTGAGAATCTGAGCATCCATGATTTCCTTTCTCATAAGCAAATACACATTGCTCTCATCTTAGATAAATGACCCCAATATTGTACATACAACAAAATGATAGAGAATATATAATATTTTCCGGTGTACAGCCATAATTTCATGGATTCTGTGTTCAAAGCTAAGATTATGTGTACAACCATAACTTTTAATTTCATGCACGATCATTTTTTATATCAATATATATATTAACTTCAAATATACTCTAACAAAAAATTTTCTCAAAATACAGAGAAAATATTCAGTGCATCTTATTTCAATATCAATCACTAAAATCATTTTTAGTGACCTGTGACATGAAAAACCAAATATATATTTAATTAATTATCCATGATACTATTAAATAAATTGCATGCAACAAATCGCTTTCCTCCAAAATATATGTACATTAAATGATTTAAATTTAGGATTTAATTTTGTTTTAATATAAAGTTCGTATATGATATGATATATATATATATATATATATAATAAATATTTATTATTTATTATTTGATTTAATGATTTTTTATTTAGGGTTAATAGCACCAATGCTCCCTAAATTATAAGCGAAGTATTGATATGCCCCCTAAACCTTTTTTTTTTTTTGACATTAAACCCCTTGAACTTTTTTGTTGTTGGCAAAACCCAACTATAGATGCCCCTTCTTAGGGAGGAATAAACCCAAATGTTTACCAATAAACGATAATTCAGGGGGTTTAATGTTAGGAAAAAAGTTCATGGGGCACATCGCTATTACGTGTATAATTCAGGGGACATTGATGCTATTAACCCTTTTATTTATTCTGAAAAAAAAAAAAAAAAAGGAGATTTTTTTGTCTGATAGTGCAATCAAGGGTATTAATGCAATTTTCCCTAAAATGCAGTGTTGATTTGACAAAGGTCCCCATAATTTGGTGAAATAATATATTAGCAGTTTTGGTATATATTATTATATCCCCAAAAATATGAAGTTGTTAACAAAGAATCCGCTTAATTGACAGTAAATTTTATAATGGGCCTAGCCCAGGATAGATACTATTACTTGGGCCCCACTTTCCAAATATCGGACAAGGCAAAACTTTCCTCCCCACATTCGAAACACCTGTATTTTCTTAGACTACCATCGTTGACACTTGACTCTCGGATCGATTCTGATTTCTGACTGGGAAATGTAAATAAATTAAAGGTGGATAACAACATTAGATTATAATATTCCATCCCAAAAAAAAAAAAAAAACATTAGATTATAATATATATATATATATATATATACAGTTTTTCTACTATCATTTCGTTCTGATATAAAATATATCAAAACGAAGAATGTGGACCACAGATTACGGAGAAGTTTTGATAAGTTCATACACTTTGAGTCAAAGTATGTAAATTTAATGGTCCACATTCTTCGTCCTGATATATTTTATATCAAGACGTACTGACAATAGAAAAACTGTATATATATATATATATATATACACACGTGAGACATAATAAATTCAAGTCAAAACTCTAAATATTGACTTGAATTTAGAGTTTGTAATTGGTTGCCAAATGCTAATTTGTAAAGTTTTTTTTTATTATAAACTATGGAAGTTGATTCCCGATCACTTGTAGATCCTTCTTTATGGCTTTATGGCATATAAGCATTGTATACTTGGCTTTAGCAGTTCATCACATTTATTTTCATAAAACTTTGAGGATAATTCAACGATGAAGATACGTTGTATAGAATAATAGTTATAAACTTATTACTCAAAAGCATAAATGGCTTTGAATAACAATTACAAATATTTTGTTCGTGGCCCATGATGAAAATCTTGAATTCTTTCAATTTCTCTATAGATGCCCGGCAACTGAATTCCGTGTAATATCTTATTTTATGAGCTTCCATATATTCTAACTTGCTTCTGCCGTGGTGAAAAGGCCCTATCGAAATATTTTGAGGGATGTAGAAAGTTTCAGTTTCCTTGCTAACATCAAATGGTCCCCGGTAAATGCAACAATCATCATGCAATTCGGCCATCTCCAAGTTGTTACTCTAGCGGCCGGCAAACAAACAACTATCATTAACAATAAAATTAAAATCAGCCCTCAATATATATGGGCGAAGCCAGGATTTTAGTTTTAGGAGCTGAGACAAAAACTAATATGTATTAAAGGTCACACAAGAAAAATTTATTAATATACAAAGATTAAAATTTATTCAAATTTCACCACAAATGGTTTAACAAAGGATTGTTATTGTCTCCTCCGATCTATATGATCCATTTATCATTTGCTACATTATTTTAGAATAATACTTATAGATAATATTTACACATACTATATGATTGGTACTAAAGTAAGCAGCAGGATCCACTGGTACTGGTACTGGCATTATTGGTAGGTTCATCTTTAAAATAAAATGCTTTCAAAGCCCGAGCAATGTGGTAATAATAGGAACCAGTGGATGCATAATCCACGCAAAGCTTTTTAAACATCTTGACAACAAAATATCTGAGATTAAACGTACCCATAATTTCCTTTTTCATAAGCAATTCCGCATCCCTCTCATCTTGGATAAGTGATCCCAATAGTAAGATGTAGTTGCTGAAATGTGTTTCAAACTTGTAGCAATATTGCTCGAAAACTATTACATTGTGGAACAAGCATTCCGTCCCCGAATTTACTACAAACTTGGGGATTCGAAGCTCGGCTTTTTCAAACAGTCGACCCTTTTTTTCGAATTCTATATTAATGCTGTTTCCATCTACAGCTTTAAACTTCACTCCCGACTTATATAGCTTGCATGCTCCAGGTATACCTAAAACTACGGTTCTTCCGATATTTGACTCTGCATATGCTTGCGGTGGGAAACCTCTCAATACAACATATCTTCTCAAATCGATGAAATGTTTGATTTTCACTTGCTCAGATACTTCAAGGCAATCGCTGGTGCTACCAAGAAAAAAGTTGCATGAAAGACGTAGAAAAGAAGGATACACCATTCCATTATAGGTCTGACGTTGGTTGTCAAACACTAATTTGTAAAGTTTTTCGAGTACAAAGTATGGAAGTTGATTCCCGAAAACTTGTAGATCCTTCTTGATGCCATTTAAGTACATTGGCTTAAGCAGTTCATCTCTTTTATTTTCATAGAACTTTAGGAATAGTTCAATAATGAAGATAGCATCATATAGAATTATAGTTATAAACTTATTTCTCAAAAGTTTAAATTGCTCTGAATAATAATTACGGATATCTTGTTCATGAATCTTGATGAAAATTTTGAATTCCTTCAATTTCTCTGTAGAGGTCCGGCGACTAAAATCCGCGTGATATCTTATTTTATTGGGTTCCATATATTCTAACTTGCTTCTGCCATTGTAAAAAGGCCCTATCGAAATATCATCAGGAACGTAGAAAGCTTCATTTTCCTTGCTAACATGAAATGGTCCCCCGTAAATGCAACAATCCTCGTGCAATGCTGCCATCTCCAAGTTGTTACTCTTGTGGCAAACAGATGACTGTCACAAACAATAAAAATAAAATTAACGCACAATATATATGTAGAAGGAGATATAGTACTTATCGGTTGCAAGAACCCCGCATGAAAAAATGTGCTCTTAGATTGACATCGATGTAAAATGTAGCTCTAAAATCATCACCACCCCACAACAACATAAACATGATTAATTACTAGCAACTAGAATTACCGTACCTTATATAGACTTAGGCAGCTGTAAGAGAGGTCTTAGGTTGTAGAAGAAGAAGAAGAAGAAGAAGTAGTAGGAGTTGTGTGTTTGAATTTGTGGTACAAAAAGAGGGGAAGATATGGAAACTAGGAATGGTCTGGTGATGGTGACGGACGATTATACATACACCAAAATGATGGAGAATATATAATATTTGTTAGTGTACAACCGTAATTTCATGGATTCTGTGTTTCAGAGCAAATATTTCACTTTCAATATTATGCACGATCAATCTTTATGTCAATTAAATTCAAATATACTCTAAAATATTTTTCTCATAATAAATATAAAATCTTCAATGCATGTATCAATCACTAAAATTATGCCATGCGACATAAAAAATGAATTTGATTGATGGTGATTATCCATACACATAGTTACATGATACCATTAAATAAAGCGCATGCAACAAATTTCTTTTGGAGATTTTGTCCAAAATATTAATACATTCAATTCAATGATTTAAATTTACGATTATGTTTAGTATAATGTGCATATATATATAATAAATAATTATTATTTATTATTTGATGTAATGATTTTTTATTCTTTTTTTTTTTTACATATAATGATTTTTTTTTTGCCTGATAGTGCAATTAAGGGTATTAATGCAATTTTCCCTAAAATACAGAGTTGCAAAGGTCCATATAATTTGGTGAAATATTATATTAGCAGTTTTGGTCTATATTATATATATATACAGATTTTCTATTATCAGTTCGTCCTAACAATAAATATATCAGGACGAAGAATGTGGATATATATATATATATTTGGTGGCCCTATTGCTACAATGCTATCCAAGATGGTTTTTCACCAGTGTTATAGTAGACGCTAGGTGGTAGTCGGGCGGAGACCCACCTTCTAGTGCCTAGGCGATTAGTTGGCAATTAATCGGCCGGCGAATTTAAGCCTATTTTTTTATTTTCCTATATAAAAATCCAATCTCAAAAAAAATCTAATTATCAAATCCAAACAAAATTCTTTCTAGGTATTTATAAAGTTGGTCAATTAGGGGTATAAATGTAATTGTTGAAGGAAGATTGAAGCTATTGTGATTTTATAAGAGATCAGGGGCCGTTTCGTAATTTGCCACTCAAATCAGTGATAACAACTAGGGATGCACATTTTCCCCCAGGGCCCCAATTCCCCGCGTCCCCATCCCCATTTGGGGAATTTTTTTTTTTTTTTTTTTTGGAAAAATGGGGAAATAACCGCGGGGGGTGGGCGGTGGTAAAATGAAAATCATTCCCAAATTGAAATGGGCCCCATCCCCATTTCCCCATTTCCCCACAATTATATTAAAATGGGGATGGGGATGGGGATGGGGATGGGGATGTGGGGGGGGGGGGGGGGGGGGGGGGGGTCCCATCCCCGTTTCCCCCAAACATATATAAATATAATTATAATATATATTTTTAATTCTTTGAAAACTCTAACTCCCTAAGTATATATACACATTTACTCTTTAATTTGTTTGTTTTTTTATTTATTGAAATGTTTAATTTTTTAGTTTAATTTATAATTTTTAGTCAAATGGGGAAATTAGGAAATGGGGGAAATGGGGAAATAGGGAAAAATGGGGAAATAGGGGAAAATGGGGAATTGGGGATGGGGATGGATATATGTCCCCACAAAATTCCCCATCCCCGGGGGGGATGGGGGAAGGGTTTGGAAAGTGGGGATGGGGATGGGGATGGGGGGACCTATATCCATCCCCATTCCCCAAATGTGCATCTCTAATAACAATACATCAGTGGAACGGCTACATTTCAATAAAATGGGGCAACAGGCCAGGCCTAAACACGAGCCCAAACGTTGGCCCAACCTGACTCCTGCGTACACCCCAGCCTGTTGCTAAACGCACCCCACCTTCCTTAGCTTCATCTTCAACCTCACGCCTGCCTCCATTGCCGACCAACCCCGAGCTGGTCCAGTGGCCGAAAACAGCGATCCCGAGCCTTATTCCAGCTGATTTTCGGTGCAAAAGAACTGTGCCTAGCTCGATTACGCGGCCACGTGTCCGATGACACGGCCAAGTGCCCGATTAAGCGGCCACCGCATAATTAGGCCGATTTCCCCTTTTCTCCGCAGTTGCCCGCCGCCTATCCGAATTGGACTGATTAATCGGCCTAGGCGGCCGCGTTTTCGAACACTGTTTTTCACACACCCGTTTACTTCTTTACTCCCACATCCATCAGAAAAAAAATTGAAATTTAATTATTTATTATTTACATCCTTTAAAATGTCAAGATTAATCCTAAATATTAATAATCATTTTAATTAAATCGTTTATCTTCAAACCTACACAAAATCAAATATGGGTAAAGAATCCTAACTCATATAAAATGTGAACATTTTTGTTTTCTCTCTACTCATTTCATGCGAAATCTAAATCAAAATATATAAAGATTAATGTTACTGGAATGATAGAAAACATTTTCAAGCCACGTAATTATCGCCACAAATCGCCAATCATACATCTATTGCAAAAACATCAGGTTCTACTTCAATTTTTTTTTTTTTTTTTTTAAATCTTTTGATAGTAGTTATGAAATATATTTGAAATTGTACGTACTAGTATAAATATATTTTAAATCACGATATACTAGTATAAAAAATCAAAAAGATTAGAATATAGAAAGAAAATTTTAATTATGAAATATATTTGAAATTATACATGTGGTTGAGGAAATATCCGGTGAAAATATATGGAGGCAAAGGCGGATATCATAACTTCGGCATGACATGGAATCTCAAAGGAGGATCAGACTTTTCACATTCTTGCCACCCAAAATGTCCTTTCCACACCCGTGACCCGTCCTTGAATAGATTTTTTATTATTAAAATGTCACTATATTAAATTATTTTAAGAACGCGTTTACTTATAATAAAGAATGGATATAATCAAAATCAAGTGCCATTAGGAAGGAAATCAAGGCCAAGGAATATTCAGAGTCATGTTACAAATTGCATTCCCGTGTTTTCTAGTTGACTTTCTAAGCTAGCTTTGATGATGTAACTATAATTTCATCCTTTTGAGTTTTAATGAAATTGTCTTTTTTTTTCAAGAAAAACAAAATAATGTATATATCTATTTATTTAGATCAAGTATTTTTTTTTTTTTGAAACCTTTTTGTTAATGGTAGGATTCAAGCCACTAATTTATGAGTCATTTGTTCAAGTCCAAAACTTGTCCATCTACCAATTGAGCTACGCTTCTAAAAACTTTATTATTTGATTTATGGGACAACAGACAATATTTCAGATTAAGCGAGGCCCTAAGCTTGATAGTGATGTTGAAAAGGTTAGTTATCAAATTAAAAGGACAAATCTAACGGTTTGGGAGAGATCAAATCAACACTTTATTTAAAAGAAAAATCAACGCTTTATTGGCTTTATTGGGCCCTTATATAAGGCATCACCATGCACATTATTATTTTTCACTACCAAAAAATATTTAAAGAATCACATATACTAATAAAATTTGAAAAAAAAAATTCTACAGTAATAGAAAATTGAAAGAAAAATATAACTATAAAATATATTTGGAATTATACATGTGGATGAGATTAAGAGAATATTTTGTAAAAATGGAGTCAAGGGTAAAAGAAAAGCTTGTGTGAAACGGTCTCACTACCACATGGTGAGACCGTACAATAAAATTATACCATATTCATTAACTTAAAATTTGTTATAAAGTTAATATATACGATAAACTTTTATTGGACAGTCTCATCATGTGGCAGTGAGATCGTCCCATGTAAATTTTTTCTCTAAATACAGATAACTTAATATAGTTTGGACATGACATGGAACTTAAGAGAAGGATAAGACTTTTCACATTTTCTATTTTGACTTTTTGATACTAATTTTCGTGGTTTCAACAATAACACAGCCACAAATAAAACCAACACCAACTGCACACTGCACACATGCATGTGTTTTTCGAATTCACCATCTATTTGCTTTGTATAGGTTCAATCTATCAAAACATAACCTCAATCAACCAATCGAGCAAAATTATAAAGCTCAGTGATCTCCCAGTGACTGTGAGCTCTCATTAGTCTACTTATTATAGTCCTGTTTTAGACTTCTAATAAGATTGTAAAGCAAGTTCTATATGCATGTTATCCTATTTTATTTTCTAAAATCTAAATCTGAAGTCTGTGAAATATTCATTCATTTTTTTTCTTTCAAAATATATTCATTCATTTTAAATCACAAGTAGAATTATAATTCAACAAAAAGATAATATAGAATCTTCAAATATAAAGAGGTGGTTTATTTTCTTATCCTTTCTTTAGTAGTGTTGAGGTGGCATAAATGAAGTCAATTCATTTCTTGATGGATAAGTTAACTTGCTAGGTGCGTGGTGTAAAGATATTCGTTCTTCTTGATGTGTCTTAATTTGGCTTCTTTAATTTGAAGCACAAAAGTCAGTTGGTGTGTATCGGAGAAATTTTACCATTAACATATCGATCTATTTATTACGATTGAAATGTAATTTGGATATACAGTACCACCACAACATTAGTGTTATGATTTGCTGTTCAAAAAAAACATTAGTGTTATGATTTAGAAGTAAAATTTAGCTTGTATTAATATTCATTAATAACTGTACATTATTAATTGTTTCAAGAAAAAAAAAAAAAAAAAAACTGTACATTACTATAATTTATCTTAATTACATTTCAACATACAGCTAGTGCTTAAACATTTCAGAAATCTTTTGTACAAATACTATCAAACTGGACACAAAGATGATAACTGAAAAATACCTCCAACAACTTTCCAAAAGCTATTGAAATAATCTCTTTTTATTTCTGCCTTTGTACGGTTCCAATAATCATCGATATATGCGCACAAACTCTGTGACAGCACTCCGTAATATGAAATATCCTTGCACAAAACTTTATTGATATCCTCGCACAAAACTTTAATCATCTTCACAACTTTATCGGGGTCGGTGTGATGAAATTCGATAATGTGCTCTTTCAAAAGCAAACCCACATCTTCTTTGGAGTTTATAAGGTAACCCATCAGTAAAATGTAATCACAAATGTATGCTTCAAAGGTATAACAAGATTCTTCTAAAGCAATGAGATTGTGAATCAAATCTTCCGTGATGGGTTCTATGATCAATTTTGGGATCAATAATTGACCTTCTTTGAACCATGGCGGGTTGTATTTTTTGAACCATTCAAGTCGTCCCCGCTTCTTTCGAAACCTTACATTGAGCATGCCTTCACCATCAAAAGATTTGAAATTTACACCACACTTCTTTAACTCTACAGCACTAGAAAAGTGTACAATTCTTCCTGTCTGACCAGCAGTTGGATGGTTTTTCAACAATGCACATCTTATCATGTCTAAAAAATGCTTACCTTCCACCTCACTTGGTTGGTTATTCGGCAAGCATTTACGAAAGAATTTGCAACAGAGGGCCATAAATGGAGGATACGGCTGTTTTGCACCATCCACTGGTGATGCCAATATGTACAACTCCTCCAAAAGAAAGTATGGGAGTTGATTCTCAAAAAGCAACAAATCTCTGGTGATACCTGTATATTGATGGTATTGATTGTTCAACAAAATGGATTTTTCATAATACCTCAAAAACAGTTCCAAGATGAAGACGGCGTCCAACAAAACCATCTCTCGGTATGGACAACTGAAAAGTTTGGATTCTCCTTTGTAGAACTTTCTGATCCTTTCCTCGTTGTCTCCCACGAACTTCTTCATTTTTCTAAGTTTGGCTGTATTGATTCGAAGAAGAAATGCTGAAAAATGTGTTGATTTCTCCTGTTGCATGTTGGCCAATTCCGGCTTTTCGCGATGTAGTGGGCCAATTGAAACATACTCAGGAGTGTAAGAATCCTCACTTTTTTTTCGAATATTTTCCCTGACGGTGCGTATCCAATATTGCTGATCATTAACACTGATGTTAATTTCTTCAGTTGGATGGTCTTCATAACTAATAAAATTTTCCATCTCGTAAATTTTTACTGCCATCACAAAATAAAATGAAAAATGAGACAAAGTAATAATCACCAAATAAAAACAAAAACAAAAGTTTATTATAATACACATCATTGATATCAATATAACTATATATATCTACACAGCAAAGTTAATACACATCATTAAACATTTATTTAATATTGATATCAATATTAAATAAATATAAACTATAAGGATAAATAAAATATAAACTAACCTTATTTCACAGCAAAGTTGAAGAAAGCCGATTTGTAATGAAAAGAAAGAGAAAGTGCAATTGTTTTTGAAAAGAAGAAAATGAAAATGTGGTGAAATCTTTAATGAAAGTAAGACCTATTTATTAACGATTTTTCTTTTCCCTTTTCAAATAAGGTAAGAGTAATTACACTTTAGTCTCTATATTTTGAGGAAATGTTACTTTTTTACCAGACATATAGGTTATTAGATTTTTTAGTCCTCAAATTTTAAAAATACATCAAAATGGTCCCTTAGCCAGTTAATGATTAGTCAAAATTAATGTAAACAGACTTGTAAATATGTTGGAGTGTTGGACTGACCATGTTATAATGAGTTTGAGTAGTAAATATTCAGTACACACTATGACTCGAAGAGTTCCAAATTCATAAGTCATAACTAACTTTTTTAATTTATTATAGAATCCAGATGACGTGGAATACTGCACATGCAAATTTGCCTTAAATGTTTTACAGGTACTAGGAATTTTCTCCATCTCCATCTCCATTTAGGATTTGGGCTGGGACCACATGTCAAACAACATATTCCTTTGTATCAGTTTGTTGCAAACAGAATTGAAATATTCCTTGAGACTTGAGTTCACACATGCATGTTTAATTGTCAATAATCATTTTGGTTCTTCTTCTCTTAATAATTTTCATTTTTAATAATCTCTTGCACGTCTCTCAAATCACTAAGACTAAGAGTTTCATAGCGGACAAGTTTCCAACTTTTGAGGAACCATTAAGCTGATTTTTTTTTTTTATATATATATATGTTTTTGGACAGTGATTTTAAAAATAAAAAAAAATAAAAAAATTAGCAAAACAAGCCTCCTTGAATTAAAAAAATAAATAAATAACAAATTAGATATTACTAAAACATTTAAAGAATCACGATATACTAATAAAATTTGAAAAAAAATAATAATCTAAAGTATTAGAAAATAGAAAGAAAAATATAACTATAAAATATATTTGGAATTATTACATGTGGATGAGATTGAGAGAATATTTTTGTGAAGATGGAGTCAAGGGTAGGAGAAAAGCTTGTGTGAAACGATCACACTACCACGTGGTGAGACAGTCCAATAAAATTGTACCTTATTCATTAACTTTAAATTTGTTATAAAGTTAATATATACGATAAACTTCTATTTGACAGTCTCACCATATGGCAGTGAGATCATCCCACATAAGTTTTTTCTCTAAATACAGATAACTTAATATAGTTTAGACATGACATGGAACTCAAGAGGAGGATAAGACTTTTCACATTTTTTGAATGTGACATGGAACTTAAGATGAGGATAAGACTTTTCACATTTTCTATTTTGACTTTTTGATACTAATTTTCGTGGTTTCAACAATAACACATTAACACAACCATAAAACATCTCAAATAAATCCAACACCAACTGCACACATGCATGTTTGTCCATATGTGTTTTTCGAATTCACCATCTATTTGCTTTGTATAGGTTCAAGCTATCAATCGAGCAATATTATAAAACTCATCATCACCCAGTGACTCTGAGCTCTCATTAGTCTACTTATTATATATAGTCCTGTTTTAGACTTCTAATAAGATTGTAAAGCAAGTTCTATCTGCATGTTATCCTATTTTTATTTTCAAAAATCTGAAGTCTGCCAAATATTCATTCAGTTTAAATCTCACGCAGAATTATAATTTTTTTTTTTTTTTTCTTTTCTGAAACTCAAGTAGAATTATACCTCAACAAATAGATAATATAGAATCTTCAAATATATTGAGGTGGTTTATTTTCTTATCCTATCTTTTGTAGTGTTGAGGTGGCATAAATGATGTCAATTCATTTGTTGATGTGCAAGTTTATTTGCTAGGTACGTGGCATAAAGATATTTGATCTTCTTGATGTGTCTTAATTTGGATTCTTTGAAGCATAAAATTCAGTTGGTGTGTATTAGAGAAAATGAGAAATTTTACCATTAACGATATTGATCAATTTATTACTGTTGAAATGTAATTCGGATATACAGTACCACCACTACATTAGTGTTATGATTTAAAAGTAAAATTGAGCTTGTATTAATATTCATTAATAACTGTACATTATTAATTGTTTCAAGAAAAAAAAAAACTGTACATTACTATAATTTATCTTAATTACATTTCAACATACAGCTAGTGCTTAAACATTTCAGAAATCTTTTGTACAAATACTATAACAACTTTCCAAAAGCTATTGAAATAATCTCTTTTTATCTCTGCCTTTGTACGGTTCCATTAATTAGGATTTGTAATCCACTAATCCTGTAGAAATTATGTAAATAAGTAATACATTATTGTAGGATATTTGTAGTCCAGTACTTATCCGGTAGAAATTATGTAAATAAGTAATACAATATTATTGTTTTTGTTTCTTCCATTCTTGATAATTATATCCTTAAATGTTTTTGCCTTTACTGTTTATGCGTTTTAAATTTTCGTGTGATTGTTGTGGCTATTTGTAATTGTACAGATAAACCTGAAGAGTAAACTTCACTCCTGACTTATATAGCTCGCATGATCAGGTAAGCCTAAAATTACGGTTCTTCCGATATTTGACTCTGCACATGCTTGCGGCGGGAAACCAGATGATGTGGAATACTGCACATGCAAATTTGCCTTAAATGTTCAACTCTAAAGTAGAGATTTTTATTTTTTTACAGGTACTATGAATTTGGGCTGGGACCACATGTCAAACAACATATTCCTTTGAATCATGTTGTGGTCCCCACTGTTTCAGTTTGTTGTCAAACAACATTGAATTCCTTGAGTTCACACTGAATTCACACATGCATGTTTAATTGTGGGTTAATTGCACTAACTTACCCTTAGTTTAGTAAATATAGCAAGATTTTAAAAAGATACCTAATATTAACACAAACTCCCCTTTCCACCAAGTCAATCCGTTATCTTTAACGGTTGACTAACCTTGACCTTTAGAAAGCCAAATATACCCTTGCCACATCATCCCAAAGATAAAATATTTTTTAATTAAAAATTAAAAAATTAAAAAATCAAAATTAAAAAAAAAAAAACAAGATCATCTACCGGCGGTGGAGCTCCATCGTAAAAAAAACAAGAGATCTTTGATGATCTCCTTCTACCAGAGGAGATCAACTTCCTACAGTTCGTAGAGGAGGCTCCTCCGCTAACTGGAGATGTTTCCATCCGCTAACTGTATATCCACACACTGATTCCACTTGCTATCAGCTGTTGTATTGTAGATAAAACAGTTGCTGGACTGTCTATCAATGTAAGACTCCTGGCAAATAAAATTATTGGTTCATTATATAAGATTTTTGAAAGGCTAGCTAGATAGAATTAAACTTAATTACCTGCAAGCTGACTAATTAGTTGATTTCGCATGAAGAGCAGTTTGAACCTCCGCGAGATTTAGATAGGACTTAACATATTTGTCGGAACAGGGTCAAAATCTTTCACCTAATAATGTAAGATCAAAGATATATCATCAATGATTTTATTGAGATAATTTATATAATGTTGAATATATCTTGACTGAAGAGGGAGATTTTGGTTCTGATGATTTGCAAAGTGGGCCATAGATGTTGTATATGTCAAGATTTCCAGCCTCTTCACTTACTTGTTCCAGATATTGAATACAGGTACTTGATTGATCATGGTTAGTGAAGTTACAGTGTTTGTTGATCCCTGCAATGGTTTCATCTGAGTTGAGAGCATGTGTCCAGAAATAATCATACATTCCTTTGTATCCAGCATTATCATCAATCCAAGCATTTCCAATCTGCAGTATCCTCCATTGAAATAATGGGATTAGTCTCCTACTTATTTTTCAGCATATGCAAAAGAAAATAAAATAAAATAAAAATAGCTTGAAAGTTGATTGACACTCACAGCAATGCCTTTAAGGTTGATGACAGTTTGATTTGTGTTCTTGTTCTTTGATAGAATGGTGTAAGCCAGCTGAGGGACAAAATGACTGGCATAACTCTCTCCGCTTACGAAGAAATCGCAGGTTTTATATTGGGGAAATCTCTCAAGCCAGTTCACAAGGAATGTATATATACGAGTCCTCAGCTGTGCTCTTGTCACCATTGTTGGAGTAGTCAGTAGCTAGAGTTGTTTGAATACAAGAACCTGGTCCCTACCGGAGAATCAAGGAAGATAACATTTGCAGCTGCCAAGTTTTGAGCATTGTTATCAGTAAAAGAGAGAAAAATTCAGAGACAATAATAATAAATAAACACAATTAATATTCATTTACCATTGTTCCATGCATATTCATTTCTGAATAGTGTCTTTCCATCACTGTTAACTCTGAAAGGTCCCAATTCTTCCATGGCCCCATTTCCAAGAGATGAGCATCCTGGGCCTGTAACTCACAGCAACTATTAGAGATATTTAACGATAGGGTCCTTCTCTAGTCAGACCTGGAATTCTCATGACCTGACATAAAATTTCAGGACCAGACCTGACTTAGAGAAATATTCTTTAACGATAATCATATTTGATTTAGAATAATGTTGTGAAGTATATAGTACCGTTAATTACCTCCATTTAGCCACAAGACCATAGGCTTGGTGGAAGAATTCTGAGGCGACTCCACGAAATAATAAAACAGTGACTTTCCAGTCTCAGGGTCAACGTTTACATATCCTGCATATTGATTAAAATCCACCCCTTTTGGTTGTCCTGGCAAAGCATCAATCTTGTCAGCTTCCATCATCCCGTCTTGTGGACCGACATACACCGGAGAGTAATGACGATTACTATCATCATCCAATTCTGTCAAACTCCACGACTCATCCTGCGGAGGATTGCTGGACCTTCGAGATTCAAGTAACCTGTCCAAACTGTCGATCTGGTTCGCGTTACATAAAATGGGGAAAACTATTTGGTAGCAACAGAAAAGAAGCAGCAGCAACCATGTGTGATTCATGATCACCTCCATTTTCTTTCTTCTCTTTTTCTTATTGGTTTGAATGTAAGCTTTTGGAGCTTTTAGAGCTTATGCTACTTTTTATATATATATATAAGCTATGCATGAGATATTATTGAAGATTTTGAATAAATATTTGATATTTGTATGACTAGTGTTAGGTTTCACAAATTTGTTTCCCAAATTCATTCCTAAATGGTATGGTATGTGTGTTGTCAATAACTTTTTTTTAATCGTGAGATTATGTGGCAAATGATGTAATGTTGACAAATCACATGCCATATCATTTGAAAAACAAATTTCGGAAGCCTAGCATTACTCTAATTTTATATTTATATTTCTTACCTATTTAATTTGGTAGTTAATCATTTTAGGATTTGATTTTGTTAAATCAAATATGATAAGATAAGGTTAATACAATGATATTTCCATTTATTATATATTTAATTAGATAGTTAATTCCATAAAAGAAAAAAAAATAATAATAATAATTAGATAGTTAGTAATTATTTTTGGATTTGATTTCTCTGTCCTTCAACCAAGAAAGATAGAACCTGCAATATGACAAATGAGCCATTGCAAATGCACAATGCAGGATTGGTCGGCTTATTTCTATTTATTATTCATTAAATTAGGTAGTTATTTAAAATTTAATTTTATTAAATTAAATATGATAATATGAGATTGGTACGGTCAGTGATATTTATATTTATTATATATTTAATTAGATAGTTATTTATTTATGGATTTGATTTCTCTATCTTTCACCAAAAAAATATAGATCCTGCATTGCAAATGCTCAATGCAGAATTGGCTAGCCTTATTAGGATCTATTTTTATGGGTAGTGTTAACCCGTGCCCTTGAAAAATACTAAAAAGGGAAAATATTTATTACAAAAATATATTTATTGTATTGATTGAGACAATAAATGTAATAAATATTTTCCTTTTTTAGTATTTTTCTGAGTGTTAACCTGTGCCCTAACACTACCCTATTTTTATTTATTTATTTATTTTGTATAGTAGGAGAACATTATATTGTAATAGTAGTATGTAACTATAATTCAGAAATTGAGTGCCAATCCAAGGGCGAATCTTTTAATAGGCTGGGCTTCAGCCCTGCGATTTTGAGAATTTTTTTTTACGTTATTACGATTTTGTCTTGATAATTTATATTGTATTACAATTTTGCCATATGACTAAATTATATTATTATAATACGACATTCACTTTAACAAAAATTACAAATATACCCGGCCATTTTTTATTAGATTACAGTGTTTGGTTTGTTTGCAAGGACCATGTGGCCATGTGGGAGTGTGGGATATGAGCCGTACCAGACATGGACTCGAAATTGTGTTGTGTCGTGCGATGGTCTGGCTCGGTATCTATGAACATAGTCGAGCATCAGGGCTGACCCTGAGATTTTCGGGATCCAAGATAAACTATAGAATATGAGGCCCTCGATACTCTATGTATTTCTACTTGATTTTATTTTTTCTCTAGTAAATACTTGTAAAAAAACTAAAAATCAATATAATAACTCAAACTTAAGATTATAAGTTTATAACACAACAAAATAGTAAAAAAAAATAGTTACCAAAATAAAAATTTTATAATTACATCAAAGAATACATCATTTAAACCTTACTCGTTTCACATTTTTAGCAACAAAAGTACTAATTAAGCTTACATGTTTTCGAAAAAAAAAATGAAGTGTATTGATTTAATTACCTTCGAAACAACGACTTTTGAATTTTCGTATAAAGAGAGTATTGAGTTTTTTTTTTAGAGATATAAAAAATGATTATTTGTGACAAACACGAGTGCTACTAGGATTCAACCCACTGCCACTCTTGATCAAATGTTGTTGTAAGAATGATAAATGAGTTTCTATTGGTGGGCCTTTTAAGAAAATTTATATATGTATAGTGGTCCATTTTAAAATTTATTTATGGGTTTGGTTTCCATTGATGGGCCTTTAAAAAAATTATATGTGTATAATAGACCTTTTTAAAAGTTATTTATGGGCCTGTTTTATTTAAAATCTTAGATGGACTATATTATAAAATCATTTTTTTTAAATACAATTTGGAGGCCCTTTACAATCGGGGGCCCTAGGCGGTTGCCTCACTGGGCTCCCCTTAGGGCCGGGCCTGTTGAGCATGATCCATTTGCCAACAAGGCTCAATACATATCGTGTTTGGATCAGGTCGGCTCGGCGCATGGCCCACAACTATTTTTTTTAACAAAAAAGGGAAAAAACTTAAAATATTTTATATGATATTTTGTTTTAAAATAATATGAGATTATATTTAAATCATGAATTTTAAATTTTTAGAGTTATCTTGGTTATCAAAATTATCTTTTGGACATTAAATTAAAATATTAAAAGTTTTACCATAAAAAATATTATTGTAAAAATATAAAGTATTTAAATACAAAATTTATTTAAATGATTTACATTACTTCCGGTATTACTATTATTATGTTGAGAAAAAATCCAATGAAGAGTTAAAAAAAAAATTCATGAACTTCAAATCATTTTGGTCTCCGGGTGATTTGAATTTTAGCCACTGTTTCCGCTTTTGGCTCGCATGGTCCCTAAATTATCTGGAATAAATCATTTCGGTCCCTTTGACCTAAATCATTTCGGTCCCTTTGACCAAAATTTTGACAGTAAAACATAATTGAAAATGTAAATATACTATTATTCCATTTTATATCAGTTTATTTAGTGAGAATGGCATTTTTGTCCCTCAACCTTTTACGATTTAACAACTTTACCTGATTTGGACATCCAATAAGAGCTTAACATGTGTCACATAAACTTAAATATTTTTTTAACAAATTAATAATTGAAATAAAACAAAAAATGTATAGTAAATTTAAAATCACGCTCATGTAAAAAATAATAAAAAATAAAAAAAATAAACCCCTTAAAATAGCATAAAAAATTTAAAATTCTTTTACAAATTATATATAATGAATTTTTTTTTAAAAAATTAAATAAAAAAGTATTATTATTGAATTAATTGTATATATATATTAGTCTTTTGCTTTTTTTTTTTAGTTTCTGATTGG
Organism: Acer saccharum; assembly: GCA_030490815.1. NCBI lineage: Eukaryota > Viridiplantae > Streptophyta > Magnoliopsida > Sapindales > Sapindaceae > Acer > Acer saccharum. The sequence continues at coordinate 38,224,802 of CM059872.1, forward strand.
ATTTGTTTTTATGCTTTTTTATTTGTTTTAAGAGAATAAGACTGAAATACCCTTCAAGCCTTTAAGTTTGACTAATGGAGAGACCAAAATGATGAATTTCAGATAATTTAGGACCACATGAACCAAAAGCCAAAACATTAGTCAAAAGTCAAAACTATAGGGAGGAAAAAGATTTCCCCCTAGATACAATTATTTTTATGTGAATTTGTTGGATTTTTTTTTTTCATGGCGACTAAAAATAATTTTGAACAAAATGAGTAATTATTGTTTAACTAAAAATAATCTTTCAGAATTTGGAACGAGAGAGACTCCATAGTCCAATCATGTGCTTTATTATAATTTTCATTTTTCAAGTTGAGATCGAATTACTACTGGTAGTGGACCAGCGGTAGCTGGAATTTCAAATACATGTCAAATTGGGATGATAAGATCATAGTTTTGGATGATGAATATTTGTTCAGGAAGAAGGAGGAAGTTTCCCTTGAAGAAAAGCTGAGATCATTGTGAGTGCTCTCTCTGGTTGGTAACTAGGAACCGTATGCCCTGATCCTCTAACTGTGCTAAATATCACTCCCTTGTATCCAACAACATATCCTCCAACCTGCAACAATCAATCATCATATAGTTATAATACATAAACTAGTTACAGCTTTCGACTAATTGACGATTGAGAGCGCGAGGAATAAACATTGTTCATTACCTCACCACTAGAGTACCATGGACGCCATGCAGTTTCCACCGAAAGATTTAGTGTGTTTATGGAGTACCTAGAGGCCGTCACTGGAACTCGTCCATCCGTGTCACCACTGCAGATTTCATTCAAATTAATTAGTATAATCTTTCAATTTGTAATTAGGCTTCTAATTCAACATTTGTAGAATTAATCTGATAACTCATGATCGATCACCTGTATATCCACACACTGATTCCACTTGCTATCAGCTGCTGTATTGTAGGTAAAATAGTTGATGGACTGTCTGTCCATCCTACACCGCTGTCAAATAATAAAATTATTGGTTCATTATATAAGATTTTTGAAAGGCTATATAGATAGAAAATTAGGTCTTATATACCTGCAACCTGACCAATCTGTTGATTTCGCATGAAAAGCTGTTTGCACCTCCGCGAGATTTAGATAGGACTTAACATATGTTCCTGTGCAGGGGTCATAATCTTTCACCTAATATAATATTTAAGATCAAAGATCATCAATGAGTTTGCTGACATATATATATATATCCTGAAATATGATGTTTTTCATAAATATAAACACTAGCTTACAGAACCAACTGATGAGGGAGATTTTGGTGCGGATGATTTGCAAAGTGGGGCATAGATGTTGTATATGTCAAGATTTCCAGACTCTCTATCTGCTTGTCCCATATATTGAGCACAGGTAATTGATTGATCGCCGTTAGCGAAGTTACAATATTTGTTGATCCCTGCATTGGTTTCATCTGAGTTGAGAGCATGTGTCCAGAAATAATCATAGATTCCTTTGGTTCCATTATAGTCATCAATCCAAGCATTACCAATCTGCATCCTCCAATGAAATATTTGATCAGTCTTCCATTTACTTTTAAGCATATGCAATAGATAGAAAAATAAGAAAGAAACAAAAAACTAGCTTGAAAGTTGATTGACACTCACAGCAATGCCTTTAAGGTTGATGACAGTTTGGTTTGTGTTCTTGTTCTTTGATAGAATGGTGTAAGCCAGTTGAGGGACATAATGACCGGCATAACTCTCGCCGGTTAAAAAGAAATCGCGGGTTTTATATTGGGGAAATCTCTCAAGCCAGTTCACAAGGAATGTATATGAGTCCTCAGCTGTGCTCTTGTCACCAGTATTGGTATAATCATCAGAGTTGTTTGAATACGAGAACCCGACTCCTGCTGGAGATTCCAGGAAGATAACATTTGCAGCTGCCAAGTTTTAGGCATTTGTTATTATCACTTATCAGTAAAAGAGAGAAAAATTCAGAGACAATTAATAATAATCAAACACAATTAATATTCATATACCATTGTTCCATGCATATTCATTTCTGAATAGTGTCTTTCCATCACTGTTAACTCTGAAAGGTCCTAGCTCTTCCATTGCCCCAAATCCAAGTGATGAGCATCCTGGGCCTGTACATCAAAACAACATCAGGATTTTTTTTATTTTTGATTGATGTACAAGTTATGATTGCTAGTGGAGAATATGTATATATATATTTTGAGATAATAAGCACTAATGTTAATGGATCCAGTTCGTAAATAAACCATTGAAATTAACTGTCAAGTGATGTTATTCCAATATGCAATCATGCAATGTAGATAAGGAAACCACTAATTTGAGTCTCAAGATCAAAATCAAAATCATATAATCTAGACAGAATAATTAGCTGGGTGATTTGTTTCAGTGGCGGGCCATGGATGAGAATTCAAGTCACTCATTGATATAGTGACAAAAGAGGGTGAAGAGAGATATTGGAATCGTGGGTCATCCCATTTTTGTTTGTATGTCTACTTGTGGGAATCTGGAATATTAAAGAATCAAGTCTATCACACTTTTAGACATATATGGTCAAACTTTTGATTATTATCTGGGCCCTGCTGATTAGATAGTGCGCCCTTTTGATAATCACTATTCACTAGTCAGCCAATTTCGTCAAAGTCTACTTCTACTTTACATGTTTAATTGGCATGTGAAAATTTTGTTTTCCTGGTCAATTATGGCCCCATATAATGGATTGATACGTCAACAACACGCAATTTTTTAAAGCCAATTCAAACATTCTACAGTTGCTTATCATGTGATTCATGTTCTTTCTTTCTTCCGTGTATGTAAGTGATGCATGTTTGTACACGTAGTGATGATACTGCATATGGACTTGTATGTTCATCTAATTTGCCTACACAACCTTTGTCAAAACATCAGGATTTAACAGTATTCTTGTGTTTGATTTAGAACAATGCATGTTGTGAAGTATATAGAATATAGTACTGATAAATTTATTACCTCCATTTAGCCACAAGACCAGAGGTTTGGTTGCAGAATCCTGAGGCGACTCCACGAAGTAATAAAACAGTGATTTTCCAGACTTGGGGTCCACTGTTACATATCCTCCATACTGATTAAAATCCACTCCTCCAGGTTGTCCTGGCAAAGCATCTATCTTGTCACTTTCCATCAGCCCGTCCTGGGGACCGACGTACACCGGAGAGTAATGAATATGATTTCTATCATCATTTAATTCCTCCGTACTCCACGAGTCAGCCCGTGGAGGGTTGCTGGACCTACGAGATTCAAGTAACTTGTTCAGACTATCGATCTGGTTCGCATTACATGAAATGGGGAAAACTATTTGGTAGCAACAGAAAAGAAGCAGTAGCAAGCATGTGTGTTTTATGATCACCTCCATTTTTTTTTTCTTGTTGGTTTGAATGTAATATTTTGGAATTGTAAGAGCTTATGCTACTTTTATATATATATATATATCTATATAAGCTGTGATGAGTGGTGATAACATCAAGTTGACTACTTTAATGGTTTTCTTGGTGAGCATTGATTTGATAGGATACAGCTTGCACCACTAAAGAAATCACCATGGGCCCCCTCCTCCTAATAGTCATATTGATATTGAATTAGAAAAGTGTTAGGTGTACTCTCCCAACCTACTCTTTCTTCTCTTTTTGATACTTGTCCTATATTAACTTTTTATAAATAAATTTTAGAGTCATTATTAATGAATTATTTTTACATGTTATTTAAAATTCAAATCATTCACATCTTCACAAATTGTCCCTTTTTTTTACACCAAATTGTCATTTCCAAATATGTGAGCAAAAATCTTCGAAGGTAAAATAGGTTGAATAATATTTATTAAATTAATTTTATATTTATTTTTTAAAAAGTAGCAAATATATTATTAACAATATTTAAGTTATTAAAATATAATAAACATTGACATCTTACGTTTTTTTAGTATATTTGAATTTTGATATTATTAATAAAATTTTAATTATTTTTTAACTATATTTTTCAAATTGCATAAAAATAACACTTTATAAAATATGATGAACTTAGGATAATATAGACAACAACGATAATTTTTCAAGTATAAACTATGTTTATTGTGATATTTTAGAAAATAAAAAAGAGGTATATAAAATAATAATAATAATAATAATATTTAAGAAAAGGACTATGACAATTAGGTGTAAAAAAAAAGGGCAATTTGGGAAGATATGATGGTTTGAATTGTAAATAACATATAAAAACAATTCATTAATGATGGTTCTAAAATTTATTTCAAAAAAGTAAATAATGGACAAGTGTCAAAAGGAGAAGAGAGAGTGGGTTGAGAGAATGAGTTGAGAGAGTAATTCTAGCACTCCTCATTAAACTATTAATGTATTATGAGAAGTGCTGGATACACTCTCTCAAGTCTCCACCCACTCTTCCAACCCACTCTCTGTTCATGTGCTGACACGTGGACATCATTAATTTTTTCACATTAAATTTGTAGCATTTATAAATGGCCTCATTTTTTATTTTATTTACAATGCAAACCAATAACTTATTTCTTTGATTACCCTTCTTCTTTAACTTTAACATATTGCCATTTAATATCAGTTTTTTTTTTTTTTTTTTTAATATATGTATTGCTTAGATATTTATGTCTTTTTACCGAATTTACTCAAACATTTCTTTTTATATCACTGGATAACTTGATGGTTGTTGTATAAAATAAATAAATAGTAAAACCAATTAAAATTAAATAGTTTTAAAATATATTATAAAAAAAAAATCATAAGACAAGATCAATAAAACTTAATGTCTATATCTAAATTAAAAAAATTTAAAAATCTTATGTTAAACAGGTACTTACATATTTATTATCTTTTAATTTAAAATTGATTTGCTTAATTTTTTTTTAATCACATAGAGAGACAGAGAAAAAAATTCTTTCATTAGTTAAATCTTGAAAGATAAAGATTTTGACTCAAACACATATACAATTAGGGCGGACCCAATAAGGGTAACTGAGGTTCACGTTCCTTTCCTCGGTTGTTAAAAATTAAAATAATGAATTTCAGTTTATATGAATTTTTAAAACTATTTAATTCTAATTTATTTTACTATTTATTTATTCTATACAACAACCATCAAATTAGTCAGTGATGTTTGGTAATGAAAATTTGGTAAAAAGAAATGAATAATGCTTGGATACTGACTGGTCAGTATCCAAAATACTGACTCCACTAATGAGAGTGTAGCACGTGACTTTTTTTGTTTTACTTTTTACATTTATCTTACAAATTGGGCCACGTGCTTCACTCGCATTGGTGGGGTTAGTACTTTGGATAGCGACCAGTCAGTCCGAGCAATTCAATTTTGGATCGTACACTAAAAAAAATAAAAGAAGTTGCAGAGTCTTAGAAAAAACACACACCTGAATATATATATATATATATATAGCTAGTGATGTTTGGTAATGAAAATTTAGTAAAAAGAAATATCCGAACAATTCAATTTGGGACCATACACTCAAGAAATAAAAGAAGTTCTGAGTCTTTAAAAAAACACACACATGATATATATATATATATATATATATATATATATATATACAGTCTTTCTATTATCAGTTCGAACTGACAAAAGTTATATCAGTTTCTTGTATGTAGGTCACTGGATTTAAATACTTTGAGTGACAAGTGCATACAGCTAAGTCAAAGTATTTAAATCCAGTGGCCCACATACAAGGAACTGATAGTAGAATTTCTGTATATATATATATATATATATATATACAGTCCTTCTACTATCAGTTCGAACTGACAAAAGTTATATCAGTTCATTGTATGTGGGCCACTGGATTTAAATACTTTGACTGACAAGTGCATACAGCCAAGTCAAAGTATTTAAATCCAGTGGCCCACATGCAAGGAACTGATATAACTTTTGTCAATTCGAACTGATAATAGAATTTCTGTATATATATATATAAATTGATAATAAATGATAATGTTAAAATTGAAGAATAAGGGCAATCTAGGAAATAAGTTGTTGGTTTGTATTGTGTAAATAAAATGAAAAATGAGTCCATTTATAAATGCTACAAATTTAATGTGAAAAAGTTAATGCTGCCCATATGTCATTACATAAACAGAGAGCAGGTTGGGAGAATGTATCACATGTCATTCCTAATGTGAACACTTGCTTCAACTTTTGATTTGGGCATCTGGGAAACGTCAATTATTTCGGTTGTCGTCTTCTTTCATTGTAAGACAGGATGGTTGTTTTCAAGGGACACCAATTTCGTTTCTTTTCTCTACCTTTGACCCAAAAAAGATAGAACTTGCAATATATGGCAAATAGAGTCATTGCAAATGCACAATTAATGCAGAAATTGTCTGGCGGCTTAATTGGGTGTCTATTTTTTGTATAGTAAGAGAATAATTGTATTGTAATTGTAGTATGTAACTTAATAATTCAGAACTTGAGTGTCAAGGCATAGCTTAAAAAGGGTTTGATTGATGGTTGGACGGCACGACTACTACTACTACAACAGCAACTGACATTATTGATCCTAAATTAAGTTAATGGGGAAGTTATTATTAGGATAATTGTAACAAAAATTATTTATTAGTTTGCTTGCTTGTGAAAATAATGGTTTTATTATAGAATTGAAGATTTTGCTGTTGTATCCTGTGATATTCTTTACTATACATAGGAAACAAAGTGTGGTCAGATGATGATGGAAGTAGTGCTTCACGTGACCACATGTAGTTTAATTTAGGGATATTATCATTTTCCCCCCTACTGTTCACTATATTAGAAAGGTAAGGACAGGGTTTCTCGACTTTAGAAAGGTGACCCCCCCCAGAACAGATTTATTTAACAAACACCCCCCTCTGTCAGAAAAATCATCAACAGTGAGGGTTGACCGTTACTGTTGGGGGGCAATTTCGTAAACTCACCATGGGAACAGGAATTCTAATTTGGACCGAAGGTCATAAAAGTCATTTGGTAAAAAATAAATTACAAAATCAATAAATATTAAAAATAAAAAATGAAAAATGAAAAACACAAAATAAAACCTAATCTCTCTCCTCTCTCACGATCTCTCATCTGTTTCTATCATCTCTCTCTCTCTCATCTCCTCATTTCTTCATCTTCATCAAATTGAAACCGATCTCTTTCTCTCTTCTTCTTCTTCTTCTTCGTTTGGGTTTGGGAGTGGGTGTTTTCTGGGTTCGTTTGTGTATGGGTATGGGTGAATCGGTTTCAATTTGATTCCAATTTGGGTCGATTAGGTTTCGAATATGGATTTTGGGTGGGTTGTTGTGTGGTGGTGATGGGTGGTTCACTGTGGATTTTGGGTGGGTTTTGTGATTTGGATTTGGTGGGTTTTCTGGGTTAGGTTCAATTGAAGATATTATTTCTCATCTTCTTCTCCCCGGTTTGATTTCAATTTGGTTAGGTTTGATTTGGTTAGGTTTTGATTTGGTAATGTCTTCTTCTTCTCCCCGATTTGATTGTAATATCTTCTTCTCCATGAGTTGATTGTAATATCTTCTTCTCCCCGATTTGATTTCAATTTGGTTAGGTTTTGATTTGGTTTTGGGTCGATTTGGGTGGTGGATTTGGGCGGCAGTGGGGGGTTTGGGTGGCTAGGGTTTGATGATGATGATGAGATGAAGTTAAGATGGAATTGGGTCCGAAGAATTGATCGGGGTTTGAAGATGATGATGTTTGGGTTGTTGTGTTTTTGTTTGAAAATGAAGAAGATGGAAAAAAAAAAAAAAAACACACAATGATGATGACTAGATCGATTGATGATTATCAATCCTATTTTGTTTGAAAAAATTGATTAATTTGGTGTTAGTGATGATGATGATTCAATTTTAGATCGACTAGTTTTTTTTTTTTTTTTTTTTTTTTTTTTTTGATAATAGCTGCGAACAGCAGCAAAGCCAACAAACGCCAGAGAACAACCAGACCAGAACATTACAAAGGCAAATCCGCCTGTAACAAACCCCTGATACAATTTGGCCAATCTTCCATCCAGAAGGAATTTTCCAAATCTTTTAATTGATATGTTCATTCGTTTTTTTTTTTTTAAATTATTAGATAATTATTAAATTGTTAGATAATCCTTTAAAAAAAAAAAATAGACATTCCATCAAATTTTAATCTCTACCTAGTTTTTTTTTAAAAAAAAAAATTAAATGAGTATATTATTATTAAATATGTTTACTTTTTTTTTTTTTTTTGAAGGAATTAAATATGTTTACTAAATGAGTATATTATTATTTTAAAAAAAATTTTAATTTTGTTTTATTTTTAATTTTAATATATTTTTTATTTAATAAATATGTTAGAGGGTAAAATTGTAATTTCAGTTATTTAATCATGTGCTGTCTGGCAATTAAAGGCATAGAAGGGTAATTTCGTTTTTTTACCCAGTGAAAAGAGTCAGAGTTTAATGGAAGGGGGTGTTTGAATATTATTTTCATTGCAAGGAGTAGACCGGCAATTTTTGGGAAACCCTGTCCTCACTTTAATAATATGGTTAACAGTAGGGGGGAAACCGATCTTTTCCCTTTAATTTAACTAATATACATCAGCTTTCACATATTACCTTGTGTAAATAGATTATTACTTTCCTAGTCTGATCACTGTAATGTGTATATATATTCCTATCAATTAATGAAAAACGTGAGATTAATTCTTCACAAACACCAAATCGTATTATGGTATCAGAGCAAGTTGTTCAATAAGCTTAAAGATCCAAAACCCTAAAACTGAAACCCTAGCCACCCAAATCTTCCTTTTTCTTTTTCATCTACTAGTTATAACTCTACCACAATAATGACGTCTTCTGCTACCTCTATCACCTCCTCTACCTCTACCTCTTCTCCTCCTGTTATTCTCATGGGAACGAATAACACCAATCAACTCCAATCCTCGATTGCCATCACCTCCACACAAATTCCAATCAAACTCTCCAAAGGAGGAGACTATGCTGCCAGGAGATCATAGTTTGAAAATCTTCTTTTTGGCTATGACCTTATGGGATATCTGGATGGTACCAAAAGTTGTCCTCCAGAAACTCTTGCAACTCCCCCATCCAACTCTACGGAACTTGATACTCAAGGAACTACTTTGAACCCGGAATACCACATCTGGCTTCACCAGGATCGACTACTCTTACATGCAATTCAGGTAACTTGCACAGGTGCTGCCCAATCTATTGTCACTTGCTCCACAACCTCTGCTCAGGCATGGGCCAAACTTGAATCCACATATGCAAATCGGTCGAACACTTGCAAACTTGGACTCTTAGACTCACTTACGAACATCACCTTATCTGAAAAATCAGTTGCGGACTACATGCAGGAAATCAAAAACATCCTCGATAATCTTGAATTAATCGGTCACTCAGTTGATGATGGTGTAGCCATCATACACACTCTGAATGGATTAGGTCCGACTTATCTCCCACTTGCTTCAGCTATTCGAGCTCGAGACTCACCGATCTTATTCGAAGAACTATGTGATAAATTGCTTGATTATGAGGCTTTCCTCAAAAGAGAAGACAGTAAAAAGGGGGTACCACAAGTGACGGCACAATTCAACCAAAGAACTTCAAACATAAGAGGCCGTGGCTATCAAGGAAATTCTTCACCACACATGGGACACAACTCATCAGGTGGCGGCAACAACAGCAACTATAATCACCACCAACAGAATTTTAGACCAGCAAACACAGGTGGAAACCGTAACTATTCTGGCCAAGGTGGCTCATACCAGCCTAACTACTCCTCTCAATTCTCTTAGCAGTGGCGTCCACTCATCAACAACACCCAGTCCCGACCGGTTTGCCAATTATGTGACAAAATTGGTCACACGGCCCATGTCTGTCGCTCTCGCCCACCACCTGGTTCTCAAGCTTGGCCTCAGGCTCATCACATGACCACTGATCAACCGAGTTCTCAAAACAACTAGGTACTTGACACAGGTGCCTCTCATCACATGACATCTGACCTTCAGAACTTGTCTCTGCACAAAGGATAACTCACACTAGCTCCACTTCCTTATCTACTCCCACTAATTCCTTTTGTCTTAAACATGTCTTACGTTCACCGCACATCTCACAAAATCTAGTTTCTGTGTCAAAATTTTGCTCACACAATAATACATCTGTTGAATTTTTTCCTGACTATTTTCTTGTGAAGGATTTGACCACGGGGGCATCCTTGGTTCGCGGCCAGAATAAAGGGAACCTCTACGTGTGGCCAAAGTCGAGTCGTCTGAGTCCATCCATCTCCGGTCCTCACCAGTATTTCGTGTCCTCTCCTCAAAGTGTCTCCTCTCAATCTTGGCACTATCGTCTAGGTCATCCTTCCCAACCGGTCTTTCAGAGGCTTGTCTCTTCTCATAGTCTTCCAGTCACCAAGTCCGACACTATTGTGTCTCATTACTCAGCATGTCTATGTAATAAAAGTCACAAATTGCCATTTGGAATATCATCATTGACTAGCAATAAACCTTTTGAGATTTTATTTACAGATGTTTGGGGTCCTGCACACGTCCAATCTTTTGACAAAAACAAATATTATGTTATTTTTGTGGATTATTTTTCGAAATATAAATGGTTGTATCCCCTCAAAAATTAATCTGATGTTCCCATTGTCTTTAGAAGGTTTAAATTATTAGTTGAGAACTTCTTCAATACTTGTATCAAACAGTGTACTCTGATGGTAGTAGGGAAGCCCAGTCCCTTGGTCTTGATCTTCAAAACTTAGGTATCCAACACCTCAAATCCCCACCTCACACTCCTGAGCATGTTGGCACTGCTGAACGCAAACATCGCCATGTCATATAAACAGCATTGACTCTACTTCATTATGCCTCCATGCCGTTCAAGTATTGGTCTCTAGCATTTAGCACTGTGGTCTACTTGATAAATCGCATGCCGACCAAAGTTTTAGATCACAATAGTCCATATTTTCTCCTCTTTGGTAAGGAACCGAATTATCAGAAACTCTGTGTCTTTGGATGCTTTTGCTATCCATGGCTACGTCCATATACGTCACACAAGTTGCAACCTCGCTCTCGCCCATGTGTTTTTGTCGGTTACTCCAGTGAACATAATGCATACCTCTGTCTGGATAGGTCCACTGGTAGAATTTTTATCTCCCATCATGTAGTGTTCGTCGAGCAACATTTTCCCTTCGCCACTACAGCAGCTCACGCACCACACCCTTTTCCCGTAGCTGTCAATAGTTGGATTGAGTCCTCTCCACTCACTGATATCTCCCATCAAGGCACCGCACTACCACCAGTTGCCTCTCCCCAACCCGACACCTATCTTCCTGATGTAATACCTGTCAACATACATTCCTCACCTCACAGTCCCTCGCCTTCAGCAGCAGGTGTCGTGCAATCAGATGCCTCAAATACCAACCAAGCAGACCCGCCACCTACACACCGGTCCACCATAACTCCAGCCCACCCCGAGTCAGCTCCAATGTCCATCTCTCCTACCAATCCTTCTCCAAATGTGATCCAAACCTGCTCCAAAAACCAAATCTTCAAACCAAAACCTGTCTTCGATCTTCGATCTTCATGTCACAACACATACTACTCCTCAGACCGAACTAACCACCTTACTACAGGCCCGCAAATTCTTAGAGTGGCGAAACGCCATGAGTGCGGAATATGATTCACTAGTTAAAAATGGAACCTGGATGATGGAAATCATCAACTTAGCAACCATACACCCCAATAGCTAAATAGCTATGATACATATGGAATACAAATTAACACCCTCCAACTAATTGAATTAAATCCGATCGTTCAAGATTGAAGTAAGAGAAACTATTCTAATCACTTTACCAGTGGAATGATGATAAAATAATTAGAACAGCACTTTGATTTCCCTAAAAACGCCACAAACTATGAAGTTTGATAAGTTTAAAGAAAACAAAGATTTTTAAGGTTTTTTTAACGCCACAAGCTGAATAAGCTTGATAAGTTCCAAAGTTCATGCAAGAACTTAAAAACAAAACACTCACAAAGTGCTCAAATAAGTTTATTACTCAAATCTGTGTATACAAAGAAAATCAGCCTTGTTTATATAGAACAAAGGCCAAGAACAGTTACAAAGAAAGATATCAGCCATTAAACACAAATGTAACAACCCATTAAATGTGTAACCGACCATTAACTATGTAACCACCCATTAAAGACAACTAGACCATGAATGTTGGCCATAAATGATTCAGCCTTTGAAACTCCTTATTCCTAATCAAAGGACACATGAACTCACACTTAACAAAATAAAACCCTAAATGTTCAAGTTAAAAACCCAACACAATTAAAACCCAACAAACATAAAATAAGCCCACAACACAAAACCCAACTAACATAAAATAAGCCCACAAAACCCAACATGGCCAAATGGCCTTTTATTCTTCAAGATAGGCTTCATTCTAACAAGGCTAGACTCTTGTCTTCATGATTTGGACTTGTTTGAAACATGTTGACCATTTTATACTCTTCTTGCATCTTTAGAACCTTGACCAAATCTTGACTAGCTTGTTCCTTCCAAATGCTTTCCATTAAACAAGTTAAGGTTTATTTCATCCTTTTAGTTTTAGCTCATGTCATTGGTCCTCCATGAATGGTTAAAGGATCTGGATCTTTTCCATCATTAGCTGAATGGTGATCAACTTGCTGGTCCACATCACTGGACCTTGGTTCCGTCTATCACATCTCAAAATGTGGTTGGCTATAAATGGATTTTTAGAATTAAATGCCATCTCGATGACTTAGTGGTTAGATATAAAGCTCGCTTTGTGGCGAAAGGTTTTCACCAATGCCCTGTCATTGACTTCACCGAAACCTTCAATCCTGTTGTGAAGCCGATCACAGTTCAATTAATTCTAACTCTTGTTGTTACTAACGGCTGGCCTTTGCGCCAACTTGATGTGAATAATGTTTTTTTGCAGGGTTCTTTATCTGACAATGTATACATGGAGCAGCCACTTGGATTTGTTGACTTCGCCCTACCACACCATGTGTGCAAACTACGGAAAGCAATTTATGGTCTTCGTGAGGCACCTCGCGCTTCGTGAGGCACCTCGCGCTTGGTATACTGAGCTGCGTACTTTCCTTCAAGCTGCCGGATTTGCTAACTCTCAGTGCGACACTTCACTCTTTGTTCAACGTCGCTCAGGCCACACCCTATTCCTCTTGGTCTATGTGGATGATATCATAATCACCGGCTCTTCAGACTCCCAAGTTCATGATTTCATTGCCGTTCTCGCACATAGGTTTTCACTGAAGGATCTCGGCCAGATGTCCTTCTTCCTTGGAGTCGAAGCTCTTCACTCCGCAAGCAGGCTATTTCTCTCCTAACAAAAATACATTCGTGATCTCATGGCTCAGTCGAACATGCTTGAGGCAAACACTGTTTCCACGCCTCTCTCACTCACAGAAAACTTGAAGTTGGTTGATGGTAGTGCACCCACTGATGCGACCCAATACAGACAAATTGTTGGCTTTCTTCAATACCTGTCATTGACTCGTCCGGACGTTTCCTTCGCTGTCAACAAACTTTCACAATTCATGCATCGTCCGACAACGAATCATTGGAATACAGTCAAACGAGTCCTTCGTTATCTCAAAGGCTCCATGAACCATGGACTGCTTATCCGTCCACCTCTCCATCCACGTTACACGCTTTTGTTGATACCAACTGGGCGGGTGATCCTGATGACAGAAGGTCGACCATGACAGAAGGTCGACCACGGCATATGTAATTTTCCTTAGCACTACACCTATCAGCTGGAGCTCCAAGAAGCAACACACTGTTGCTAGGTTGACTACTGAGGCTGAATTTTGTGCGATTGCATCGGCAGCAGCTGAACTGAACTGGATCGGCCAGCTCCTCTCTGAGCTTCAGTTCCAAGTCTCGAGTACGCCTGTCATCTATTGTGACAATGTAGGTGCAACCTATGTCTACGGCAACCCCATCTTTCACAGCCGCATGAAGCACGATGCCATCGATTTCTTCTTTGTTAGGGATCAAGTGGCTCGTCGGCAGCTGCGTGTCTCTCACGTTCACACAAATGATCAATTGGCGGACTCTCTTACTAAGCCTCTCTCCCGCAAACAATTCCTTGATCATCGATCCAAGATAGGCATCCTTGAAGGTTGCTCTATCTTGCGGGGGCATGATAGAAGCAGTGCTTCACATGACCACAAGTAGTTTAGTTTAACTAATATACATCAGCTTTCACATATTACCTTGTGTAAATAGATTATTACTTTCCTAGTCTGATCACTGTAATGTGTATATATATTCTTATCAATTAATGAAAAATGTGAGATTAATTCTTCACAAACACCAAATCGTATTAGATGATGCTTTCAAATCATCAACTTCTCCTATTATTGTAGGATTATGCAAGTGTTGTCCACAAAATTTGAATGGACAATTGGTCTTTCGTGGTGTCTATTATATGTTAATTTGTTTGATATATCATGATTCCATCTGTTAGTTCCTGAATCATGATCTCTTTATCGCCTTCTAAAATGTGTTGGTTACTTGAACTCTTCTTGTCATTCTGAAAAATCTACTATGCAATACCTCAGAAGGAAGTCAGAATTGAATAACCAGAGTATGATAAGATAGTTATTAATTGCTATAGTTAGCTGAAACTTAAAATCAGATTGCCCTAAGTACAGAACTTCATTTTTCTTAAAAAAATGTTGACACCATTGTCACTTCAACATTCAAATGCCCAGAATTTATAAGAGTTATGCTTGGAATTACCCAAAAACTTTAGGCTGGAGGTGGAAGCTTCCCGTTAACGAATGAAGAGAAGAGCACGAGAGCCCGAGCTGGCTGGTAACTAGGAACAAAATGGCCAGCTCCTCTCACTGTCACAAATGTGAGGTTCTGAAATCCAACAACATACCCTCCAACCTTAATAGACAACACAACCAAATTAGTATAATCACTCTATACAAAAAACCATTTTCTTTTAAACAAATATATATAACTTCAAAATTTCACTTACCTCTCCCTGGCTGTACCAGGGGTACCAGGTTGTCTTAATCAGTGTCCCTAGTTTGTTAATGGCGTATCTACTGCACGTTACAGGTAAAGCACCATCCGTGTCACCACTGCATATTATGGTAGACTGGTTTGTTAGTAACCAGTACACCTAACAGCTTAAGCCGATAAAAAAGGGTCCAACTATAGTATTTAAGCACCCGTAACAAAATCCAATCCAACACCGCTTGAAACTTGACAGCTTGAATGTTGAAATGATTAGCTAACCTGTATATCCATACGCGAATTCCACTCACCATCAGCTCCTGAATGATTGGCAACACTGTCAAAGGTTTATCTCCCCAAAGTCGATTTATTTTTCCACTGTTTCGATGCATAAAATGAAAATTCAAAAGACCAACAAAGAAACTGATGTTAGTTAACTATATAAGATTGCAAGCTATAATCAGCAATACAGAAAAGTTGCGATTTTCATATAGGACAGTGCCTGCAGGATTCCCATGGATAAGGAAGACTAGTAGCATTTGCATGGAGAGCTTTTTGTACTTGAGGAGTGTTCAAGTATGAGTTGATATAATTTTCTGTGCAGGGATCAAATGTAGAAACCTGTTTGCTATTTCCTATTAGTACAATTTAACAAAGAACGTTAACAATATCGAGCTTCTATTATATATAAAATCATTCTTACGGAATGAAACTTCGAGGAAGAGTTGCACAAGGGAGCATAGATGTCATACGAATAGATGTTGCCGACAGCATTTGCCGCTTGATTAACAAAATCCAAGCATACTTTATCTGAAGTGTTTAGTATAGTAAAATCACAGTTTGATGTAAGTCCATGGAATATTTCATCAGGCATGAGAGCATGTGTCCAGTAGAAATCCACCACTCCTTTTATAGTTGTTTCAAAGTCAATGTAAGCATTACCCATCTATTTCATCAAAACTCGTGTATGTTATAAGGCTCACATAAAGGCATAACAGAATTCAAGTGTTTATTGTAAATAAAACTTACTGCAATTCCTCTTAGATTGATTACAGTTCGATTGACATACTTTTCGTTGTGAAGGATCACTTGAGCAAGCTGTGGTATGTAATGTCCTGCATAGCTCTCTCCGGCTATGAAAAATTCTCTGGTTTTGTACTCAGGAAACCTCTCCAACCAGTTGATTAGGAAAATATAGGAATCTTGGGCAGTTCTGTTATCTCCACTTAAATTATAGTCTGAGGTTGTGTTTGAATAAGAAAATCCAACCCCAGCTGGAGATTCTAAGAAAATGATGTTGGCATCTGGAATTAATCAAAGAAGCCAACCAAATTATATTGTTTATATTATTTTTTCTAAATGTATGTGCGAATATGAAGGATATGGAATTTTTTAAAAACTCACCAATGTTCCATGCATATTCATTTTGATATAGAGTTTTACCATCTTTGTTAACTCTAAAGGGCCCAAGTTCCATCATTGCTCCAGCTCCAAATGAAGAACAACCAGGCCCTAGTCACCAACACATTCAAGAATCAAGACTATGGTTTGTGATCATGAAAAGAAAAAAAACAGTGGTAGCAGCAGAGCAGTCCATGCAAGTGTTATATGGTGCCTCTATATATAAAAATAAAATAAAAAACCATGTTGAATTGGAATACTGGCCAGGTAAACATTCCCAGATATCTGATGAAACATTGCATGAAAATGAAATATAGCATGAGAAGAGAACTAAAAGCTTTTACCTCCATTAAGCCACAAAACAAGTGGCTTAGAAGAAGAATTATGTGGGGACTCAACAAAGTAATAGAACAATGCTCTGCCTGCCTCAGGATCCACAGTCACATATCCTGAATACTGGTCAAATTCCACTCCATGAGGTTGTCCAGGCAAGCTTTCGATCTTGTCTTTCTTTTTAGCCCATCTTGAGACCCTATAGCAGCTGCATGTGTATCTAATTCTAAACCATAACTAGAACGTGACAATGAAGTAGAAGGCCTCTCCTTAGACAATTCTTCATTTACAAATTTAATTGGATTGATATCTATCCATCCATAACACAGGCTCAAGCTTGCAAGGCAGAGGAGAGAAATCCAAATGAAAAGTGCACAAAACGTGGCCATTGTTACAGGAATGTGGTGGAAATGAGTTGCGGTTGTTTTTCTAAGTGACAATGAAGTTGATCAACTGCAATTGACTTCCTTGTCTGGAAAAGATGTCTTAGAATATATATCGTATGCTTCATCTTTTGACTTTAAATGCTGGTTTGTTGGGCAAATGGTTACACAGATGTTGACACGGTCGTCTGCATCAAAGCTGAATCCAGCTGTTAGTCAAAATTATTAGCAACATCTTTAGAGTAATTTAATAAATATAATAGTTTACAGTTCAAATCTCAAAGCGGGGATAGCTCAGTTGGGAGAGCGTCAGACTGAAGATCTGAAGGTCACGTGTTCGATCCACGTTCACCGCAATTTATTATTTTTTTTTTCACTCTTTGATCCTTCGATTCGGCCCAATAAAACAATTGGGCCTTTTTGACCGATTAGGGCCAATTGCATTTAACTCGAGTGAGGCTTTGTGCCTACAAATACATGAGGAACATAATTCAGAAATATATAGTAACATAGGATATGAAAACTTTAATTGGTAATATATAAAAAATAATAAAATTGAAATCGAAGCATTTAATATGACTTTTATAAAAGAGTAATGCTAGACGTCCTAATTTTTTTTCCCAAATGATGTGGCACGTGAGGTGTCAATATCACATCAACCACCACATAATCTCATGATTTATAAGATGTTGACACCTTACATGCCAAGTCATTTGGGACAGAATTTGAGAAAAAAATCTAGGACGTTTAGCATTACTCTTTATATAATATCGAGATTTTTGATGACAACAATTAATAGTCTCAAATAGACATTGATATTTATTGCCTTCTAGAGCTTCTATTGTCTTCTTTACAATGGGCGGCGATCTTGTCGTGAACTAACTAGTGGATCTCTTTTGAAGGGAAGTTTGATGCATTTACAGAAGCAATTGAACTCATGTCACATGTCAAGACCTAATTTGTTCTCTTTAATGGATCTATCTAGATGGTTTGGTTTGTTCTGGAATCAAACTGAAGTCTTCTTTGAAGTTCCATTAAACCCTTGTCACATCATAACTGCTAGTACTAGCTATTGCTGTGAGCTTCAGGTGATGAGGTTTAGAGACTCAAGATGCCAGAGAGTCTCGTTGTTAGAGTAAACCATAAAACCTGATCATTCTGCTAACCCTTCGTGGGTACTGACAAGTGACTTCTCACTGTCAACACATGTAAGAAATGAGTATGTATAGTTCAAGTCTTTTGTCGAAATCCAAGAAATTAAAAGGCACACACACATTTCAACACCTCCTGCTACAGAAAGTCATACTTCAATTATATATCTATGGATGTGGTAACGCGTGCAACATAATGTAGCTGGATTGAAAGTGAAATAATCTTATTTTTTTAGTGATTTGTAGGTCATATAATGGAAGGTAAATGTGAGAATTGCAGAACGGAGAAGGCAGACAGATATATTTAAAAAATACAAGGACGTATATATGTCAACTAGATACGGGGACCGCCAGTTAATTCATTTTGGAAGAGCTGGCAAAACCAAATCCAAGATTTAAGCATACAATGACCCAACTATATATGCTCTTGTTTTTATGTATGACTTTTGTCTCATTACCTGTCTTTACCTACAATTATTTAGACTCTCTGTGTAAAAAATTTCCACTGTAAATGGTCCAGTGTGTGTGTATGGTAGATCCATGGAAGCATTTCTAATTACAATATTGAAGGATCTTAGTCAATTGTATGATCTTCTAATTCGTATCTGTGTTTCCTTTTAATTTATTAGTTTCTGAACCATAAAAATATGCAGAGACCAATCAATCAACTCACCCATTCCAAAGTACCCCTAATGTTCGTGTTATTAAATGTATACGTAGCATGCATATTATAGTCATTAATTCCTTGTCATTGTAAACTAGAAGACAAATCCCTAGGAAGAAAATGGTGGCATCTGGCAACTGGCAAGGTAGGCTAGCTGGAAACCTGAAACTCAAGGCAACTGGTCCTGGTGAGCAACAGATGGGACACTTTTCTGATTGTATTACCAATTTTGATTGAACTATGTGTTACTTTTTTTCATCAAAGTTGTATGATTAAACTTTACGATTCAATAATTGAGATTTATGAATGTCTCGTCAAATTATATTGGAAGGAGGGGGCCAGTAGGAGAAAATCTTCCGAAGATTCTAGAGATAGGTATACTTGTGACATGTGAAAAGAATTGTAGTATATCGTAAGTAATTGTCATATCTTCAATGGTCGGATGGTATTACATGGAAGATTTTCTCGAGTGGGAGGATAGAGGGTGGACAAAGATGTGACAGTAAATAGTATTTAACTCTTACAAACTTAGGTTCCAGGGCCACAAACCCAAAGTGGCTTTGATTCTTGCCAGAAAAAAGAAAAGAGACACCTTTTAGCGTGTTAGCTGCTTTTGCGCTTTTACAAGGACTGCACAGATCCAAAGCTGTTCTTATTTTTTCTATACAAGGCCTGACTGACATTGCACCCACATAAAAGTGATCTCCAGAAATCCATGTATAATCTCCAAAGCTTCCATTTTTAGTAGGCCCACTGTAGGCCAATGCCAGCTTTTGATGACCTCAATTTTACAGGTTTTTTTTTTTTTTTTTCTCTGGATTTCTTAATTCACATTCCTGTAGTTTTTTATTTTTTTTTATTTTGTGAGCAAACATATATAATCATGAAAAATCAAACCAAGAAGAGTGAAAGAAGGTACAATCATTTGAGTGGCATGACGATTAATTTCATTTTCATCATCAGAAGTCCCCACACTAAAAAGCTTTAAAAGCCATGTAAAAAAAGAAAAAGAAAAAAAGAAAAAAGCACTTTACAGAACTCATTGGACATGGATGGGTTGATGTCTTTGAGCAGATAAAAAAAAAAAATTATAGAAGAAGAAATGACTCGTGGGGTATATAGTCCTTGTGGAATCCGTAGCACCACCATTATCATCATCATTCATCACTCTCTTTCACTATTAATCCAAGACCAGACCAATAGAATAATGAGGTGGAACCACAACAATTTTGAGCTGCAACAAATGGGTTATTTGGTGGAGGGTCAAATTTTCATGCCTTTATTAGTAATTTTATTTTGTGTTTTTGGTCTCTCACAACAACTCCGATGGAACACCAAATTGGGTGCAATTTGGTGCTCCGAATTGCAAATTCCCAGAAGAAATTTTGGTGTTTGTGAACAGTGCCACACCAAAACAATGTTTATCAACACCAAAAGTTTTTTTTTTAATATCAAATAAATGTTTTTATATTTTTTATGATTTCTAATTTAACCCTCTCATATTTAATTATAATTATATTTATTCCAAAAATTATAACATTAAAAGATCTCGTCAAGATCTTTCAAATGACAACAATATTAATATTAATTATATACTTATTTAAATTATGCATTTAACTATGGGGCAGGATCCATGGTCCCATTTTTTTACACATTTTTTGACACACTTTTGTGTCCATTGGATCCTAGTTATTTGGATGGATAAGATCAACACACTAATCATTTTTTCTCTCTCTTCCATTAATATTTTTTTTATATCATTTCCTATTTCCTCTCTCTTCTCTCCCCAGCTTTAATAATTCTCTTTCCTTATTTATTTTTAATCTTTCCTCCTTAATGTTTTTTTTTTTCTCTTTTACTTATTCACTTCACTATCGTGAACTTCTTTATTTCTTCTCCCTTCCTATTTCCTTGGATTAGCATGAAATTAATTTTACGTCTTTATCATAATGACAAAAAAAAAAAAAAAAATGGAATTGAAAAGACTTAAAGTATTTTGCAGTATGCTAAAATTTTGTTAATTAGTTGTTTTTTTTTTTTTAATTTGTTTATAGTTTTTATTTTACCAATTTTATTTATTTATAGGTTTTTATAGAATTACTTATTTGTACCTGTTTGAATTGATTTGTATCCTAAATCATAGGGCTATTAAATTATCCCTTCATAAACTCATGCCAAAATTGTTGTATCTAATTGTTTGTAAACCTAACGAAAAAGAAAATAAAATGTATGATGTTATTGTTCAATTTTTGCAAATACATTAACATGACCGATTTAAGTTAAAATAATGCTATCAACTTTGTAAAATCATATGGTTGGAGGGAGCTAATGAAATAAGAAATTAGAAAAGAGGAAAAAAAAAGAATATATATATATATATGAAAAGTTAAATGACAGTTATAGAGAAGAAGAAAAAAAACTTGAAAATAAATGACCAAGGAAAAATGTGTAAAAAAATGAGGCCATAGATCCTGTCCTTTTAACAATATGTTTAAGTCTTGTTTGGATGCCAACAGAGACGTAGTTCCGCTGGTAGATGGATGAGCTTAAGGCATACCCGGTCCCGAATTAATAGATATTGTTAAAAATAATAATAATAATAATAAAAAAAAACCTCTTATTTGGATTGTTAAATGAGAAAGAAACGAAAAGATACGGATTGGAAGTGAGGGAATAGTTTCTTCTTGTTTTATTTAATTTGGTTTCTCTCCGAAATTGGACGGAAGAGGAAGGGAAATAATTAAAAGTTAATGAATTTTTTTAATATTCCAAAACTAACACTATTTGTTTCCTTTCCTTTCATTTCTATTAATAATTATCCAAACAACCATTATTAAAAACACTATCCTTTTCTTTCTTTTCCTCCTTAAACTTTGTTTTATTTTCAAAATATACTTTTTTTTTTTCATAAATTTGATGTAAAATTTGATACTCTCCATTGGAGATGCTAGCAAACCTCGACCTACATTTCTCTTTTAGGTGTTGAACCGTCGAAAACAAAATTGGACCTACCCATTTTCCATTTCACAGAATTATATAAGCTTTTTAACACACCAATAACAATACTATTATGACTCTAGGAAGAAATCAAATTAGACTGTTAATAGTGTCTCCTCTGAGTGCTTGTCTTTTGTCTTGTTTTCCACACCACTGAAACCTGACGTTGGTTCTTGTTTTTGTAGGACCAAAATGTCTTTGTTTTCTAATGAAATTATCTATGCCTGGAGTCTACAAACAAAAAGACTAAAATCTCTTTTCAAGTTCCATCCATGGAGTGAAAAGAATCTGTGACCATAGAAAAAAAAAAAAAAAAAACCCCAATTATTTTTTTAGTTCTTCAGGGAAACA
This sequence comes from Acer saccharum, assembly GCA_030490815.1. Lineage (NCBI taxonomy): Eukaryota > Viridiplantae > Streptophyta > Magnoliopsida > Sapindales > Sapindaceae > Acer > Acer saccharum. The sequence continues at coordinate 38,247,152 of CM059872.1, forward strand.
AGTATCATTGTATACTTATTTTATAGATAACTAATTAATGTCAAATTAATTATCTTTTTTTTTTTTCATTTGATTGGCTTCTTCAGGTTGACATTTCATCGATCAGAGAAAAAAAAAACTCTGACAACAGCATGGTCATTGCCACTGCCACAAGCAATTTCCTCTCTGTGTGTCTCTGAATCTCTGATGCAACCAATATTTTTTTTTTTTCCTTCTTCTTCTAACAACATAATATATTCCTCCATTTTGTTAATTCAAACTTGAAAAAGACAAAGAGAGATCAAACCAGAGAATCTTACATCTACATTAATTCACAGTTATTTCAGATTAAATGTATACAAAACATCCAACCAGATCCGTTTAAAAAAAACATAACAATATAAAAAACACTTCACTGGTCTAGACTCTAGTAGATGATGTCCCTCGAAGAATCTATAGATGTGGACCAATGAAGTAATTATTGATAATATATTTGGGTGAGGGTATTTATATCAAAAATATTCTTAAATATTTCCGATATTTTCATTGAAATTTTATAATTTTAACCCGATATTTTCAAAGAAATTAATATTTATTTCATTGGTTGCAACATTGATACATCAATCAATTGCAAAATTAAAAATGGTTTTGTCTTATGACTACATGTTTTATTTATTTATTTTTTTTATTTTTTTTATAATACAACAACTGCCGGGCCAATGAGATTGGGCTATACTAGCACAACCCGGACTGCAGCCCCCACAAACGGGGAGAGAGCACCCACACCTTTGTGGGACAACACCCATACTATTGGTGGGAAAATTTGCATATATTCATGTATGCCATGGACTTTGAACCATGGTAGTAAAGTCTCACCACATTGGCAAGAGGTCATTGGCATTACGTGTTTTTGTTATAACCAAGAACTCTAATTTTTTTTAAATTTTTTTTTTTTATAATTATTACATTGACAACTATTACTATTAGATTGTCGGAACCCGTGAAAATATCTTTCATGTGCAGTCCGGATAACTATTCTCATCAACCGAGAGAAAACTGGCCAATCATTTTTTTTATTTTTTTTTTTGAATTACAACAATTGCCGGGACCTAACGAGATCAGACTCTACAAGTGCGGCCCGGAATACTACTCCCACTATCGGGGAGAGGGAACAAATGGAAATACAACTCTCACCACTGGAGAGATGGCTAACTCCATAGAAGCGGGAAACGGCACCCACACTTTGGGAGTTAAAGGCCAAAGGTGGGACAATAATAATATATATACGTACACCCCAAGGCGTTGAACCTTGGTGGTGGAACCTCCCTTGGGAGGCTCCAACCACCAAGGCAAGAGGCCTTGTGTACTGACCAATCATTTTTAAAAAAATAAAATAAAAAATAAACATTTTTTTTTTCTCTCAAGATTTTTTAAATCAAACCCACCGACTAACTTTTTACCCCATATAATCATATATGACCCATTTACTATTAAGCTAAATACATCACTAATTCAATCTTAAAATGACACCGTACCGTACTGATTAAATCTAACTATTATGATTCAGACATAATTACCGAGTGAATAATTCAGGACTAAATTTGTTTTGTTAAGTCAATTATTTGTAAAAATATGTTATACTAATAAGAGCAAGGTGATTGTTACACGAAATGTTTGAATATATTTTTTTAATAGCTTACCGTTCAAGGAAATGATTCAAGTCACCATCATATAAATCTATCAATCTATCCATGTTGTCCCTATTATTATTTTTTAATTAACAATTATTGTGTAGTTTAAGGGTATTAATCTTATTCATATTTTTTAGTTATATCGATCCTGAAAGAAATTTAAAAATGGAAAGTCCCACAAAGACTTTTTCTAGATTTTAAAGCATCTTCAATGTAAAAGTGGTTTATATACCAAAAATCATTGACATTGTAACAATGTCAAGAGACTTGCTTCCTATATGGTATAAAAATAGATTTAATAACAATTAACTCAAAATTTGGTCTACAATGTTTCTGTTTAAAACACATTTATTTGTAATGACATATCCATTTTTTTTTTCCTTTTTTTTATTTATTTTTTTATTTCCTTACCAAAAATAGATGAAAAATGAAAACTTAATGTCAATTTTAAATACTTGCCGAGTCAACTGAAAAAATAGATATGCAACAGGCCGTCTGAAAGTAAACGGTCATGTTGACAATGTCTAATTTTTTCTTACCACATTAGCGTGATATTGAATATGCATAGCTGCATTGGAGATACTTTTTTTTTACTAGACTGCTATTATTTGTCCTACGCAGTATCACTGTTTTTCACAAGTCACACTTGCATTGGAAATTCTCTTATCTCTTATATAGTCACGATCATGATTTTTTTTTTTTTTTTTTTCCAGAATCGCCTTGACCAAAGAAGAAGCCAATAATCTCCCAACTAATTTGAATTGTCTCGACCATTTTCATGTTTCACGATCAGAGGAACCCTAAAGTTGATTTATTATCAATTTTTGGTTAATTTAAGGATCGATTTGATTATAGAAGAATTCATTAATCTTAAATTCTTAATAGACCCCAATTAATCTAAATTGTCAAGACCATTTTCAAATTTGACAACCAAGAAACCTGAAAGTTGGCTAATCATCAACATTAGAAACCAGAAATCAACAGTTAATATGATTAATTAAACGGTAACTACAAAAGATGCTATAAATCTCATGTTAATTAGGAGTCATTGTCACGTGGCAGTAGTTGATGTGTCCATTACATTTATGCTGGAAAAGAAAAAAAAAAATCAGCTTTAAATTTATTAATCACCGTCCATCGACCATCATGATGGCTTCATTTCTCAAAACTCATTCCATGTGTGAATTAATCTAATCTCCTTTTCTCAAAGAAATAAAAATAATTGTTTTTTATTGTAAAAGGAGAGGAGAGGAGAGGGTAGATAGATTCGAGAGGCAAAAGAGATAAGAGGAAAACTTGATAAGAACTCCAGACATTGCACGCGATGTGGGGTTTTATAATAATTTTAAATATTCCAATCTTACCTTTAACATTTTTTTTGCCTCTAATAAAAAAAATATATTTACATTTACGAGAAGACATAGTGCATGGAAGAATATTATAATTTATAATTCAAAATGCATTAATTGTTGTTATGGAATATGGATCGTTTAAATCTTTTTGTGCTGAAGAAAGTGGAGGGTCTTTTTGGAGGCCAAGAATAGCTAGGATTCGATTGTTTTGTACAAGTTTATGGCACATATTTACATCTTATTCTAGGACCTGATGAGATTAATCGTCATTTTCTCACATTTTACGATTTAATATATAAAAATAACTGTAACACATAATCACTTTTTTTACGTTAATGTGTCTATTTTTCGTGATAGTAAACCTTGATTGTAACTAGGTCGTATGATAAATGAAATCTACTTTGTATTTTATAATAAGAGATGGTGTTTTAATATGGGATCCCACATGTTTTTCTCGTGTAAAATCACCGTTTTTCGTATGTGATAAGTTTATAATTACAAAGTTGATTATCACATACGAATATAAAATAAATAGTGATCCCGTAGGGAAAAAAAAAAAAAAACATTAAGGATTCTGCACCTGATAATATCTATATTGATATATAATCCCATCATTTAAATCTTTTTTGTACGTGATAAGTTTGTAATTACAAAATTCGATTATCAAATATGAATATATAACAAATGGTTATCCCACATGGAAAAAAATATATATAAATATACAGAAATTCTATTATCAGTTCGAACTGACAAAAGTTATATCAGTTCTTTGCACGTGGGCCACTGGATTTAAATACTTTGACTTGGCTGTATGCACTTGTCAGTCAAAGTATTTAAATACAGCCAAGTCAAAGCATTTAAATCCAGTGGTCCACGTGCAAGGAACGGATATAACTTTTGTCAATTCGAACTGATAATAGAATTTCTGTATATATATAATCCCATTCTTTAAATCAAGTATGTAGCAACTTTTTCCATATGATGTTTGGTAACATTTATGATAGAAGGACATTATTTTTATCCAACCAAATGAATTTACAGTACAACGAAATAAAGTAAAGCAAGTATGGAATAAAAGAACCGGCAACAAGGGAAGCAAAATATTAACTGTACAAATCTCGGGGACCGCCTTAATTAAAAAAAAATTCCAACGTTTAGTTGGCAAAGCAAAACATGTGATCTATGCAGCTTTTGCTTTCACATACCAGCCAATTGAACTTATTTAATTCACACTCAACACCCACAACAACAAATCGAAACTCTCTCATCAGATCAAAACAAAACAAATCAAACAAAACAAACCAAACCAAACCCATCTCAGAGTCCTTGTATGTAATTCAACACAAACCAAGTCTCACACTTACAAGTCAACCCTGTAATTTGAAGAAGTAATCGGGGGTTGTTCAGGAAACATCGCCATTAAAAAGTGAAAAAGATGACTGTGGTGGCCTGTTATAACATGTAAAAAATAAAAAATAAAAAGTGCACGTTTATTCATGATGATGACACTCTCACACACAGAGATGCATAGATAGATCGTGGATAGATCCCATGTAGAGAAAGTGAGTGAGTGATTGAGTCTCTGCTTTAGAGTTCTGTACAGTTGCTATCTTCTTCACCCAAGATTTCCCTTTTTCTAAAGACTACCGCTTCACACCTCTCACTCTCTATCTCTCACTTTTAAATAATCTTCCAAAACCAAATATAGTATAGAATTCTGTTTGGTGATGCTTGTTTCATTGATATTTATAATACCTTTCTCTGTGTGTTATTGGTTTTGGGATTCACACTTATCATCGCTGAAGTTTCTTGGTTTTGTTATTGAATGAACTTCTGTTGTAAATAAAGGTCCGGATATCAGGATATGGTTTTCTCTTGTGTTTTTGAATTCGTTTCTTTTAGATTCTTATCAAGTTTCCATTTTTTATGTTGGGATTTTTTTTTTTTCACTCAGATTTTGCAGAGACTGTTAAAAATGAATGCCAGAGTCAGGACTTCACAGCAGTCTATGAAGAAGACACCAACGAAGCAAGAAAAAGTAATATCACAGATTATAATCAATCTCACCTTTAATCAAAATCAATATTTAAGCTGGGTCCCTTCTTTTTTTTGATACATATTATATTACTATCTGTGTTCGAAAAACGGTTTGTGTTACTGTTCATGGTCTAAACCTCCATGAATTTATAGTAATGATTTCTATAATGGGTAATGGTTTTTCACCTGAGAGGAAAAAATGGCTTCAATTCCGATGAATACGCTCCATAAAGTGAACGCTCCTCGACATTTTTTGAAAAAACCAGGCCTATTTAATGAAATTCCGACTTGGGTTTTCAAATTAAATCTCAAAACAGAGAATTGCTCTGTTTTCTAATATTTGAATTTGATTAGTTTCTAAATTTGATCTCTGCTTCAATGAAGGAGAAAGTGGAAATGCGGAGAAGCAAATTAGCGGAGACAAGAAAAGCAATCGCAAGTCGACGGGCCTCAAGCAGAGAGAGAAAAATGGCTTTACAACAAGATGTGATTACTCCTCTGTTTTGCTTTGTTATTATAGTCTCTTTGTATTGATTGAAGTGTTCAAAAATTGGGAACTTTTTTTAATTTTTTCAGGTTGATAAGCTGAAGAAGAAGCTTAGACAAGAAGAGAATGTTCACAGAGCTTTGGAGAGAGCTTTAAATAGACCTTTGGGAGCTCTACCGCGTCTACCTCCTTATCTTCCTCCTCCTGTTAGTAATTCACCACTCAAGTTTGTGTTTTTCTTTTGCAATCTCTTTCTTCAATAGAAAATTGAATTACTAGTAATGGTTGGTTCTGTAGACGAAGGAGCTTCTTGCAGAAGTGGCTGTATTGGAAGAGGAAGTTGTTCGACTCGAAGAACAGGTTGTGCATTTCAGACAAGACTTGTATCAAGAAGCTGTCTACATTTCATCTTCCAAGAGGAACATGGAGAATTCAACCGAAGTAAACGAATCCAAGTCGACATCAACTACAATAAGTCAATTGGCATCTCTTACTGGTAAGCATTTCGTCAACTGGAAATCGCATAAAATCCGAAAGAATTCAAACCTTTATTCATCCTTGTTTGATATAATTAGATGATGGGAGAGGTAAAGAAAACCAATCTTGTACTAATTCAGTGAAGATCAAGAAGCGGCCTTCTGTTCATAGAGTACAAACAATCAGAACTCCTGTAAAGAGACCTCCAATACACTCTAAATTGACTGAGAAGCGTTTAGATTCTCAGAAATTACAGGTACGTATAGATGTCATGTAAAGTTACAGTGGATTTATTTTTCGGTCAAATGAAGGACAGTTTGTTGCAATTTTCAGCATGAATGTCAAGTAAGAGACACAGATATTGCTGAGGCAAAAACCAATGGTAGGTCAGATGAGAAAGTATCTGCAATTGACAGCCCAAACAAAATTTCTGAAGATACTGTGAAATGCTTGTCAAGCATTTTGACAAGAATGAGCTCAGTTAAAAGCAAGGACACTGCAACAGCAGCGGCAACAACGTTACCTTCTATATTCACCTTGTCGTCTCAAGAAAGCAATGGGGAAACAGAATTCGGAGACCCTTATGGTATCTGTTCAGAATTTGGAATGAGAGATATCGGTTCATATAAGAATTTATTCGAAATTGAAGCAGACTCGATCAATCTAAACAGAACGTCGAGTTCTTTGTTTCTTGTTCGTAGATTGAAGTAAGTTTTCTACTTTAAAATGTTAAGAGTTTGATTTCTTACTTTCTTCAGGATATTTAATAATACAAGTGTTGTGAATTATCAGAATCCTCCTTGGGAAACTTGCCTCTATCAATTTACAGAACCTTAACCATCAGGAAAAGCTTGCATTCTGGATAAACATTTACAATTCCTGCATGATGAATGTAAGTGAACCTTTCTTCTTCGAAACACAAATGAAACTTCCAGACATTGTATTTAATATGTATTTATGATTATTTAGTCCTAGTTATTCATGTGTGTACATTTGCTTCAGGCATTCCTGGAAAATGGAATACCAGAGAGTCCTGAGATGGTTGTTGCATTGATGCGAAAGGTACGAAAAACCACTTGAAATTTTTCGTTAAATATATAGTTACATACACTTCTGCCAACCTGTAACATTATACGATTCGATTTCTTATTACTCAGGCAACGATAAGTGTTGGGGGACATTTGCTAAATGCAATAACCATAGAACATTTTATCCTCAGATTGCCTTACCACTCAAGATTTGTAAGTGTGGACATTTCAAATTTTCAACTTGTTTGCAATCTTTTTCAGCTATAGTTAATTAACCTTGTTAAGTTTCTCACCAGACCTTCGCAAAGGGTGCGAAAAAAGACGAAATGACAGCAAGGAGCACATTCGGGTTGGAGTTATCTGAACCGTTGGTGACGTTCGCTCTCTCTTGTGGAAGCTGGTCCTCTCCTGCTGTAAGTGTATGCATAGAATTGATCATAGGTTGGATTTTATTATCGAATTTAGTGCCACGTGCAATCTGAGACAATTCCATGGAGATCTTAAGTGGTCCCAAGTTTTATTGATGCATCTATGGCACATTTTCAGTGAACTTTAAGTACCAAGTGCAAGTAGTGTGCCTTTTTGTGAATTATCTTGGATTTCATCTAAATAGTTTCTTAATTATCCGTGTTACCCTTTTAATATTTTCACTTCACGAATCCATTTTCGAAAGTTCCATCTATGATGGTATTACTGATTCGTGACTCTACTTTGAATATATGAAGGTGAGAGTATACACCGCATCTCAAGTAGAGAATGAACTAGAAGTAGCGAAACGAGAATACCTACGAGCTGCAGTTGGCATTTCATCAGACAAGTTTGCAATCCCAAAGCTATTGGATTGGTACTTACTAGACTTTGCAAAGGACTTCGAGTCATTGCTTGACTGGATATGCCTTCAGTTACCAAGTGAACTAGGGAAAGAAGCACTCAAGTGTCTAGAAAGAGGAAAAACCGAGCCTTTTTCACAATTTGTCCAAGTCATGCCATATGAGTTCAGTTTTAGGTACCTTCTATGCACATGAATAAATAAATTTTCCGCGCATCGTTTGAATTTTCTCTCTACATGATTGTAACTCTGTAAGGTGGGTGGTGTTGTAGTTACAGTTTTGTATACATATGTAGAATAGATGTATAATCTAGCCATTCTTGTAAGTATTGTGAGAGATTTCTGCTTGTAACTAGGCTTTTGGGAAGATTTATATTATACAGTACAAAGAGGTGATGCCTTGATCAACTTCTATGATCCAGAACTCTAATGAAAAGGTGGGCAACAACTACATGCACTACATTGACAGTGAAAATGAAGGGACGAAAAAATAAGGTATTCATTAAGAATATTAGTTGTAAAGAGTGAGAGGTAGTAGAGAGGCCATTACTATTTCTGGCATGGTATTGAATTAATGTGTATTGAAACTACTTAGTAAAGTATTGAAATTCCAAATCTTTAAAGCTCTTAACATTCAAAGAAAGCAACTGATGCTACAACTAATGGTTACACATTATGGCCTGTGGTCCTTTTAGTGTTCACTAGAAGTCATTTTTAATCAATGCTCAGCTCGGTTTGGTGCCACCACATATAGCCTCCTTTTATGCCAGCTTTCATGACCACTTTGTCAATACCAATCCATAATTGAATTCTCATTGTCATTTTCTCATTGTCTCTTAATAATTAATATTAACTAGGTCAAGTTAGGAGACTGTTAAATGATAACCCAAAATTCCTTAATTATTCTTTTCATTATTTAGTAGAATGATAGAATGAATTCATTTATTTTATTTTATTTTATTTTATTTTTTATTTTTATTTTTACAATATATATTAATTTGGGACCATGTATTTTTTTTAAAAGCTTTCACCATTGGTAGGATTTAAGGCGTTGACCTAGGAGTCATTTACCCAAACCCCAAGCTCGTCAATCTACCAACTGAGCTATACCCTTTTCGGCATCAGAGAATGTTATAGATGAAAAACCTCTTATTTTTTCTTTTAATGTACAGTGATGCAGTTTCAATTCTTAATACATTCAATTACTAGGTAAAAGATTATGTTGGTTCAATGGTACAACCGTTGATACTTATATAATTGAGATTGTGAGTTCGAGTCGTATTTACTTCGCCAGACTCCAATTACTTGGATGGATGGTTGAATTTTGTAATGTTTGATAAGATGAGAGTGGTTGTTGAGTGAGTGGCTGGCATGATTCATTGATGGAATCAAAAGATTGTCTTAGGCTGAATAAAATGGAATGATAAATAGGGAAAAGAGGGAGGGAGTCAGGGAGGTGGTCCTGAAATGTGTCCCATCATGACTTGTCATATTTAATGGGGCCCATATTATATTGCCAAACTAAATTGAGGTAAAGAACGAAAGTGCTTTTTCTCAAAGTGCGGGGAATCACTAGTAACAAAAGCTAAAGCTGTATGCCTGTATCTCCAGTCTGCTTCTTCTGCTTCTTCTGCTTCTGCTTCTCGTACTGTTGTTTTACCCATTTAAAGATGCTACTTTTTTGTCATGTTGTAGTTTTGTGAAAAAAATCAAAGTTAATTCACTTATTCTTCTTGATTTATGTGTGTGTATTTAGTAAATATTGAGGGTATAGTCAGTAACTCTCCGTTGGCTGACCCAAACCCAATTTGTAAAATTAGAATTTTGATATGATAGATAAGCCTTTATAATCCATGGTATCTTTAGAAATAATTGGGGTCTACTTAGCACAACCAAAAATTTCTATGACAATTGACAAATGATTGGTTCAATACAACTTTTGGCCCAACAAATGATGGCTGTATAAATGTAATATTTATAAACGAGGAACTTCTGCCGGATATAAAATGATTGATTTTTTTTTTCATTTTTTTTTCTTACAAGGATACTAGATTATAAGATAAGATGAATTAGTAAGCTTTTAATGATACAAGGTCCTAGCCAACATGAGCGTAGCTCAACTGGTAGATGGATGAGTTTGGGACTTGGGCAAATGACTCACAAGTTAGCGGCTCGAATCCTACCAATGACGAAAGCTTTCAAAAAAATACCTAGTCCTGAATTACTAGATATTGTCAAGAAAATAAAATAAAATTGATACAACGTCCTGATATCATATCACTGTTTTAGGTTTGAGTTGATGCACCACAAATGGTAAATAAATAAAAAATAAAAAAATCAAGCAATGCAATATGCCATGCAAAACACGTGCGTTGGTTGTGAACACAATTTCTTAATTTCATGATAAATGAAAAAATTCTTGGTTTGAAAGATAGCCAGATAGGGACACAACGAGGTGATGTTGATCCAGCGGTATATTAATCATATCTATACCGTATGATCGTTTGTTCGAGTCTGGACAATTTAAACCTGAAATCATATGGTACAAATATTACCAGTATATCACTGAACCGACTTCACATTTTCTAATAAATGAACACCATTATTTTCTGTTTTAAGATTCAAATGAAAAAAAAAAAAAGAAGGTACTACGTTACATTAAAATTAATAATAACCAAGAATTCTTAATTTCATCAGTTTTGTTTTGTCATCATGCAATGACCAAATAATTAATTTTATAATCCTTTTCATATTTACCATTATTTGATTAGAGGGTTTTTTTTTTTTTTTTTTTTTTTTTTTTTTTTTTTTTCTTCTTCTTCTTCTTCTTTCTGAAGTATTATACTATTACACAAATTCGGGTTTTTTTTTTTAATTATTTTTTACCCGTGACCTCATGGTTTATGTGTGAGAGGTTTATCACCGAACCAAATTATTAGAGTTTGTTGGAGTAACCCAATTTAGTATAGTTTGGATGTTTTCAAAGAAATACACCTCAAGGAAACATGTAATAAATTCATTCCAACTTGAATTTAGGATCACATACCTACTTACATTCCTCATAAAAATTTCATTTTAAATCTAACACCGATTAAATCATGGGTCTATCGGAACATGAAGAGATTCACAGTTCTCCTAATACAAGGAATAGGACTTCCCAACCACCTTCTGTGATTTTATTGACAACTGTAACTATACTATAACGAAGAGGCATGACATGTTTCCATGTCGTGAGATTTGAAATGCACAAAAAAAGTTGGTATTTGTGATGCATCGTGATCGTTGGACACGGTCGGCTGGATTTGTATCCCCACATATTCATTAAGTTTATATGTATTTAATTATTCATCGCCATGCACGTGTATTCTTTTTTCTTTCTCTAAATTGCTGTCCATATTTTATATTGCTTCCACATCAAGTCATCAACACAATATATATACCATAAACCAGATCAATAAATCTTTTCAATTCTTGGATGATCGAGATTGAAGAGGGAAACTACATCAACTCATGAAAGTATGAAACCTATCCAATCGAAGCAAACATTAAATAAGATTAAGGCGGTTTGTTTAGAAATAAATAAATTAAAATAAGGTGGTTGTTGAGGAAAGTTACACACAGACAAAAAAATATGTGTTGAGTATTAGAAGAAACAATAGAAAATTATCAATTTGAGTTTATGTTAAACAAGAAATTTTCACCCAAATCAAATAGAGAGGTGCCAGTTGTAATATCCTAACCTAATACAAGTAATAGTATAATCAAGAACGGAGCTTAGACGTGTAACGTTACAAAATAAAAATCTGGAAATTCTAATCAGAGAAGTACTATGTAATTAATATGTTTAGGGACATACGTCATTATCTCAGTAGGTGAAGTAAAAGAATTTGTATTTTTATACTTGACAGACAATTTAGGACATGAAAAGTCTAAAGATCTAGAACTCACGAATCAGTCTACTCCATGATTTTAAGCACATGTTATGTTACAGAATTATATTAATATAATTCAATTAATTTTGAGAACAAACTTTTTATTTTTATTTTTAAATATACAACAACTATCGGGATCGACGAGATTAGGCTTTATTAGTGCAGTCCGGATTGCAACTCCCATAAGTGGGGAGAGAGCACCCACAATTGAGATTAATGGCCAAGGGATACAAATAATATATATACATATGTACACACCGATCGTTAAACCATGATGATAGAGGCTCCCAAGGGAGGATCTAACCACATTGGCAAGAGGGCCAATGTATTTTGAGAACAAACTGATCCCAATTGTTTAAAAAACATATCTGCCATCTTGAAAGTTGGTGAAAATACCTTGTTAAATTGTTGTACTCTTCAAATCAATCAATCAATCTACAGAGAAAAAAACAAAAACGAATAATTAAATAGCATATCAAATTTCATTATCAATACAACGAAAAATTGAAAACCAGGGCAGTAAACCAAAATGAAAGCTTGAAAGTAAGTATAGAACCCAAACTTTTACTTGTCTTAGACCCCAATGAAATGAAAAATCTTAGGCCTACCATGTCTTTCAAGAAAAAATTTGTCTTGACATAGTGTTTCCACAGGAGTTACTGTCACTTCCAAATTTTCCAAACTCACTTTCACTACACCTTTACCTTCTTTTCAAGTCCGTATTAGTGTTGACAATTTGTTTCCTTTATTTTTATTTTTTTGTAATTACTGATTGGTCATTTGTGTAAAAATCACAAACAATTTGGAAGTAAAAAAAAGTTCAAGACCTAATCGGTAATTTCCCTTTTTAAAATTGAAATTTGACACCAGCAATTGTCGAGATAAAAAACTGTATGCGCGATCTAGATATCTACTTTCACAATCGAAAGACGTAAACTCTTACAAGACCTTGAACTGTATTATCATTAATACAAACCTGTGTTTGATGGTGTATTGTATTATATTGTATTAAATTATTCAAATACGATTTTATTGTATTTTATTATAATATAAAATTTAATAATTTTTTTTAAAAAGTAAATAATTAATTTTAAATATCCTTATCATTAATAAATCAATAAATATTTTTATATAAAAATCGATAAATATTTATTTTAATTGAAATAAAAAATTTAAATAAATAATATTTTTATAAATAAAATAAATATTTCCTATATAATTTTGAAATTATAAAAAATATATATTAACAACATAATACATATTTTACAAATATTCCATATTTATTAAATAAAAAAAGAAAAAAAAAGTTTTTTTTTCTTAACATAATACATCCTAATACCACTAAATATCATATATTAGATAATACGGTGTTCGTTGTATTAACCAATTAAAATATACTAAACAATACAATATAGAGTAATAAATATGACCTCTTAGTATTCACAATTTGTTTTTTTTAATTATTTTTTTAATTGAAATTTGACACCGACACTTATTGAGATAAAAAAAATTGTACACGTAAATCTAGATAACTATTCTAACAATTAAATGACGTAAACTGGATTTTTAAAAAAAGGTGCGATGATTTTTTTTTTTTTATTACATCAACAACTATCGGGACCAGCGAGATGGAGTTTTACAAGCACAGCCCGGACATGCAACTCCCATAAGGGGAGAGCACACCCACACGAAGGTGGGACAAGACCCACACATTTGGTGGGAAAAACTCCATATACATACCAAGCCAGGATTCGAACCTTGGTGGTGAGAGTCTTAGGAAGACTTTAGGTCACCAAGGCATAGGGCCTGTGTAAAGGTGCGATGATTTAAAAGCAAGAAAATTGTTTAGTAGTATAATTTCTAACATCAATGTAAATTTTTAATGGTACAGATGATATGTGAGGTAATCCACATGAAGGAGCTGTGAGTTTGACCGCAAAGCTGTTAAAATCAAAGTCAAGCTTGGGGGTTAAGTGATGACATTTGTGTCTTGTGATGCAAATATATTTTAATTAATTAAATTAAATTTGTCAATATCTAATTATCTATCCTATTCATCTTCAAAACGAAACTTCATACATTAGTAGTAGGTCACCACTCACCACTCAACAATCACCATGACACTCTTTCTCCTCCTTCACGTAAAACCTGAATTTATAAAAACAACAAAAAATAAAATAAAATATTAATTAACAATCCCCATGTGAAACCAGAATTAATTATTAAAAATAATAATAATTTAGAGGTGATTAGAAGCCTGTAAAGTATTAAAAGGCGGCTGATAATTTGTGACTTCAAAAACTTCTTTGATGGTCAAAATTCTCAACCCATCATGCATCATCTCTCTGTTTCTCTGCTCCTTCCTCTCTCTCCTCCTCTCTTATATATCAAACTTAAAACAACCACCCAACTCGTGTCTCTGTTTCTTAAACCAAAATAAAAACAGAGAAACCAAACTGTTTGAAGAAAAATCATTAGAGAAACGGATAATAATGGAAGTGATGATACCAGTTTCAGGTATGAATAGTACTCCATCTTCGCCGAGACGCTTCGGCCAATACTTCTTCACTAGCGCGCCGACAAGTCCCAATCGTCTCTCTGAATTCTATAGCGAGTTCGACAACTTATACATGTTCAACGAGAGCAGAGGCAGCTCCAGAACCAGTAACGTGTTCTCTTCAGCTGTTCCTTTTGATTGGGAAGAGAAGCCTGGTACACCAAAATCTCCCAAGTCATCAAACACTATTAATGGAGACGATTTCGCTTTTGATTTCTGCAAAGAACTGGAGGAAACTTCTCTGTCAGCTGACGAGCTCTTTGATGGCGGCAAAATTCGACCGTTGAAGCCTCCACCCAGATTACAGCTCGACCAGATGAGTCCTCTGTTGTCTCCAAGGTCTCCCAGGTCACCAAGATCGCCAATTTCTCATGGTAAACGGATCATCCGAGAAGCTTTTTCGCCAAGAAAGAAGAAAGATGCAGACCCATTTGCGACTGCAATTGAAAACACACGAAACAAAACAGAAAACCAAAGAGGAAGAGATCACAAAAGAGAGCCTGGTAATTTGTCAAGTTCAAGCCGTAGAGTGACAAGATCGCTGTCACCATATAGAGTTTCTGCATTTCCATGGGACGAAGAAGATCAAAAACAACAACAACAACAACAACCACCCACGAAGCAGTTGTCATCACTTGGTACAATTTCTTCAAAGGGTTATTCTTCTCCAAGAAAATGGAGATTGAGAGATTTTCTACTGTTTCGAAGCGCATCAGAGGGAAGAGCAAAAGGGAAAGATCAATTCAGCAAGTATGCGAGTTTTTTCAAGAAAAATAACGACACTAAGAATTCAAGTTGCAGGTCCACAGATAGCTCTGGTTCTGGTTCAGGGTCCGGCTCTTCGAGGAGAAGAGCTCCGGTGTCGGCTCACGAGTTGCATTACACAAAGAACAAAGCTGCTTCAGAGGATTTGAAGAAGAAGACTTACTTGCCATACAAACAAGGCATTTTGGGGAGTTGGGTCTCTCACACGTTCAGGAAATGAAACTTGATTGAAAAATATAAAATATGTTTTTTTGTTCTTTTTTTTTTTTTTTTTTGGTTGTAAAGTTAACTATTTTTTGTTCTCTAAACAAGTGTAGAGTTTGCATGGAACAAAAATTAGAGTTTGTAATATTTCTTTGTTTTTTATTGGCCTGTCAATCCATAAGGCCATCACAACGTTTTTTTTTTTTTTTTATTATTCGTGAAAGTACGAGTACAACATTTCCGTTAAGGAAGAAAAATTATATCATAATATATAGCAGAAGCAATTATGTATTTTCTTGTTCATTTTTGCATTCTTTACATAACCAATTTGTTGGAAATAGAAACCCAGTGATTTCATACAATGCAGGAAAAGGTTGATAGCTTGATGCATGCCTCCTAAAATACAATATGGACATGAATTTCTTCGGTTCCATTTTGAGGAACGAAGACTCGTAGAGCAGTCATCACCTGCCCGACAAAATATATTTATAAATCTGGTAGAAAGTATAAAAAAAAAAAAAAAAAAGATTATAATGATCTGCTTTCTGGAGGGGACCTAAAAGGTTGGCAATTTACCAAGTCAAATAATTTATATCTCTAGTCTCATGTCTCAACTAATATATTCTTTTTTTTTTTTTAAAAGTCTCAACTAATAAATATATAATTTGGAATAGTAGACTTTTATATTGGACCGTTATGTAGTGTGAAGGTGTGGGTCCTGATTCCTGGATAGTTACTACTATACGTATCCGTAGAAATATATTTAATTCTAGTATAAAAATCTTCAATCGGGGTTTGGCGTAGTAAAAAAGCAAAGAATTGGTTTTAATTTCAAAAAGATTATCGTGAACTTCTAGATACAATCGACCTTGGAATGTCTGAAATCTGAATGCCACACCACTACGGCACTAACCCCCCAAATGGGAGAAAATCTTGTATGCACCCATTGATTAAGATGCATTGCATTCGGTGCATGCAAGTATTTCTCCTCAAATGGAATAATTGTGGTAAAAGAGCAAGCAAGAAGGCTGTGTGGTGCAGAAATACCAGAGGAGAGCAAATGAAAAGGAAATAAAAAGAACTACTACCATGGTCCATGCCTCCATGGCCTGCACCTGCATGATCTGCAATTGGTAATAAATAAATCTGTACAGACTTTCGTGGTCAAAGATAGATTTAATCTCATTGGTTGTCCATGCCATGTGGTATGACATTAGTGGTTAGAATGATTTTTCTCTCCAGCAAGTAGGACCCTAACAAGTTGTAATTACTAAGCACCTTTTTATCCTAAACTACCCTACAACAATTGACCAATTTGACATTGTTATAACTTATACCCACTAGCTCTATCTGCCGACAAACTACATCATTTAAAGACATCCCAGTCCATACTCCATAGCTAGACATGAATAGTATCTCGCTAGTCCCTACCATGTGTTCACACCACAAATTTTGCAGCCTCCTGAGATTAATGTCTTTCACACTAGCCCAACATGACAAAGTTCAAATAGAAAGAAAGCCACCATAAAAAAGAACTAGTAGACAATGCAATCTATTGAGTAGATATACAACCTATTATGAAATTAGGAAAGCTTATTTAAAATGTATAGAACTCTTAAACAACATGAAAAATTGCAAGTCTATTAGGTTTTCAGAGATACTGGAAATAAAATTAATGGCACCGCAGGATACTGTAGTCACTATTCGGGCATCTGAAGTACTTGGTGTGGTAATCATATGAGCAGATTCGAAAGCTCCTGAAATGAAGCTAATTGTTTGCTATGATCAAAAGGAACTGCAACCGGAGACACATGAACTAAAATGATGTCTTATTGATTTCACTCGTATGAACAGAACTGGACACTGCTAATCTGCTACACTAAATGCTTAGTCAAAGTTATCGATTTTGATTGGATTAATCTCATCTGCAACATTGAAGTGTCCAACTAATCGTGCGAAAAAACACCATTTGCTGTTCCAATGTGAATTTAATGCTCTCCGCCTGTGTACAAATATCAGGTCAGTGGTAATGTTACCAAAATATAAGCAAGTTTTGTAATTAGATTAACCTGTAAAGTAGCATGTACCTTGCGGAAACCGTGCTGTTCTCCTTCATACTCCACAAGAGCAACTGGCAAACCCTTTTCCTTCAATGCCCGGTAGATTTTACGAGCTTGATCAGGGGGTACAACCTGCAAAATGTGGAAGAGAAATTTTGAACTCAAACCTAGGAGATCTTAGAAACCAGAATAACCAAAATCTTGCTTCTTTTTTTCAAAAAAGAAAAAGAAAAATGCAAATATATGATACTACAACTCACGTATAAACCAAACCCTCCAAAACCCTAGTGTGAGTAGGATTAAATCCCAATAACAAAAACCTTACATATCTAAAGATACAGAAGCGTATTGAATCATGTATTGAAATAACATGGTAAGTTTAATTGCGTGTCAACATTCACTTATTAATGCATCGATTTAGAAGACTCATTCTGCCCCACTGAAATGGTACCCAATCTGAAAGCTATAGGATGATTTGGAAACCTCGGAGCTTCAGAAGAGTTTTGCATTTTCATATTTTAAAATAAATAAATAAATAAACAAACATAAGTAATCGCAAGTCACAACCATAGTTCATCGTTGTTGCAGAAGCCATAATGGATATTAACTAACAGGACCCCAGTATTAAAACGGCAGTTTTTTTTGGCTAACAAAATTCATAAAAGTTAATGAATGAAACATGCTTTTTACTTCAGAACCTCCAAGTCAGATTTTTAAATTTTATTTGTTTTTACATGATTTGATATGGTTACCAATCATTACATGGCTTCTCAGGTGTCAAGTGATCTAAAATTGATTTTCTAATTTTAACTCCATCATTGACTTTCTAGAGTTGCTACATATAACTCCACCATGTAGAATAATAATGGTAACCATGGATCCTTTTCTCAAATGCAAATGGAAGTTGAATAGCAACCTGGAACTTTTCTTTATTTAGATAAACCTCATCTAGATATAAATTTGACATGGTAATAGCATAGGGTTGCTGACTTGCTGATTTGAAAATTCATGCTCCTTATCTATCCCATAAACTCACAACTTGACCAACAAAAAGAATGCGGTAAACATTTGATTGAATGAATGTGGGGACCAAAAGCGACTTTCCTCTCTACCATAAAATGAGTTTATTAAGTCATAAAGCCAATGATGATATCTATGAATTAATTCAAGCCAGCCGATTATGAGATGACGTAATTTCAACTGACTGACGAGGTAATAGACCACATAATTGAACTACAATCACCTTATTTCCAGAATTGAACTTACTTTAACAAATAATAGTATTATCATCATTTATAATGATTAAGATAGAAAAGCAAAAACAAGAAATGAGGAAAGAAAAACAGAATATATTTTATACCTTGTCTTCCAATCCTTGGAATAAAATTATGGGGCAAGAAAATTTATCAACAAAATTGAGCGGTGACCTTTCAAAGTAATCCTTTTCAGTTCCTGCAATAAATAAGTAAACACTCACCACTAAACGGAATATACAAAATAAACAATAAAGTGAACTGAAGTGTTTTCATTTTAATTTACCAACTAGATTATCAATATATCGAGATTCAAATTTGTGAGTTTCTGCTCTCAACATGCTTAAGTCAGCCACCTGCCATGGAACAATACCACATAAAAATATGTTAATTTTCTACTTAATGCAGAAAACTGCCTTTCATCATTATACGAAAGTATAGAATACAAGAACTTATAGAACTTCAGAAAACGAGAATTCATCATAAAATGGAAAATTATACACATATCACTAAAGAGCAGCAAAGCTAAACAGATTCTGAAGAGCTGGTACCAGACTTTTTAACCTAATTAGTATGGTCAGGATATTTACAGAATTACTCCTAGGAGAGCGACCATAATTAGAACCTCAGTCCCCAGGTAGCCAAAAGATGAACAGAGAAGCTAACTTGAGTTGATACAAACAATTTCTTGAGCTCTGCTCCATCACATACTACCCCTTTCATCCAAGTCTAGGATCTACAGTCAGAGTTATACATTACATGTAACCCTCAATAGACCTAATGAAAATTATAAGCAATATTAATGTTAGGATACAAAAAGCTCATGATCATCAATGCTAGTATGACAAAGTTCAAAAAGAAAAAGAAAGGGTCAGAAATTTAGTTTGCAAAAAGATAACCACTTCTTAATACAAAGTGGAAGGAAATCAAGTTTAATCACTGCTTCAACAGTAAAACCAATTTGAGCAGAAAAGTGACTCATAACATAATCATATTACATTAAGGGAAGAGAAAAAATATAGACACCAATACAAAAGAAGTATAATTACTGCTTCAAAAATGCAACACTTCACAAAGTATAAATTCTGTTACTCACACCATACAACGAAGCTCCAGCCTTAAATATATCTCTAAAAGCTAGAGCAGCTAAAGTTGTGTATCCACCAGCAGAGCCACCAGTTATACATAGTCGTTCCTCATCTGCCTTTCCACTGTCCACCTGGATGAAGATATATACATTACTACAACTTGAAGGGTAATGGTTACCCATCCATTGAAACTTAGAAAGAGTTGAAAGAATGATTATAATTACCAAAAATCTAGCACAACTGCAACAGTCATTAACATCAACAATTCCCCAGTTCCCTAAAAGCCGTTCTCGGTATTCTCTGCCATAACCTTCAAAATATGCTCATGCATATTAGTAACACAATATGATGTATAAATAAAAGTGAAATAGATCAATATGTCAAAATAAGTGCAATAGAGAACATCCTGAACAATTATGAAAGGCCTTGCCATAAGTAGAATAGATACTATCGAAATCAATCCAATGCTATGAGTTCCCATAAATTGCATATCAAAATGGAGGAAAAAAGAAACTTCAGTAGTTGAAGGTCAGAACAAACCAGTGCTTCCGCCATAATTCACATCCACAAAAGCCCAACCTCTACTAGTCCAGTATTGGATATTCAGATTTAGCATTCCACGTGTTTCACTTGTGGGCCCTCCTGCAATATGAACATACCATATAATATATTAAAATGTCAGTAGATAAAAGCAATTCATCCAGTCATTGAAGAGCATACTCTTTGTATTAGAGAGACACATAAATAACATAAATAACCTCTATTGAAGAGCATACTCATTGTATTAGAGAGACATGAAACCTAAATAACCTATATTGCAATGTGACTGATGCATATAATGGAAGCAATAAATTTCCTACACACCCAATATATGCTTCCATCTGTTGCAAGAGCTTCAAATAAAAAAAATATATGACATATTGCTTCAAGCATAACGCAATAACATGAGAGAACATCATAAATATTTACTTCTTTTCTTTTTAATTCCATAGTAGACAGAGTAAATTAATTTTGGTTGGTGAATAACGCACCATGACTTTTCAATAACAAAGGAGGCTTTTCTTCTTGACTAGCTTGGTAGATGGGGTTAGATGGTGGATAATAGTATGCATACGCCTTTTGGCCTGGAACATATGTTTGGAATTCAATGAACTCAGGCAAGCTGAAGTAGGACTTGTACTTCAAAGTATCAGGGGAGGAAGACCAAACAATCTTGAAATCAACAGCTTTCAACTTATGACCATCTAAAGTCACCTGCATAGACCAAAAGAAGAAAAATAATTGCAAACATCACTGATCCAAATCTTTTAATGTTATTATTTGCAGCTGTAAACAGATATTCTCAATAAAACAAAAAGAAAAAATGAGGCAGCAGGAACCTTAGCCACTGATGACGGCTCAACAGCAGATGCTCCTTCAACATACAGGCAATCGTTCCCTGAAGTCTGCACAATAAATGATGCACATCTTATAAAACCTCACCAGGCTAACTTACTGCTGATACTTTTTGAATGCTACAATCATGGAAGGATAAATTCTTAGACATACAATGTTGTCTATATCAGTGAAAGGAATATCAAGCAGAGATAATGAACCCTCAACATCATCCAAAATTCCAAGATATGACCTCCCATTCTGCCTGAATCAAAACAAACAAAACTATGATGATACAAAAAATTGGAAATTTAGGTTCACAAGTCTCAACAACATATAAGTAAAATGTGTGTGCACACACAAACTAGAACTGCAGCAAAAACTTTCTAAGTGTTACCTGTAGCTGCAAGCAATTAAATTCTTTTCTTCGTGGCTTTGAATAATTTCATAAGAATTCATGCCAAAAACCCATAATGGTCTTGAAAACTCAGCATTCAAGGAATAAACTGCTAGAACCTCATTGTTTGATTCAACCTGTTGTAAGGAGAGAAAATGGTAACCAAGTCTGATGGATTTAGAAGCAAGTTAAGGCAATACCTATAGTGCCACTTTTGCATGTCAAACTTTTTTTACTCGGCACTAGTGGTCTAGTGCAACAACTTCCACAGAAAAACATTGCAAATAAGATTAAACAAATTAAAAAAGCTAGTAAGCCAATATATGCATCGTTCTGCCTAAGTACATGTTGCCTATGTCTGACATAAAATGTAAGCTTGCCTTGTTATGTCTAAAGAATATCACCATACAAAATGTATACTTGATTATCAAATAAGTATATTTAATGGTAATTGCAAAGAATACAACTAACATCACATGTAAAAGGAACTCACCCATTTGTGGAGATTCCAAAATCCGCTTCCTCTATCAGTAACAAAAAATAGTTCCCCTGCATAATTTAAACGTTAAACATTGATATGAGCAACATCTTGAAGTTACTGAAATTTTGATACTTCTTGTTAGATGAAATAGCAATTTTTCTAACTTAGATGCACATAACAATTGTAAAATTGTTATACATGTAACACATTAACCATTAGAGTCCATCAGCAAAACCAACACAAATCTCCATGGAAAAATGATTGACCAAATCCCACCTTATGAACTAGGTTTTGAAAAAATTTCTCTGGACGAGGACGTGGATATTCTCCAACAAGTTTTGAAATGACAATTAGACAAGTTGAGTTTATTTAACAAGGTTTTTGGGGTAAAATAGAAAATATGTTCTCATAAGAATTAGATGCAGATATGACTTTTCTCCAACACAAATGTCATAAAATATGTTGTTTCAGTAATATGTGTTAGACAATAATGTGACTTCCTTATCACCATAAACATACTAGCAGTTCAAAACAAAATACCTCTAGAGGACCATTTGGGTTCAGTTGGAGATTCCACTATGGTAGGATCAAAACCAGCAACACATATGCGTTTGTAGACATCTCTGCATGATAGCATAAAAGGAATTAATTGTTTTCTACTGTAAATAAGTATATATAAGTAAGTTATGAAAAGATAATTAAAAGCCTTCAAAGGTGTCCATAAAACAAAAGAGGAAAGAAAACAATTGGGAATGCAAGCAAGAGTAAACAAGTCAAACATCAAATATCATAAGATTTGAACCAACATACACAAAAGTATTACATATGTAAATCATGCTATCATAAGCCACCATTGAAGGAGGACAATGTAATTAGAAAACTAATGGTCAATAGTTCCACTTGTGAACTGAGGTCTATGGATCTCCTTTTCCTTATCCCAACCAATTACTCGGTAGGTACATTTTAGCGGTTTAAGCCATACTAAGTGATATTATAGAAAATAAAATTAAGGTAACTAATACAAGCTTGTTATTTGACAAAAGTAAAGCTATACAATCATAAAAAGAATTCTGCTTACCCACTTTCGGAAATATAGCCAACCCAGAGTTCTGCTTTATCCCACGGCATATTAGGATGATGCCATTCGATCCATGCCACCCGTTCACCTTTTGGGTCTATACGTGGGAAGGCATAGAAGTCACTGCCACTGACTAATATCTTTGGTTCTGAGATAAAAAAATGAGGGAGGAGACAGGAGGCAATAAACATCATTCTTCATTAGACTGTGAGAAGAAATAAAAGAATAAACGAAATTAAAATATTGGCACGTTTAGTATAATAACATCCTTGAGAATCCTGATTGAATTACATTCACAGATGCCCATTCATTTTTAATAATCCTTTCATTTGTTTGGGTTGTTGAAAGCTCTAGTGACTTTCCTTCAGCAACCTTGTGAATGTGTAACTCTAACTCAGTTGAACCACAAAAATTTGGTGTTCTTGTGAGTGTGCACACATGATATTACTCTTTGTTTGTTTCATTCTTTACATCCCAAAAGTCTTGCCTTAGGGTTTTTCTTAACAAGGGTGAGTTGGGGTTGATAGTATTTCCAACAAAAATTCAAAATGAACAAAAAAGCAGTACATAATTCTTGAAGAACTTTACCTTGGATACTCTGGTCTCTGAGGTCTATGGCTACAATATTGGTGATTGGGTTTAAACCATCTTCACGGTGATCTATCAAGATAGAAAATATAAATTAACAGATGGTTTCAATCAAAAAGGAAATAATTTTATTTTTTTTAACAGAATCTAAAAGTAAATAGACAGCTCAAACAAAACATCATAAGAACTAAATCAGCCTTGGGGATAAACAAATCTAGATAATCTACCTTCTCTCACAGTAACATATCGGTTAAAGCGTGAATCATAGACTCCATCGGCATAACATAATAGTGGTGCACCATAATCTGGAGTAATTGGTACAGGAGAAGAATCTGCTATCAAACAACACAGATATCATCAAATAGAATCAAACATGTATCTGAAAATTACTTCACATATATTGATTGAAACATAACACTTAGAACTCATCACTCCTAATTTCTAAAAAAACATTAGGAATATGAATACGCTCCTAACAGGTTTGTAATAAACATGATGTTGAACAATATTTCTCCCTCCAAGAATGAGATTAGTTTGTAGATAACAACAATGGGATTGATTAAAAAGAAAAATAAGAAAAAGGAACAAAACTGGAAAATTTTATCCAAGAAAAAGTTCCAGCAATAAAAGAGGACGCTCCAATGAAACACCACGGACAGACAAATAAGACATGATATTACACTCTATCAATTCAATACAAAAAATGACGACTGCTGCATAGATAGAAAGTAGATTGCTTAAGTGGAAAAAGAATACATAGAGTGCAACATAATTACACAAGTAGCTGGTTATAAGCAATGGGAATTATACCTCTGGAATCCACAGATTGCTTGTAAAGTCTTTGATCCTTGTAATTAGAGAAAACTACAGTGTCTCCAAAAATCCTGAACGCACCACCTCCGTATTCCTGAGCAGTTGAGCGCACCGCAAACTCTTTTGGTGTAATATCGATAGGTTCACCTCCTGCTTTCTCTGGTTCCTTAACCAGAACCGCTCGCCTGTACTCATCACAACAATTCAAAATCGACTAACTACATGATGAAATAATACCAAAATGGATAAAGAAAAAGAAAAACAGAATTTCAATTCATTGAAGTAGGAGAAAAACAAGACAATTAAGAAATGATTTGTCATTAGATGCAAATAAGCATTCATTTATTAGATATGTATAGGTGTGAGTGTTATGTGTACCCGGATTCAGTGGGACGCGATTCGAGCCAGATGAGATGGCCGTGACCATCAACAGCAGTTCCACCAAGTCGCTTGGAGGCGCCTGAAACGACGTCGGCGGTGATTGGGGACTTCCAAGACCCGTACGGAGCTGCGATTTTGTCTTGTCCGGGAGATAATGAAGTCGTCGAAGAAGCCATGATTCTACAGCTTTGTTGCTTATGCTGTCTCTTATTAGCCGAGACTGTGAAGATGATTCTTCTACTGGAGAGATAGTTGAAAGTCAGACTGGAGGTCCTGGAGGAGGACGAAGAGTAATAAGTAGATAAGCGAGTGAGACTGGCTATGGCTGACAAAGCCATTTCACTATAATAAATAAACTTTATATTATATTTGCACGGGACATATGTACGCATATGTTGGAAAGATCATGACCGTACGATTGAGGAAAATCTATTATGCCCTGATTCTGATTACGAAACTGGCTTCCAATGTAGAGAGAAGAGACCAGAAAGGGGTGTCAATTCGGGTTGGCGGGTCGTGTTTGGGGAACATGACTCGACTAATTTTGGATCAACCCGAACATGACACGATTATTAAACGGATCAGACCCCCTCAACCCAAATACAATTAACCCGTTTAATAAACGGGCTTAACAGATCGTGTCAAATGACCCGTTTAAGTATGACCCATATACATGACCCGTTAACTTGTTAATACTAATTTCATTAAAATACACATTAAAAATAAAACAAGTAATCAATTCACAAACCAAAACAATAAATGATAATCGAGTAAATACAAAAAACAGTATTGCATAAGCCATCCTCCTTTTGCTAAAATATACAAAGTAGATCGCTTAAGATATTTAACAACAGCAAAAGCAAAAAACTTAGGGCCTGTCCTGTAGGCTGTTTTCAGTTTGTTTTCGTTTTTGTTTTTTAAAAATGATTTTGAATTCGCATCCGGTAACCGTTTTTCATTTTATTTTTAAAATTTAAAAACAATATCAAGTGTTAAAAGTGGAAAGTTTGAAAAACAAAAAAAAAACTTGTTTTTCTTGTATTTGTTTTTGTTTTTTTACATAAAGTGGGTCCTATATCATTAATATATATTTTATATTAATAAAATAAAATAAAATTCTTTTTTTTTTCCTCTTGAACCAAACCCCATCTTCATCTTCTTTCTTCTTCGTCTTCTTTCTCCTCCTTCATCTTCTCTCTTGAACCAGACAATGAACTGATGCCGCCGATCGTCGCTCGCCGCTGCCTTCCGCCCCTCGTCGCCGTCTTCTTCTTCTTCTTCTTCTTCCTTTTCCTCTTCCTCCTCCTCCACCGATTGCCACCGTCTTCTTCTTCCTCTTCCTCCTCCTCCACCGATCGCCACTATCTTCTTCTTCTTTCTCTTCTTCTTCCTCTTCCTCTTCCTCCTCCTCCGCTCGCTGCCAATCTGATCTTCTTCTTTTTCTTCCTCTTCCTCCTCCACTCGCCGCCGATCTGCTCTACTTCGCCTCTCGCCGCCAATCACCACTTGCCGTCGCCAATCTGGTCTTCTTCTTCTTCCTCTTCCTCTTTCTTCAACCGGTAACTTTTGTTTAAATTATTAATTACATTAAAAAAAAAAGTTAATTATTTAATCAATTTTGTATACAATTGTTATAATATTAAACAAATGGTAAAAATTGATATTTCAATTTTCAAAAGTTTTCGGTTATCCTACCAGACGCGTTTTTTTCCGTTTTTATTTTCAAAATATGGATTCCAGTAAATGCTACCAGACGCATATTCGGAATTCAAAAATGAAACCAAAAACACTATTTTCATTTTTATTTTTATTTTCGAAAAATAAAAACAGAAAACGGCTTGTAGGACGGGCCCTTAATGTCTTCAAAGGTTGTGTTGTTGGTGATAAATTCTCTAGTTCCTGTTGATGCTTTCTATAGAGATCTAAACCAATCTATCGGCAAACAGCAATGACACCACACCAGTTCTTTCTTGGTCATGATTTGATATGGGTCACGACGGGTTTGCCTCTTTGATTTGGGCCTCCAATGGACCTGACCCGACTTGAGGAAGTGAATGTGATTTATATTATGACGATTTAAGGGATTTTATTTTCAAAATTAACAGCAGCATCACATAGTCTTTGGTGTGCTTGCCGGCCTTGGTATTTGGTACATCTTCTGTGTATGGAAAAAGGTATACTAGTCATATCGTACAACATGATTATATTGTGAATCTACCAGGTTTACAGAAGTTCAAGAAATCAAGATGCATATAACACAACTATGAACCTTAGGACGGAAAATTCAACATCCGTCAAGAAACACCCGACGGATGCTCAGACTTCAGTCCACATTTTCGCTTGCTACTTGAATCGGATGGTATCATACTATCATTGGAACTAGCCAGAAGTATTGTCACCTCCAAAGGCAGCCGCCAGATACCCAGTTTCATTTAAATGGCTGATGTCACTCCAGGTTTTTAATATCCACTCTTCACCGGCTAAGTGGAATTTGTTCACAGATGCATTCAGTATCTTCCCTGGCAATTTTTCTGCTGGAGCAGAACGCTTGTGAAACGCTCTCAGGACTCCACCATGAGTGACCACCACCACTCGCTCTCCTGTAATAAGATGTTGCTACCAAACTTTAAGTATAGAGGAAGCATTAAGAGACTATTCGCTGAGCACATCATGCAGACAAGAAACAATGACGATCAATCAGCACTTTGAGCTGTATTAAAATGGAATTACATTGACAACATTGTCACAGTTTAGAACGGAGGGTTATGCAAGATTCTTCAATACAAATAATACAAAGAGAGTTTTTGATCAGACAAATAAGAATGAATGAATGCTTTCTCTCACTCAATTTCCCTATATATGAACTAGGTGATCCTCAGCATTCTTAGATGTTAAGATGCACCATAAACAATCAAGCACAATTAACTTATTGGGGATATTACTTAGAACCATACCTCTATGCTTCATCCCAATTTTTTGTAATGAAGACGTGCAACGGCGATAGAGTTGCTCAAAACTTTCTCCACCTCCCTGTATGCCACGTAAAATAGATAAGAGTAAAGAAATTTGTCAGATGAAAACAAAGTTAGAGGATTTTCTGATCTTTAAAAGCAATTTTTATAATATACAAACAACAATTATCATCGGAACAAAAAGTCATAGAAGAGAACATACAGAGCTAGACCTAGAGAAAATTGAACATGGACTGAATTAATTTGGAATAATCCCCAAGCCAAGCCAAGCCAATCATCCTCAAAAGAAGAAAAGATTTTTTACAACAAATAATCATTCATGGCGATAAACATCTAAGCACCCACAAGGATTTTTTGAAAGGGTTGGGTTTAAAAATTAGGCAACTACGTACCGGGATTTCTTGATCTGTCCTTGAAGATGAAGATGCTACATAGGCGTCTGGCTTAAGCTCTGCTGCTTCCTTTATTTGTAAACCCTGAAGATCCCCAAGATGTCTTTCCCTTAGGTCTGGATCTGTTTTGACCTGAAAAAAGTTAAGAGTATTTCAGATGCAAATATAAGGCACATCAAATAACTATAATCTATATCAGTGCTTCTGTAAGAAACAAAACAACTTACAAGTATTCAGAATCATCACTCTTTTTAAAGCATGTCCACCCCATTCATACTAACATTGACAAACTCACAAACATATAGTTGTATCCTCCTCTGAAACTTCCCATAGAAGGCTTAGATCGCAATTCATCCTTGACCGAATTTTAGAAAATTTTCATTCAATATACCCTCTCAAACACCATGGTTGCAAAATCCCATCTTCTATTAACAATTACCAGATATAGACTCACTATTTAGAATTTCATATACAGACTTGCCATATTTGTCCTTACATTAAACATAATTATTTGTATATCGAAACCTAAAAAATTTCACCCATCACTTCAATGACAACCACCAAGTTGAGACAGTTCTACAATTGAAGAACAAACATTATGAAGAACATATTATAAGGCCTTTGCCAAATACAAAATGAATTCAAGATACAGTGATGAAAAGAACATGCCAATTGAATTGCAATAGACTATCCAATACTCAATTTTTTTACAAAAACCAAGACCAAAAATTCAAAAAGCAGAAGCCAATTACATTATCCAAAGTTTTGGCAAAATCAATAGTTAATATAGAGTATAGACCTATCTTCTGTCAAAAAGAATAGTGCTGATAAACAAACCGGCATAGAACAGTGTTAATAAAGGTAGTACTTTGGATTTTTCATGTTATTGACTTCCTACAATCTAATAGTCGCTACCATGCTAATTTCTAACAAAGCTATATAAAGTGTAACAAAAATTGTTAAAGAAATAAACCTCCGCAACCCCACATCTGTTTGCAATAATACTAGCAGTCTCAAAAGCTCGTTTCAAATCAGATGAGTACACAGCCGAGATTGCCTTCTCCTTTGAGAGTCGATCAGCAACCTTCACAAAGAAGCAGGCGGTTCAGCAAGTAGAGCACAAAAACGAAACAGCAGTAGAAGCAAAATTAACTTACGGCAGCGGCTTGCTGTCTCCCAACATCATTCAACTCCACATCTAGATGTCCCTATACGATAGTTATGATAAAAACATTAAATGAAATACACAAATTTAAAACCAAGAACCTAGAATACAGCACCATAAGAATTTAGTCACATATCAATCTAAATGTACCACATTTTCCACACAATGTGTTGTATAAAACAGTAGTTCATCTCAAAATCAAATAAAGATTCTCATCTTACTTATAATCGTAAAACAAGAATCGGTAAAATTCATGCGCATCATGCCATATAAATGACTAAGAAACTATTTAAATATGTTCAATTTAAAAATTAATGATAAAGCATCACAAATATTAGTGTTCCCAAAAATAAACCTGAATTCTTCCATCAGCATTCCACGCTGTCTCTCCATGACGCACCACTATAATCTCCGCATAATCAGAAAGTGTAGCATCGTCACTGTCACCATCAATTTCAAAATAAACCATATTAAATTCAATAAAATCACCACCAAAAAAAAAAAAAAAACTGCCATTTGATGATATCAAGAAAACGCAAAACCTAAAATCAAAGATCGAGAGAGTCATTTCAAAAGAAAAGAAAGAAAAAAAGACCTAGAATTAGAGTTGATAATGGTTGAATCGGCCATTGTGTTGGAGCAGGAGCTGAGGCAGAGAGAATCGCAAAAAAAGCGGATAGTTTATTGTGCCGTTATGTGATGAGGCCAACAAAGAGGCGGGAATGTTTTATGTTGCGCGACTGGCATAAGTTTGCTTGGTCTGTACGCAGTATTTATGGGCCGAATTTTTAATGGGCCTGACTCGGCCTAGGTAAGTCCATTTATTTTTATAAAACATTTTACAACTATTACTAAATACACACAAGATTTCTCTAAGTACACCCCAATTTAACAGCTCATGAATCAAATGTCATGTCAATTCTTACCTCGACATTTTTAGCTGTATTATAAATTAAATATTAATTATTAGCATGCGTGACCTTTACTTGTCACCAGAATTTAGAAAACTTTCGTTATCATTCGTTGGTCTCTCAATTTCTCTCCATAAATTGCACCTCTACCCAGATATGAATCTGATAGACCCAGTTTACAGCCAAGGGCGAATACAGGTGGGGCCCATAGGGGCCATGCCCCACACCCCCCAGCCAATCAAATTTCAAGAATTTTTTTTCTTATTTGCATATTATAATACTATATTATGTAGATGATAATTGTATATTGTAACCTAGCTCCCCATAGCTCCCCATGTTATTAATAATATAAATTTATTCCTTTTTTTTTTCAAGATATAAAAAATCTATTTTAGTATTTTAATTTCTTATGATTTCATTCATTATTTCCTAATCTAATCTATATATGGGTTCAACTACTACACGGTTACTGTATAGTTACATGATTAATTTTTAATCATTCGATTTTAATCCAAAGGTCTACAAAATTCAAAGATTTAAAAATTTAAAAGAAATTAAAACTAAAAGGAAATAACGTCATTTTGTAATTACACCCGCAACTATACATAAACTGTATAATAGCTAAATCCGTCTATATATGTATGTATTTTTTTTTTTTTTTATTAGGTATTCACTATAACAAATTAAGACTTTCTTTACTATGTTATTATACAATATCTATCTTGTTTTGTGGTGGTTCTTATGGTTTACTCTACATAGTTTGTATCATTACATTAAAAGACTAAATTGTATTACATTTGGATATATTAATATATTTTTCTTGCGTGACATTTAATATTAGTTTCTGTATTGACCCCCCAAAAGCTAAAATCTTGGTTCTGCCCTTGTTTACAGCTTTGATTGTAATAAAAAAAAAAAAATCACATCGCATTTGAGGGCAAACATGAGCACATCTCTTGGTGTTGGTTTTGTTAGGCTTTCTACCATCTCAAAAGCTCTACAAACCTCTACTTGAGTTTTTTAGAGTTGTTTGGTTGTGCTTTTGAGATTATCTATTTTAAATTCAGTAGAGTTTAGTGCTTGTTTGGTTGAGCTTCCTACTGCCTTAAAAAATCTATTTGAGTTTTTTTGAGTTGTTTGATTGGGCTTTTAAGATTGTCTATTTTAAATTGAGTTGAGGCTAGTAGAGTTTAAACCTCTACTAGACAAAAGCTTATGGGGAGGTACTTCTCCAAATATACCTTTTTTAAAATAAAAAAGTCTGCCAACCAAACATTTATAATATTTTTTTTCAAAAACCCTATTTCTAATAAATCTACTACTAGTAAATCTTTTACCAATAGAGGTTTTTCAAAAGCCCAACCAAACAAGCTCTAAACCTCTACTAAGCAAAATCTCATAGTGAGAAACTTTTCTAAATAGACATTTAAAAAAAAAAAGTCTACTACTATAAAATTGATTTTTTAATTATCAAATAATAGATTTTGTTTAATTATCAACCAAACAACTATATATATATATATATACAGTCTTTCTATTATCAGTTCGAACTGACAAAATATATATCAGTTCCTTGCATGTAGATCATTGGATTTAAAAGATGCTTTGACAAGTGCATACAGCCAAGTTAAAGTATTTAAATCCAATGGCCCACATGTAAGGAACTGATATATCTTTTGTCAGTTCGAACTGACAATAGAAAAATTGTATATATATATTTATTTATTTTTCTTTTTCTAAAGCTCTATTTCTAATAAATCTACTACATGTAGACATTTTACAAATAGAGGCTTTTCAAAAACCCAACCAAACAAGCTTTTAGTATCACTTTTCAAGGATATTTTGATTAAACAAGAAAATAGAAATCTTCCTTAACGAGAAAGAACTGGGTAGCCAATCCAAATTTTTATCAACTTCTGAAAACCCATATGTGTTTGTCTGATGTTGGCTTTGCCAACATCAAAGTATCAATTAGTGGAAGCAGTTATCCACCTACCATTAAACAATCCTGGATAGCTGGATAAGGATCACTTGATAAAAATATATATGCTCAACTGAAGGATGTATATATATAAATAAATATTGCAAAAGTCAAACTGTCAACTTTTTTTTTTTCCCATTAGTCCTTTTTCAGATTTATTGTCAAAATATCCAGATTCATGTAATCTATTAGTAGCAGAACAGAACCACTTTGTCATGTCTGAAAAATGATTTTGCCTAATTTTAATCATAGAATTTTCTGGATGTTAATTATAGTTTTGATTAGAATTGCAAACACATCATTTCATGACACTAATTATGTTGAGACAAGGAAGAGTTGATCTTCATTTCATGTGTGTTTTTGTGGTGGTCTTCAATTATGGAGTAACAATCAAGGGTATGAATGCTTTGTGCCTTTGTTGTTCTTTCTTAAACTAAGTTATAATTGTGGAACCAATACTGGATAATGTCACATTGGATAGAAATAAAAGTGAGATACAGAATCAGGCGCAATCCCATCACATAGCACAATAATTACAAGGTAAACGACAAACCAGGTTTAGATTGTAGAATCATTTTAGTTAGATCTCTTTATTTTCACTTGAAGCACTCTTCAATGTGACTTTAAAAGCAGGTAGAAAAATTAAAAAGATAGATATGAAAGTCTTCAAATCTCGATCAATCAACTTTTAATGATGGAAACCAGTTTCCAAACCACATATTTCAAATCTATCTTTTCAATCATCTTTAAGTGAATGGTCCCAAATCAGGTAAATAAAAAGGGTCCTCTAATGGTTGATTAATCTACTACAAATGTAGTCTACTTTATCAACTTCATCAACTATTGTAAGTCATCTGATTATGAATGATCAAGTTAGCTTTATGTTGCATCAACCACGAATTCAGATCTTCTTTCTTGGTAAGACTAGCTAACACGCGAAGAAGTATGAATGTAACTTTTGTCGAATCAATACACGTGCTTGATTGTTCACCATGTCCAAGAGGGGGGCCTGCTTGAGTATTGGAAGGTTAGGCTGGTTCAAAACCATTATCAATCACTCAAAATTTTCTGGTCTCCTTTGTTATTCTCAATCATTTATTGTATGTTGTGTGTTTCATTATCAAAAAGTACAGCTTTATTTCAATGGTCCATAATTTTAACCTCCTATGATTGTTGGAACTGGATCTATATAGATGACTAGAAATAGTCCTTTTCTCTGCAACCAAACACACACAAAACATTATTCTCTGCAACCATCATCAATTATATAGAATTTACTTCTGTTACTGCATGTTATGTATTAGTTCTGTTAAATTTAGTATCATAAAGTGATCATGGCGGTACGATGGCGACGCCCACAATGGCTGTTTCTTTATAATCAGTCGCAACGAAGGACCCATCTGAGGAACTGACCTGCTGTGGATATACAACTAAACATGTTTTGAAATTGCTTATAAGCAAAGATTACTTAAAAAATTAATGAAAGATGACAACTTTTTTTATTTTTATCTTGGGACTATTAGTGATAAGAGCTGTCTTAATAACCAAACCAAACTTTTAATGTAACTTCAAAATCAAACAAACAGTAGTTAAAAAAGAGATCAGATCAAATTGAGTAACATTTATAACTCCCTTTTATTGATTTAATTAGTTGCTGAAAAAGAGAAGTAATTAAGAGCTAGAAAAGATGGGAAGTCACTATAATAAGATTAAAAAAAAAGCAGAAAATTTTCCATGGATAAACAGGAGAAAATGTTTTTGAAGGAAAGATGAGCTGCACCTCAATAATTAGTGAGATGGGTTTGGCAAAAAAAAGAAGAAAAAAAAAAGCATAAAGCAAGTGATGTTGATGCCCTATGTAATGATCAGAGAGGCACATGCTAAACCCAACATTACCAGAGTCCTTTTTTACATCTTTTTTGAGTCTTTTTTTTCTTCTCATGCCTCCCCACAACTTGTGGTCACACCTTCTCTTATCTTATCACATTCAACTCCCTCTTTTTCATCACTAAACTTGGTCACATCAATCAAGCTTGCTTTACTCTCTCCCATTTTCCCCTACTGTCTCTTAAACCAACTTGTAGGTCTTTTTTTTTCTCTTCCATTCCCCACTTAAAAAAAAATAATAAAAAAAAGATTCCATAGGACAACAAAATAAGTGACCAACCACCTCCCCTAACTCCGTTGTTTCCTGAATAATTCTATAGTCGGGTCGGTTCTGAAATTTGCTTTCGGTCCATTTTCAAGAATGAAGTTACGTAACATTGTGAAATAGTTCAATTCAATATATTCTCTCTCTCTATATTTATCTTATGCTTCTTTTCTCATTCAAACCAAAACATTACTACCTACATACCTTTTCTAGTTTTCTTCGACTTGCAATCTTAAACTAAGTCCTAAAAGATGCCACCGGTGCACTCTAGTCCACGCTTCCAAATGGACAATCCGGCCATACTTAATTTGCTCCGGCATAGTACTACTACAGGCGAGAAGCGATCCAAGTCTAGCGGAGGAGGGCTCCTACGGATGTTCAAGCTCTTCCCTATGCTGACTTCAGGCTGCAAGATGGTCGCGCTATTGGGTAGACCGCGGAAACCTTTACTTAAAGACAATGCTACCACAGGTACAATTTTTGGTTTTCGTAAAGGGAGAGTGAGTCTAGCCATACAAGAGGATCCTCATTGCTTGCCGATCTTCGTTATTGAGCTACCGATGCTTACAAGCACGCTACAGAAAGAAATGGCATCGGATATAGTCAGAATCGCGCTGGAGAGCGAGACCAAGACTCATAAGAAGAAAGTCTTGGAAGAATTTGTTTGGGCTGTGTACTGTAATGGAAGAAAAGTCGGATACTCTATCAGGAGGAAACAAATGTCAGACGACGAGCTTCATGTTATGCAACTTCTCCGAGGTGTATCAATGGGCGCAGGCGTTCTTCCCAGCCCAAACGAGAAGGAAATGGCAAGTGATGGAGAATTGACATACATGAGAGCAAGATTTGAGAGGGTAGTTGGGTCTAAAGATTCTGAAGCTTTGTATATGCTAAATCCTGATGGCGCAGCAGGGCCTGAATTGAGTATTTTCTTTGTAAGAGCTCATTAAAAGTATGTACTTACCATTATAGGTTGATTATATATTTTGAATCAAACATTGGTGATCAAGAGTGTGATAAATTAATAAAGACTAAATCGAGCTTTTCGAATATTATTCAATGATTAAAAAGACAAAGATCATCATGGATTTGTAGTTCTTCTGGTTTTACTTATAATATTTCTACACAAATACAAACATAAATTAACTATCTTCCTTGCCAATTTCATAATGTTGAAAACTAATAGCATTTTGTGCCATGTCAATATCTCATCAGGACCTCTTTACAGGATTGTTCTTTTAAATTTTCTTGAAATTAATACACTATTGACATGAACACTTGAAATCTGTAATTTCTTCATTGTAGAAAACATTTCCTGAATCTCTGGAACTGAAGTGTTTTGTTGTAAATCAAAAAAAGCAAATTAGGCTCAGGTTTTATTGTGTAACGTTGCTGCTTAATTAGAAGAGACTATGTTCCTGAACTAAACCTATGAGAACTTTCACTTAATTAACCTCAAATCTGTGCTGGTTAAAATACTGGATCGATGTGGACTCTGATTTTGAAACTCTTCCCAAAATATACTGTGAAAGGATTCATATCGAATGTTAACCTCAATTTGTGCAGGTGAAGTGTCTGCATATCAGACAATTAATAATGTCTCCATCCTTTTCACAGTTTCTCTTTCATTTAATACAAATATTGCTTTAGTTTCATAAACTACTTCTCTTGTTTCTGAGCCTTTAACTGCAATAATTGCTTATCAAAAGAGAACAAGAAAAAAATGGATGCATTCACCACACCAGCCTAGATGGCTTCATTGAGAGTTGATATGGAAAAGTTGTGTTACAGTATGATGTCTCTCAGCAGCCAAGTTTCTTCTAGTATCAAGAAAAATCAAGCACAAGCTCATTAGAGAGATTCACAAAATGGTGATGCATCATCTTCAACAAGCCTGGCTCATTGGGCTTATGTTTTGACAAACGATCCATGTGGCTTTTTACTACTCAGTCCTCACCACCATCATTGTACAGGTTTCTTGAGTATATAGTGTTCGAGGCTCATGTTGCGACTCCAAAGTCCAAATTTAGGCCTGTATGGACCAAAGGCCCATATACCCAGTTACTGATTGTGATGCTCTGACTCTAGGAAACTTCAAGCATGGTTCATGGTAGATAAACACAGCCCAAAATCACTTCTCCAGCTTGTCATTTTCAGTTCGGAAAAAGCATCTTAAAATGTTTTTTTTGGGTACAAATTATTTGGTAGATAATCTTTTTAATTACAGCCATACAATTGATTGATGTACCACAAACACCCAGATTAAAAAACACAACCATTCTTGAAAATAAAAAAAAAAAAAATGCTTTGTTAATTATTATTATCATCATCCATAGCATGAATGAGTAAGAAACAAGAGGGAAAGCAAATGACTGACAGAACATAGCATAGAAGAAAACAACAATAAGATCAACAACCATTAACCAATTGTTTGACCAGTACAATACAGGACAAACGACCCAGTTCCCACACGGTTTTTGGTTTCCATGAACCATCAAAAACGACCGGCAATCGGGTTGGAAGGAAACACTCTGGGTCCCACCTCTGATCTCTAAGAATCAGATGGCTCAAATTCCCTTGATCACCGATTTAAATATCTGGATATGGACGTGGTCCAATCTCCGGTCCCACAACCACCTGTATATGGATAATTATTAGATCGATCGAGCTTATTTTTTCATTGCCTGTTTGAAAATTCTTGAAAGTTGAAATCAAGTCGGTGAGGTAGGGTTTTGCTGCCAGCTAAGTAGTATCAACTGCCCAACTGCTTCTTGCTAAAGTTACAACCCAGGTCCGCTATTACACTCCAAAATCCATTAATATCGCCACGTGGGCGGCAAGGATGCAATCATGATTTTGATCCGTTCAGATTACGGGATTGTATATCCCAAGTCCCGTCTAGCGCGTGGTCTACAGTCACTCAATCCAACTTCAATAGCTTGATTTTTAATTTTTTGGTTCCATTTTGAATCTACAGAAAATTATGTGGTGTCTGGTTTCATTTTTAAAAATAGTTTTTTGTTTTTAAAAACAAAAAATTAACTCTAAAGTTGTTTGGTTAAACATTTTGTAAAATTGTTTTTGAAAATAAAAAACAACTTTTTAAAAGTTATAACTAAAAAGTCAAAAACAACTTTTTATTGTTTTTCACTATTTTTAAAACAAACTATACTTTTTCCCTCCAAACAACTATTTTATCCATTTCAAAAACATTACTAAACACGTTTACATCGATTTCCGTTTTTATAAACTATTTTTAGAAAACACTACCAAACATGTTTGCATTTTTTAAAACATCATTTTTAAAATATGATTTTTATTTTTAAAAATAATTTTCAAAAATATCATTTTAAAAACGATACCAAACGCGCCTTTAATGTTATAATAGATTGGGGACAAATTAAATTGACAGTAAAACAAAGGAAAAATTACACAAACATCACATGAATTTAATCAATATTACACTAAGTTGTAATTTTTACCAAAATTGTACATACTTCCCTTGCTTTTCATTGATTAAGTGTTAATTGACAGTTTAACTAACAATTTTTTTTAGTTAATTGACAGTTCTTGTTCTTGATCATTTAAAAAAAATAAATTAAAAGACTTATACGTACTTCATTTCAATTTTCCATTAATCCGTCTCTAGTCTTTACGGTCTTTCCATGGAAAGGATTTTTATTTTTCTTTAAAAAATGTTTTTTTTAAATAAAAATTGTTAATTAATTAATTTTATTATAATAAAATCTCAAAAATAATAATTATTATAATAAAATAATTAATTCAGTAGTAATTTGGACATTTTAAATTTTATGGTTAGTTAAACTGTCAATTAACATTTAGGCAACGAAAAGCAGAAGAAGTATGTGCAATTTTGATAAAACTTACAACTGAGTGTAATATTGATTAAACAAACAAAATCATTAATTTTCGGCTCCTACAAACAGGGAAAGGAACAATAAAAAGGTTTTTAAAAAAATTTGAAAATTGAAAATTTTGCTAAATGTGCAATAATTTGGTTGGTGAGAGACGCGCTCCTAAAGGTGAGTAGGGTTTGGTTGGATTTGTAGTTCAAAGTCAAAGGGATTCAACTCGAATCACGTGAGATTCTTACAGGCTGGGAGTGGGGTCCATCCTACGTGGAAGACGTTGAAGTCATCTTCAAACTAGTTATTTCAAGTGGGTTCCTTTTTACAGGGTTCTTTTGAGACGGTTGATTTAAGCCGTTGATTCGAGTGACTGAGGATATGGATTTGGACTTACAGCTGTAAATCTGAAACAAAAGTAGTCAAAAAGGTTGATGGCCCCCACTTTCCGTTTTAAAACGTTTTGTTTTGTGTTAAACAGCTCTGCCTTTCCTGTCATGTTTTAAACGCTCCTCAAAACCAATATTAAGCATATATATACTGTTCATGTACGAGAATGATTTTATTAATTTTATATATTATCATAATCTTTCTTCCCATGATTTCCATCCTTGCCCTTCACTTCACTAAATCAATTTTTCTTTTTAAAATCTTATTAGGGTCTGTCGGGACTCAAACAGATCGATCGTTGTAAAACTTTATTTTAATTAAATTTTTTTTTTTAACAGAAAACTTTTATTAGAAGCAAAAAGAAACATTAAACTTAAGAATCGTTCAATAAATACCTCTCTACACACGGAGGGTACTTTAACTCATAAACCACATACACACCCACAACATGCTCTAAGTGAGATAGAATGTCGTTGCAAAACTTTACATTATCAATTTATCACTATAATTGTATTTAACAATCTAATCAAGTTTTGTTAATCGGTAATCATATAAAAGAAAAACCGCTTAGTAATTCTTATATTTTCAACTTTTACATACATTAATGTTTTAAGTGACAAGTAACAGGAGAAATTTTCAATTGTCCACCCCTTTTGTACCCTATGTGTACCCTACAATATTGTACGCGTAGCTGTACTTGCAAGCTTGTGTACACTTAATTGCAATTGTCTTTTCAGTTTTTGGTGAGAAAAATTGCAATTGTCTTCAATATTGAAACATTTGATTAATCGGTCAATACTACATTTTCAATTCGCTAAAAAGATCTGAATTTAATCTTTCGGAAATTCTGTGTCCCTATCCTAATCACACCATCGCAAAAACTAATATAAATACACAGACCCAATACGGTCAATAGACAAAGTTGAGACAAAAGCAGAATCACTGAGCGACAACATTTCATTGGCTAGAAAAAAAAAATCCGATAATAATAAAATAATAATTAATTAACAATTAATTAACATATAAGCACTGGTTCTCGTTGAAACCCCAAACAACTTTACAAAAGCTACCTTCCAGGAAGTGCCCCCTTCCTCTTATTAAATCACATTCTGCGCCGAATCAGTTCATGCACCTTCCTCACTCTCTCTATCTCTCAAATATATAAAATCCAAACACACACATCGAATCACTCATTCTACTTTTGCTTTACATACACAACTAACACTTCTGATCTCTCTCTCTTTAACAGAGTTTTGTTTTGTTTTGATATGGAGCCTATGAACAGGTGTTCTTCTAATTCTACTTCGTCGTCAGATTCTTCGTCTTCGGAGACGTCGTCGACTTTTTCTGGTAATTATAATAGAACGCCGAGGAATAAAACCCAGAAACCTGAGAGAATCAAAGGTCCATGGAGCGCTGAAGAAGACCGAATTTTGACTAGGCTTGTCGAGCGATACGGGCCGAGAAACTGGTCTCTTATAAGTCGATATATTAAAGGGAGGTCTGGGAAATCTTGCAGGCTTCGGTGGTGTAACCAACTAAGCCCAAATGTTGAACACAGGCCTTTTTCTCCGGCGGAGGACGACACCATCTTGGCTGCTCATGCCCGGTACGGTAACCGATGGGCCACCATTGCCCGGTTGCTCCCGGGTCGGACCGATAATGCTGTGAAAAACCACTGGAATTCGACGCTGAAGAGGAGAGCTAGAGATCATCATCAACAACAAGTGCAACTACAAGAACAACAACAACAGCAGATCGTGAACTTTAACGGCGATAACGGTAGTAGTAGTACTAACGGCGTCGCATCAGGATCTGATTATCATCATCAGCATCAGAATCAGCAATCTGATATGGGATTACAGCTGGAAGATGATGCGCTGACCGCGTTGACTCTGGGGCCGCC
Organism: Acer saccharum; assembly: GCA_030490815.1. Lineage (NCBI taxonomy): Eukaryota > Viridiplantae > Streptophyta > Magnoliopsida > Sapindales > Sapindaceae > Acer > Acer saccharum. The sequence continues at coordinate 38,287,738 of CM059872.1, forward strand.
GGGGAGTACTGGTGGAGCGGCGGTGGCGGCGGAGGAGGAGAGGAGGACGGAGAGCATGCCGGCGGGGTTTTGGGATGTGATGAGGGATGTCATAGCGAGAGAAGTGAGAGATTACATGAGTTCGACGACGACGTTGTCCGAAACTTCATCAGGATTTCATTGATTAGAAAAACAAATCCCCAATGTTTTAATTAATTTAGTGGTTTACTTTTTTAGTTTTCGATTAATTAAACCAATCCAATGTCAATATCATGAATATGCCCTAGCTCAAGGCCATTGATCATCGAAACTTTTGATCTTTGTATTGTGGAATTACAACCTGTCACCAACGAAGGAAAAAAGAATTTGATTTAAAGGGTAATTAACTATAATTTGTTAAGATCTGTTTTTGTCTTTTTGGCTTTGTTTTTTCTTGCTGATAATGAATCATATGATGCCACGTCACACTATTCAATGCATGGATTGGTTAATAACCATGCAAAGTTCATATTCAATTAATTAACTAGTTAACTTGCTATAACTGGAAAGTTGTAGCTTTGCATATGAGCTGGATCTCCAATTAATTAAAAAGAGTCTTGTTGTATTAAGAAAACGAGATAAGTTTGAATTCATGTGAATTTTATAAGCATTAAGTGGTCTAAATTTTTTGTCCCTATTCAAATTTATCGCAAAACAAAACAAAACTTCCAAATTCGAGAAAATTTGAGGACATAAGGTGATACTTGATCGATAGCAATCGTTATTGTACCGAATGTGCGTTTTGATGGATATTTAGTAATGTTTGATTAATGTAAGAATTTTCTTTTCCGTGTTCATTGAATTTGATAAAGAAGTTTGTATACTTCTAATTAAACTAAAGCATATATTGCAGTAAACAAAATTAGATGAATTTAATAACTAATTAATAGCTGAAAATTAGCTTTATAAGTTTATTATGCACAAAAGATCGAAAAAAGAACTATCATAAAATGTTTGTGTTATAGAAGTTTCATTTTGTCTCCATATTTACCACATCATCAGTTTTCACACTATTGTCATTCAGGAGTAGAAACAGCCTTTACTTTATGTGATCACAGAAATAAAAAATAAAAAATAAAATTATATGTATAGAATCTCAATATGACAATATATGAACAACTACAAAATAAATCGATGGACGACAAACCCATAAAACAAATATCGTTTTCTATTACTACTTTCCAAATCTCCATAATAAAACATATTATTAGTCTCAATTGAACACTGTAAATGAATCAACAAAACATTTTTCAACAAAATAAAACACACTCATTCTCGACCATACATGCTCCAAACATCAATCTCACGTTTTATTGAATAGAAATGTTTCTGAAATGTTTCTCCATTGAATTTGAAAAAACATATATACAAATTTACCGGGAAAAAGACTATAAAAAAGTCTAAAAAAAATGTGGACCACCCATTGTCTTGGTAGTTGAAGACTTACACTCCCCGTCAACCCACCAAGTATAAACCTTATATATGTATATATTGTTCTATGATTTTATCACTGTCTATATAACTGAAATAAATGTAGTGAGACGTTTCCGGTGTTTTCCTTTCAATTATGTATAGAAGTAGATATCCGGATCTTACTTGAAGTAATTAATATTGTTAGGTCTCAGTAAATTAATTGTTTTTTTTTTTAAAAGACGTGGACCATCCATGATGAAAACGGAGTCTTACTTTATTGGAAGAGTAGAAAAGCAAAGCAAAGCAAAGCACGTAACAGAGCCACACAGTTTCTTCGAATAGAAAGCAAATATATATGCTCATGAGCTGCTGTGTCCCACTTTATAGATGCACCTTTTGTTTTTTTTTTTTTTTAATAGGATTTATTGATAGGCATGCATGCATGTTTTAAATGTGTCAAACCCTCTCTGTCTGTCTTCTACAAACAATATTTTAACCAAGGTTTTATAATTACCCAATAAAGAGTACTTGAAATTGGCAAAACGACCCTGTGTTGAGGACATGTTTTGGCTGGAGGAATTTCCTCCCTATGTTAGTTCCTTTGTTGCGACTGATTGCCGTGGCTGTTTGTAATTGTTGTTTCCCTCAAAAAAAAAAAAAAAAAAAAAAAAATGAAATTGCAAAACGACCTGAATTATATAGATATAAATATATATGAACTGCATTAGATATATATATTCTTATCATGACCATGATCTAGACTCTTTGAGTTGTTTGAATCTGTTTTATTATTATTATTATTTTCAAACACGAAGGCTTGAAGCTTCAAAAAATGGAGTTTGATGATCATTGGACAAAATTAAAGGTGGACTGTATAATTAATGTTATCTTTAGTTCTGATTTGATAATTGGAAGCACTATAGTTCTGGAGCCGGAGTGAGGGCCGGAGAGAGGGGACCATATATAAGGGTGTCGCCCTCCTTCCATGCGTGAATCTTCTATGTTAATATAATGGTTTCTTCGGACAAAAATTTCTGACTCCAATTCTCCAGAACAATTTCCATAAGAGTAAGAGCATCCCAAACAAGGCTCCCTATTTTTTCCTTATATTTAGGGAGTCAGTTGTACTTTTTACGAATAAGAAATCATATAAGAAGTGAAGACTACAACAAGCCTCCCTAAAAATAGCTCCATATTATTATTTATTTATTTTTAAATAAAAAAGAAATATTATTATTTATTGAAATATCAATAGTATTTATACAAATAATAATAATAATATTTGGGTTAAAAAGAGCTTTTGCAATTTGGGTTAAAAAAAAAGAATTTAGCAGTGGTTAGCCATTGGAGAAAGTAAATATAAGAAAAAAAGATGAATTATTTGGGTTTAAATAAAAAGAATTCAGGTTAAATAAAAAATAGGGAGGATGAATTTGGACCATTGGATATGAATGATGTGGACTCATCTTGACCACACATTTCATTTGAGGAGTACGTGATAAAAAAATAATAGGGAGGATGTCTTCCCTCCCTACATTTGAGGAGCCTTTGGCCGGAATAAATTTTAGGGAGTGGGATAGGGAGCCTATTAGAGCATATTCCGGTTCATCCTCCCTAAATATAGTCAAAGAAGTTGCAAATTCCGGCCTATTGAGGGTGCTCTAAGATGCCTAAAACTATTGCAACAACTTGTTTAATGATTAGTAATGGAGGTCATATCAATCTTATCAAAAGTTTCACTAGAGACCTAATAATACATTTATCTTTCAACCAAAAAAAAAAAAAGTTTTCACTAGCTTGAAACCTTATACATTGAATAAACTTTTGACATAGTAATTAATTAATGGCTAGAGCTGGTTTAATTTAATTATGCGTTATTCTTCCTGCCCATCGATCATGTCATGCATCGAGTGATTAATGCGGGGTGGGTGTGTGTGGCCCATTTTATGTCAAATATGCCACCAATTTCCAGGCTTCCAGCTATAGCTTTTGCTAATTTCTTTTAACAATTGACAAATATAGTGCATGATAAGGTTGGTATATTATTGTACTGTTCTTCGTCCTTTTTATTAGCGTCTTTTTTTGACTTGTAGTTTATTCTTCTGTCCAGTACTACTACTAATTAATAGAGGTGAGAATCAGCTTTATTTAGGTCTTTGTTTCAACTTTCAACGACTTTAAAGATTGATTGGTTAGTACTGATTGAGTGAGTTGGCTTCGTATAATCATATGTCGTGACTCGTTGAGCGCAAATTGACATTGCCAGTACTACTGCATGCAGGAACAGAAGATTACGTACTATTGCCAATCCCCAATCCATCCCCACAATTTTATAAAATTAGATGGGGTGTATTTAGCATCAATCAAGGGTTACTACAGCCCTACAGGCCCAACAGCTGATTTTAGATATGGCCAAATTTCATAAGAGTAATTAGGGGTTTAGGGATGGTATGTGTATATAATACTTGATGAATCTCAACTCGTTAACAATTACTTAAAACATGGAAGGTATGTAAAGCTACAAAATAAAAAAATTCTATTGTTGTAATTGGGTATAAGTAAGTAGACGGACTCTATACTTATTTCTATAACCAATTAAAAAAGAAAATTAACGGGCTAATTCAATAACATGATTCAATCGTGGTCCTCTCAAGCGACTGTTTATTCTGGGCTGATAATCAAACCTATAAATATAAAACATTGAACATAAACAGTGTGTTCCCTGTCGTCACATACGGTTTTGTTTAATAGATAATCTCTATCTGAACCAACGAGGCGATGGCACAGCGAAGAACTTCATGCCACGTTTGCAGTAAAGGCCATGGCTCTGACTACATGCAAAGTAGTAAGGCCTCCATTGGTTCAACGCCACAGTGAATCCCACGCCACTTCCTTGTCTAGCGCCTGCTAGTAGCTTCGCTCTTCTGAAATCACACGTCATATAGCTATATAAATCCGGCATCAAGTATACGTCCACAGCCGAGGAACTCTTGCTCGGTGCTCCGTATTTGAACACTGCATGCATGCAAATTTATTATCAGCCAAAAACAAAATATTAACGAAATACTTATATAAATTAACTAGAGTATAATTAGTTGATAATACTGACCAAGTTTGTCATTTATGTGAAAGGGGTTATTCTGGAAAGCCCACTTAGTGTAGTTGAACCCTGAACGCCATTTTTTGTTTCCTCCGACGACAACAGTCTTGGCTTGACTCACTCCCAATAGAGATGCAGTTACGAGGAGGACAATAGCTTGAGCAACATTAATGCTGAGAGCCATCTTCATTCTCAAAAATCTTAAAATGGGTTCTAATTAAGCCAAATATAAGTGAAAATGAGATGATTATTGTGACTTGCGATGGAAGCATAAGCTGGTGGTGGGTGCTTTTATAGGCCAATTAAACCTACCGCACATTGTTCAAAGTAAACTGAGAAAGGTTGGCAAGTAAAGAGGAAAATAATTTAACTTAATTTTTAAAATTTTTTTAGTCGTAGTTTTTGAGTTATGTTTAGTTCCTAAATAATTCTTTTCTCATATGCTAATTACCTTTAAAGTCACTCTGTTCATCAGATTGATTGTAGTCTAGATACACCCGGAAAATGGGTGGGTGCAATTGTCCATTGAAAGGTTGACTAGAAAATTTTGGTCATAAGGAGATTGGGTGGATGTCCATTAAGAGAAGAAAATAATAATCACTAATGCTATTCAACCCAAATATGTAGTCCAAAAACCAACTCTAAGAGTATCTCCAATATAAAAGTGGTTTGCATACCAATAATCGTTGATATGACAACAATGTCAAAAGACTTGCTTCATATGTGGTATAAAAATAGACTTGATAGACAATTAACTAAAAATTTAGTCTTTAATACTTCCATCTAAAACACATTATTTTGAAGACGTGTCCATTTTTTTTTTTCTTGTTTTATTTTATATTTTATTTCCTTACCAAAAATAGATGAAAAATTAATATCAGTTTTAAATACTTGCTGAGTCAACTGAAAAAAATAGCTATGTAACAGACCGTCTGAAAATAGACGGTCATGTTGACAATATCTAATATTTTTTTTGTCACGTCAGCTTGAGGTTGAATATACATAGCTGCATTGAAGAAAGATTTATTAACATAATATCTATTAATCCTACGTGGCATCTTCTTTTTTTTACAAGCCACTTTTACATTTAAGATGCTTTAATGAATTTTTTTTTTTTTTTGAAAAGACTATTTATTAAAAACAGGCCAAAGCCAGAGCTCGAAAGAGAGCAAACAAAGCACAAACAACAGGCAAAGACCAAATGGAAAAAGAACACCCTAAGAAAACAACGCAGCAAAACAGAGCACCAACAACCCCTAGAACAAAAACAAAGCACAAAAACAACAATAGCAACAGCAACAGACCACATGCAGCATCAAATGTCGCCCCATTCCACAAAGTCCCTAGTTAAGTTAGCTCCCATCTTTGCCAAACTATCGGCAAAAGAATTGAAAATTCTTGAGTCGAACACGACCTTTATGCAACCAATAGACTGGAGATGCTTTAATGATGTGTCAAGTGATTTGTTCTTGCCATATCATTCACTATATCATCCCATGATTTGTATGGTGATGACAACTCATTTGCTACATTATTTTGGTTAAATTTTGAATTATTTTTTTGGGTGAATCTTTATTTAGGTCTTTGTTTCAACGACTTTAAAGATTATTTGTCCTTGCAACCTAAGATTGACTGGTGAGTACTGATTGAGTGAGTTTGCTTCATATGTCGTGACTCGTGAGCGCAAATTGACATTGCCAGTACTACTTATGAAGCTGCATGCAGGAAAAGAAGATTGCTATTGCCAATTGCCTATCCATCCCCCCAATTTTATAAAATAGATGGGGTGTATTTAGCATCAATCAAGGGTTAGTACAGGCCCAACAGTTGATTTTAGAAATGGCCAATGGGATGTGTTCTAATAAATTTTCCTAAATCCATACCCAAATTTCATTTTTGAGTAATTCGGGGTTTGGGAGGGTATGTGTGTATATCACTCGATCAATCTCAACTCGTTAATAATTAATTAAGGACTCAAATCATCTGTTAAAAAATAGTATTTAAATTTGTGTCTAACCAATTAAATTGGGACATATATCTACATTTATGAAAGAAGTAGAAAAAAAATAATTAAATGTAGACATATGCCCTAATTTGTTTGTGAGACACAAATTATGACACCATTTTTGAATAGATGATATGATTCCGGCACTTAAAACATGGAATGTAGGTAAAGCAACACAAATTTTATTCTATTGTTGTAATTGGGAACAAGTACACAGACTTTATACTTATTTCTATAACCGTCTTATTCAATAACATAAAATTAACCGTCTTATTCAATAACATGATTCAATCGTGGTCTTCCCAAGCGATTGTTTATTCTGAGCTGATAATCAAACCTATAAATATAAAACATTGAACAAAAACTGTGTGTGTTCCCTGTCGTCACGTACGGTTTTGTTTATTAGATGATCTCTAATTGAACCAACGTGGCCATGGCACAGCGAAGAACTTCATGCCATGTTTGCAGTAAAGGCCATTGCTCTGACCACATGCAAAGTAGTAAGGCCTCCATTGGTCCAACGCCACAGTGAATCCCTCACCACTTAATTTTGTAGCGTCTGCCAATAGCTTCGCTCTGCTGAAATCACACGTCATATAGCTATATAAATCCGGCATCCAGTACAAGTCCACAGCCGAGGAACTCTCGCTTGGTGCTTCGTATTTGAACACTGCATGCATGCAAATTAATTATCAGCCAAAAACAAAATAATAACGAAATACTAAATATAAAAATTAACTAGAGTTTAATTAATTAGTTGATAATACTGACCAAGTTTGTCATTGATGTACAAGGGATTATTCTGGAAAGCCCAATCAGTGTAGTTGAAGCCTGAACGCCATTTTTCGTTTCCTCCGACGACAACAGTCGTGGCTTGACTCGCTCCCAATAGAGAGGCAGCTACCAGGAGGACCATAACTTGTGCAACGTTAATGGTGAGAGCCATCTTCATTCTCAAAAATCTTAAAATGGGATCTAATAATTAAGCCAAATATGTGAAAATGAGATGGTTATTGTGACTTGCGATGGAAGCATAAGCTGGTGGTGGGAGGATTTTATAGGCCAATTAAACTTACCACATTGTTCAAAGTAAACTGAGAAAGGTTGGCAAGTAAAGTGGAAACTAATTAAACTTGATTTTATTTTAATATCCGTAGTACTTTTTGAGTTCCTTAATTCTTTTCTCATAGTCTAATAACCTTAAAAGTCACTCTGTAAATCATCAGAGTGCTTTGTAGTCTCGATACAGCCAAAAAATAAATAAATGGGAGGGTACAGTTGTCAACTGAGAAGTGTTGACAAGAAAATTTTGGTCAGAAGGAGATTTGGTGGTTGTCCATTAAGAATTTAAGATAAGGAAAAAAAATTGGTGGGTCTGAATTGGGGTTGTTGGACTGTTAAAACGTTAAAATATATACCTGAGTTATCGTCAATCAACGCGTTCTATTTTCGACCACAGGCCGCCATGGGAGTCTTTCATGCAAAGTTAACAAATTATACCAACTCAGTTGTCACTTTGAGCTTCATGTTAAATCAGCTTAATTATCAAGATAATAGATTAATAGTAGTGTTAGACATTTAACTCATACCTAGCTAAACAGTTAAACTTCCTATATATATATAGCAATTTAATTTACATGATATGATAAATATTATTCAACCTGTTATATGTATTAATTAATTATTTAAATAAACACATCACTAAATTAGGAATATGAGCATTCTTGATATACTAAAAGTTCGTGAAAAACTGAATTGATTGAAAAGAGTTGTTACAAGAGATGCAGAGGTTCATCAAAATGATGCAAGGGTTTATTAGAAAGTTAGTGGGGATTACTAGCTAGTACCAGCTTTCTGTTTGTTTAGACTTTTAATGGAATATGGAATATTGTCATGATATTGAAATTATCATCATTTTTAAATTTAAATATTTTAGTCTTCGGAAGAAATCTTAAACTTGAAGTATGAATGCCGTTGCCAACAAGAGCGTTAGCTGAGCTGGTAGATGGACGAACCTGTGGCTTAGGTAAATGACTCTCAGGTCAGCGGCTCGAATCCTATTAATAACGAAAAAAAAAAAAAAAAAAGTATGAATGTCATTTCGTGCAGATCGATCGTCGAAATAATGAAAATTAATTGTATCATTTTTGCATTATGAATACAAACATAATATGTAAAACCAAGGACTTTATACGTATAAAGTTATAATGTTATCTTAACAACTTAAGAAATAAGTTTAAATCGACGAGATGAGGTTGGTCTGGTGGTAAACCCCTTACACCTACATCATGAGGTTTCGGATTCGAGTCCTCCCTCTCCCTTTAAAACCCTAAATTTTATGTAATAGTGTAATACTTCAAAAAAAATAATAAATAAATAAAAAAGTTTAAATCAATTTGCAATTATGTGAAGCTTATAAGAATTTTAAAAATATAAGGTTTGTACAAATAAAATCACATTGTTATTTTTATATACTATGCAAATAATTTAACCAAACACACAAGTCAAAAATCACATAACAATTAAGTAATTAACATCAAGTATCCATCTACCAAAACTATAAATTCCTAATTCCTTATCTTAAAAAACTCTTATTTTCACGTCTCCAGTAGAAATTTCCCAAAATCCAATCCGAGATTCATTTTCGTTGTAATACTTGAAAACGCTTGTGGTACTGGAGGGCTCATGCACATCAGTTGTTTGACCTACTTGTTTCTATTGAGCATGACACAATGGAGGGTGTTTTTGCTATTTTATGGATATATAAATTTTGATTGCATTGAAGTGATCATATCTATTTATATAGTGTCCTGATAGATGATGAATAAGTACATTTTTCCATAAGAGAGTTCCATAATACTAGATTTCAAAGTATCAATGATAATGATGAATACTAATATGATAATGTATCTGGATTGACCTTTTAAGTTTCAAGAATCATCTTTGAACCTAGTCTATTTTGGTTATTGTGTCAATTATTATTTTTAATTTTTAGGTTCATTATTAATTATTATGCATGTAACTATGGCTAGAAGAATATAAGTTTCAAGAGTCAATTTTGAACCTAGTCTATTTTGGTTGTTGTGTCAATTGTTATTTTCTAAGTTCATTATTAATTACTATGTATGTACCTATGGCTGGAGGGATATTCCATGCCCTCTATATAAGTTTTAAGCTTGTATGAAGAAAGATAGTTGAGTTATAATACAGAATTTTCTAAGAACAATCGTTCTTGTTATCTTGCTCCATTTCTTTGGTGGATTCCATTAAGTGTGAGTCCTTTTAGTTATGTATCCTTTGTTGAATACTTAAAGGTGGTGATATTCTATATCCCTTTTATGATTTAACTTTGGTGGTAAGCTTTATCTACTTTTCATTAAGTTTCCTTTGGGTGGTGATTTCTATATCCCTTTACAGATTTGGCTTCCATTTTCCTTCCGCTTGTTGTTCTTCGTGCTTTCAAATTTATCCCAGTATTAGATTCATTAGTGTCTCTTGTGTCTCTCCTATCCTTCCATTTATCTGGTATCAATCAATTAGTTGAGAGGATTTCAGGTGCTAACTTCGACGGACTCTGTTTCAGTTTTCAGAGAGTTTGAGCCAAGGGTTTGTATAGTGATGGTTATAAGAGTAGATTCCTATAAGAATTTTATTTTTTTAAATCTAACAGTCTCTTCTTAAAAGACAAATTTTATTGGATTTTAATTTTCCTTTAGAGAGGAGTGGGGCGATGTTGAGTGGTTGCCGCGGCTAGGGGAAAACTTACTGAACCTCTAGATATCTGATGATCAACTAATTAGAAATCCTGATGTCCATTGTTCTATATATGCAATGTAGCAGTCAGGTGATATAGAAATCAACTTTTTTTTTTTGTAGTTTAATATGTTTACCTGTTTTAAATTCCTGTTTCTGTATTGGATTCTACATCACAGATCTTGTTCAGATTTCCAAAAGTTTATATATGCAATTTGATACTTTTTCATTCAAAAAAAAATCAATCACAATTTTTAGTGATTTAGATTCTACGTACAATCGTACATCTTAGTGATGTAGATCAAATTAATTAAGACGGGGCTGATCATTTGTGATATTTTTAGTTGTCTATGCATGCAGTTCCTTCATTATGACATTGGTTATGCTCCTCTTGATTTGTACATACAGTTGGACAAAAATATTTTTTTTGAACAGCAAATTTTAGTAGAAAGGAACTCCCTACAACCAAGCAATGATGAACAAACGATCACCCAACAAGCAACATGGGAACCGAAACACCAAGCCACAAGAAAAACCCAAAAAACGACGAAAAAGAGGACAAAGATCGAATCCCTGAGAAAAAAATCGCTGTCTCTGAAAAGTGAAAACAAAAATCGCTGCCAACCAATGAACGAAACACCGCAAGAAAGGCTAAAACAGGCAGCTCATATTGGGAAGGCCTTGGCAATTAGACAGGTATATATATATTCCTACATGTTGTGGCAGGTCTCTCTCACCATCTTTTCAAGATCATAAACCGCCCAACGAAAAACAGAGATTAACTAGATTAAATGGAGTCCAAATAAGCCAAAACTTCATGTCATCAACGAAATTAATTATTTTATTCAATATAATTGATCTTGCAAATGATGAGAAACAAACACACAGACTAATTTCTATAACTAAAACAACATCATAATAACTAAAACATATAAACTCCTTATTCAATGATATTCAATCGTCTTCCGTCCTCCCCAACGGTTGTTTATTCTGAGATCGAGCTGATGATGATCAAAACTATATAAAGAAAAAAAAAAAAAAAAAAGCATTGAACAGAAACTGTGTGGTTTGGTTTATTAGATGATCTCTATTTGAACCAACGTGGCCATGGCACAGCGAAGAACTTCATCCCTTGTTTGCAGTAAAGGCCATTGCTCTGACCACATGCAAAGTAGTAAGGCCTCCATTGGTCCAACGCCACAGTGAATCCCTCACCACTTAATTTTGTAGCGTCTGCCAATAGCTTCGCTCTGCTGAAATCACACGTCATATAGCTATATAAATCCGGCATCCAGTACACGTCCACAGCCGAGGAACTCTCGCTCGGTGCTTCATATTTGAACACTGCATGCATGCAAATTAATTATCAACCAAAAACAAAATAATAACGAAATACTAAATATATAAATTAACTAGAGTTTAATTAATTAGTTGATAATACTGACCAAGTTTGTCATTGATGTACAAGGGGTTATTCTGGTAAGCCCACTCAGTGTAGTTGAAGCCTGAACGCCATTTTTCGTTTCCTCCGACGACAACAGTCGTGGCTTGACTCGCTCCCAATAGAGAGGCAGCTACCAGGAGGACAATAGCTTGAGCAACAATAATGCTGAGAGCCATCTTCATTCTCAAAAAGAAATCTTAAAATGTGTTCTAATAATCAAGCGAAATTAGTGAAACTGATAGGATGGTGTTGCGATTTGCGATGGAAGCATAATGTGGTGGTGGGGGATTTTATAGGCCAATTTCACCTAACGCATTGTTCAAATAAGTAAACCCGCTAGCCACTAGCCAGTACAGCCAACTTTTCTCAGTTTGGCAAGTAAAGATAAAAACTATTATTTTTTTTTTTTAATTGGTAGTTTTTGAGTTGCGTTGAGTTCCTTAATTCTTTTCTCATAGGCTAATTACCTTAATGTCACTCTGTAGCTAGTCTCCATACAGGTACAGCCAGAAAATTGGAGGTCTCGATTGTCAATAGAGAGGTAGTTGACCAGAAAATTTGGTCGGATGGAGATTGGGTAAATGCCCATTAAAAGAAGAAAATATATGGTGGTATGATGAATGATGAGGCATTGAAGTCTGAATGGGGGTTGTTGGACTGTTAAAACGTTAAATTCTCCTAGTTCCTGTTTACCATCGAAGTAAACTTGATATGTAATTTTTTATGTTTAGGTGTTAATAGATTAAAAAAAGACGAAAAAAAAAAAAAAATTACGTGTTGATCGAGGATCACCAAATGCCACAAACATTGATACTAGTAAGTGACCACCGGGACCGGGAGCCTTTCATAGTTTCAACTTTCATGCAACATTAATAAGTTATCAGAACTCATCATCACAGTAAATTAATAAGATAAAGTATAATCAATATGCATACATTTTGTAAATATCATATACACCAAATGTGTAACAGGAAGGCCGATTAAATGAAGATGTGTGACAGGAATCAGGATCACAAGAAAGGCAATTACTTGAAGTGAGTTGAATTGTTGATACAAGAAATGCGGGGTTTTATCAAATTTGTGGTGAAAAAAGGATTGTAGCCATGCAAAAATATTAGAAATATTTAGTTTTTATTTTATTTTATTTTATTTATTTATTATTATTTTTTTTTTATGACAACTCATTTACCACATTATTTAAATTGAATTTTGGGTTAATTTTCTAGGTTGTATAGTATTACTTAATAATAATAATAATAAAATAAAGAGTAAATGCTATATAACCCAAAAAATTAACTCAAAATTCAACCCAAATGATGTAGCAAATGAGTTCTCATCATCACACAAATCATAGGGTGAATGATATGGCAAGAACAAATCACTTGCCACATTATTATTGGTTTTTAGACTAAATTTTTAGGTTAATTAGCATTAGTATAAAATAAAATAAAAATTGGTGGTACGATATTGAATGAGGTTTTGAAGTTTGAATTGGGTAGTTGGACTGTTAAAACGTTAAAATACCTGAGTGAGCAGCTTTCAGGTTGGCAAATGCTACAAACATACCACAAGCCGCTGGGAGTTTACAAGTTAATAAATTGTACGAAGTCAGTCGTCACGGCATGTCAGTTTTTCAAGATAATAGTAGTGCAAGACATTCAAACTTATACCTTAACTTCGTATATAGAAATTTAATTTCTATGACATGATAAATGTGATAAATCAACATGTAAAATATGTATCAATTTATCAAATAATATATCTTTTAAAAAAAATTATCAAATAATATATATCACTAAATTAGGGGTGCGTCCAGCGTCCCGTAATCGTTTTTCATTTACTGTTTTTCGAAACGAAAAATGAAAATGAAAACGGTGTTTTTGGTTTCAATTTCAAAATTGGAAAACGCGTATAGTAAAATATGCTGCAAGCTGTATTTTGAAAATAAAAACACTGAAAACGCGCACGTCTGGTAACCAAAAAAATATCAAAATTTGACAATAATTCATTTCAAATAATTATTAACTAAGTCACAATTTATTATTAAATAAAAATTAATTAAAGAATTTAAAATTTTCCAACAAGAAAACCTCTTTTTTAGTTACATCTGTCAAATTCACTCTACTGAAAAATCCAACAAACTATTTTAACCTTATCGCAATCATCATCATCACTTAAACAAGATTTTTTTTTTTTTATAAAAAAAATATAAATTAAATGAAAAACGGTTTAAGTGTTTTTTTTTTATCCCTTAGAAATAACACTTTAAAAAAAGAAGAAAAATAACCTTATCCAGTACTTTAAAAAATGAATTTAAAATCTTTAAAAAAGAAAAAAAGGAATTTTTTTAAAAGAAAAAATAGAAGAAGAGCGTATCGGTGGCTCCCAACGCCGGAGGAGGATTTCGCCTCCTCTGGCGTTGGCTCATGGAGAAGAAGAAGAAGATGAGGGAAGAAGAAGAACAAGGCCTAACTTGCGCGAACGAAGAACAAAAAAAAGTGAGAAAAAAATGAACTAAAAAAAACAAAATTAAAAATATGAAAAACAGTTTAAACATGTTTTCCGTGTTTTTCAATTTTAACAATGGTTTGTTTTTCATTTTGTTTTTGTTTTTTAAAAATAAAATAAGAAACGGTTAACAAACGTAAATTTGAAATCGTTTTTGAAATATGAAAACAAAAACACCCCTGAAAATAGCTACCGAACAGCCCCTATAATTTTTTAGCATTACTGATAATGATATGCTAAAAGTTTCAAGGAAAAACAAATTGCTTTGAAGAGAGTACTTGTTACAACTTACAAGAGATGTAGGGGTTTATTAGAAAGTTAGTGGGGATTACTAGTACTGGCTTTGTTTGTTTAAACTTTTAATGGAATATTGTCATATTGGAAGAAGCTTTATATTTCTGAATCACTTATATTAATGTTTTAATGCGAGATGTAATTGAAGTATAATTATTTTTAAATTTAAATATTTTAGTCTTTGAAGGAGATCCTAAACTTGAAGTATTAAAATTTAAATATGCCATTTGGTGCATCTACATATTTGATAATTGAAATTAATAATGAAAATTGTATATTCTTTGCATTATGAATACAAAAAAATAAATAAAAATAGGACTTTTACACTTATTAGAGCATCTCCAACCCATCGCCATTCTCCAAATTGCCGCATCAAAACATTCTCCAACCCATCGCCAATCAGCTGCACTACTTTGTTGAAGGAGATGGAGCTGTGCTAGATCAAGCGTAGCTTGTAGAAATAGCGTAGCTCTTGCCCTTTATTTATTATTTATTTTTAATCCCTAAATTTTTAGTTATTACACATTGACCTAATTCAATAAAATGTATTATATTTGTATCCTTTATTTAAATGTTTTGTTAATCACAGTTTTACACATATTCAATCAATTTTTTTCTAATTGTATCCCTTTTTATTATTTAATGCTTTTGTTTAATTTATATTTGTTTTAATTTAATTATTATTTATACTAATATTTATAATAAACTAAAATTAAGTATATAATACAAAAATTACTAAAATTTAATAAAGCAACACACAACATTAATAAAAACATTAAAAACATGAAGGAAAAATACAATAGAAATTACAACAACATATTACAACAACAATTTAGTACTCCGGGAGATGATTTGTGGATCCTCCAAGATCATTGAAATATTGGCCAAAATAACTAGAGGAATTTTGAGATCCTTGGCCTTGTTGAGCTCTTTTTGCCATAATTTTTTATCGTTCATTTCGAAAAAACTCACGTACGCTTGGATCGGGTTCAGAATTCAAATCTTTTAGTAAAATCTTATTTTCCTCCCGAAATTGAACCGCTGCCCATTTTGCCGATTCATTTTGAGCTCATATATATCATTTGGATTTCGTAATTTTTTTGCCTATCTGCAGTGCCTTTTTTCAAAATTTCCGTGAGTTCATGACTATCTTGTTTGAGGATCATATGGAAGCGCCAACACCAGAAGTTGAGAGGGCGATAGATGAAAATACCCAATTTTAAGAATTTCTAGCTCGACATAGACAAACGAAGGATAAAGAAGCTCATATTGCACTCCAAAATACATTAATTGATCATTTGTGGGATGAATATACTAATTCAGATAATTAAATGATGATCAATATGTACTTTTTTGTATTTTTTTATTTATTTTATGAAATGTAATGCCGAAGTTCAATTAATAATAAATGTAATATTTTAGTTAATTAAATTTAATTTCTTAATTTACTAATTGTTAATTTCTTAACTTATAGTAATATTATGTTAATTTCTTGACTTATTATAATATTATGTTAATTAAGAGGTGAAATGTTAATTGTTGAGAAATAATAAAAAAGGGGATATTTAAGGAATATTCTTTTTAGAGTAACATTTGTTGCAATGGGTTGGAATGGAAAAAAAAAAAATTGGTGTGGTGTGAAATTTGCTGCAAAGTTGTAACAAATTGATGCAATGGGTTAGAGATGGTCTAATGTTATATCAGCAACTTAAGAACTAAGTAGAAATCAATTTGCAATTATGTCGAGTTTATAAGAATTTATAAAATATAATATTTGTATTTTAAATCAAATAAAATTGTTATTTTTATATACTATGCAAATAATTTAACAAAGAAACCCACAAGTCAAAATTCACGTAATCAAATATATCCATATACAAAAACTATAAAATTCCTAATTTCTTATCTTAAAAAATTCTTAATTTCACGCGTCCGGTGGAAATTGCCCAAAATCCAATTCGAGATTCATTTTTCTTGTAATACTCAAAAACGCTTGTGGTGAAGGGATCACGTCCTTAGTTGTTTGACCCACTGGCTTCTATTGAGCATAACACAATGGAGGGTGTTTTGCTAATTTATAGATAACTTTTGATTGCATTGAAGATTTGAAGGGGGCCATCCTGTAAGCGTTTTCCATTTGCTGTTTTTCGAAAAGAAAAATTAAAATGAAAACAGTGTTTTTGGTTTTAATTTCGAAATCCGAAAACGCGTCTGGTAGCATATAATAAAAGTTGGATTCTGAAAATGAAAACAAAAAAAACGCATTTGTTAGGTTAACCGAAAAAAAAATCAAAATTTGAAATATCAATTTTGCATTATGTTTAATATTATAACAACTTTAAACAAATTGATTAAATAATTAACCAAGAGAGCATCAGTGGATCTGGATTGATCTTTGACCTCTCAGATCAGATCCAACTCAACTCCAAGCTTCACTTGACCTCTAAGAGGTATTTCTCTGCTCGATCCCATTTCTTGTTAATCATACACACCACAAAATAATTCATATCAAGCTCCAACCTTCACCGACAAAAGCTACAATCATTAATAGTAGTAATTGAAGAAGCCCCAAAGAAGAAGAAGAAGACCAGATCGGGAAAAAGAAGAAGAAGAAGAAGACCATATCGATGGTGAAGACGAAGAGCGGATCGGCGGGCCTCCGGCGTCGGAGCTAGATCGGTGTCGCCAGCGTCGGTTGCTCTAAGAAATTTGGAAGAAGAAGAACATAAGCAGAAGAAGAACCAATGAAGAAGACAAAGAACATCGTCGAAGAGGAAGGAAAAAAAAAGGTGATTTTAAAAAAAAAAAAAAAAAAAAAAAAAAAAAAAAAAAAAAAAAAAAACAAAGTGAAACAAAAACAAAAACAAAGAAAACATGTATTTGGTGTTTTTCAAAATTTTCACTTTTAACACTGATTTTGTTTTTCATTTTATTTTTGTATTTTGGAAACAAAATAAAAAATGGTTAACGAACGCGAATTAAAAATCGTTTTTGGAAAACAAAAATGAAAACGGCTGAAAAACATGCAGTAAATTTTGTGTCATAAGAGATAGTTTCTCAAGACTAGATCTGAAAATATCACTAGGACATATATGAGTAATAACTTTCTAAAGAATATGAGTAAAACTAAATATATATCTTTCAAAAAAAAAAAAACTAAATATATATTGTTATTCCCTTTTGAATATATGTATGTTCTGTATTGTGTGTGCCTTCTTATGATCACGTTGCTTCAATTTGTATGTATCTTTATACAATCATATCTCATTGTCATGTCTCCTCTCTTCTATCTTATTTCTTGATCTTGTTTTTTAAACCTAATTTGTGCTCCTCTTTATATAAAGGAGATGAGATAGTTTGTGTCGGCCTATGTTTAGGCTTGTCTTTTGAATGTTTTGACTGCTTTGAGAGCATTCAATGGTGATGCGGCAGTTGTCTTTTCCTTGTTTTTGTGCTGGTTGTAATGTTTTCGTGGCCCTTCTCTATTTGTTTTGTTCTATTTTCTGGGGATCTATTCCCTCTTAATAAAATATGCAGTTAAAAAAATAAAAATAAAAAAAGTGACTAACATTAGTTTTTTTTTTTTAACATCAAACTTTATTAGAAAGAAAACCAGCAGCAAACAACACCAGCAACCAACACAACACCAGAAAAACATTAGTACATTACCAATTTACCATATATCAAGTTTTATTTTGTTACATTTTGTCACTCTTTTATAAGAATTCAAGTAGTTTTATATGTATATAGATCAAATTAATTTGGGGATGATGCTGATATTTGTGTTATTTATAGTTGTCAATGCATATAATTTTTCAAAAAGATGAGGTTAGTCCAGTAGTATATCCATCATATCTACACCATCAGGTTGTGGCCGGGTTCAAGTCCTCCCCTCGAAAAAAAAAAAAAAAAAAAAAAAACCCAAATTTAAGTAATATTTTAAAAAATAAAATAAAATGCATATAGTTCCTCCATTATGACATCAGTTATATGTTCTTTGCTTTAACAGGAAGTCGATTATATATGACAGTTCTCTCTCATCTTCTCAAGATGAAGGGCCCCGTGAAAAATAAAACTATATTAACCAAGAGGGCATGTCAACGAAATTTTATTCTATTGTTCTTGTAAATGAGGAACAAAAACATTCTAATTTTATTACAAAAACAATATCATAATAAGTAAAACATATAATTAACTCCTTATTCAATGATAATATTCAATCGTGGTCCTCCCCAGTCTGGGTTCTGGGCTTCTGGCCGGTTGTTTATTCTGATGAGTTGAGTCGATGATCAAAACTATATTAAAAAATAAAAATAAAATAAAAATAAAAAAAACATTGAACAACAGAAACTGTGGGTTTCCCTGCCATCACAGTTTGGTTTGCTAAATGGAACCAACGTGGCCATGGCACAGCGAAGAACTTCATGCCATATTCTTTGCAGTAAAGGCCATCGCTCTGACCACATGCAAAGTAGTAAGGCCTCCATTGGTCCAACGCCACAGTGAATCCCGCGCCACTTCCTTGCGTAGCGTCTGCTAGTAGCTTCGCTCTGGTGAAGTCACACGTCATATAACTATATAAATCCGGCATCCAGTACAAGTCTACTGCTGATGAACTCTCTCTCGGTGCTTCATATTTGAACACTGCATGCATGCAAATTTATTATCAGCCAAAAACCAAATAATAACGAAATACTTATATAAATCAACTAGAGTTTAATTAATTAGTTGATAATACTGACCAAGTTTGTCATTGATGTGCAAGGGGTTATTCTGGAAAGCCCACTCAGTATAGTTGAAGCCTGAACGCCATTTCTATTTTCCTCCGACGACAACAGTCTTGGCTTGACTCGCTCCCAATAGAGAGGCAGCTACGAGGAGGACCATAACCTGTGCAACGTTAATGGTGAGAGCCATCTTCATTCTCAAAAATCTTAAAATGGGTTCTAATAATTAAGCCAAATATGTGAAAATGAGATGGTTATTGTGACTTGCGATGGAAGCATAAGCTGGTGGTGGGAGGATTTTATAGGCCAATTAAACTTACCACATTGTTCAAATTAAACTGAGAAAGGTTGGCAAGTAAAGTGGAAACTAATTAAGCTTAATTTTATTTTAATATCCGGTACTTAAAACATGGAATGTAGGTAAAGCAACACAAATTTTATTCTATTGTTGTAATTGGGAACAAGAACACAGACTTCATACTTATTTCTATAACCGTCTTATTCAATAACATAAAATTAACCGTCTTATTCAATAACATGATTCAATCGTGGTCTTCCCAAGCGATTGTTTATTCTGAGCTGATAATCAAACCTATAAATATAAAACATTGAACAAAAACTGTGTGTGTTCCCTGTCGTCACGTACGGTTTTGTTTATTAGATGATCTCTATTTGAACCAACGTGGCCATGGCACAGCGAAGAACTTCATGCCATGTTTGCAGTAAAGGCCATTGCTCTGACCACATGCAAAGTAGTAAGGCCTCCATTGGTCCAACGCCACAGTGAATCCCTCACCACTTAATTTTGTAGCGTCTGCCAATAGCTTCGCTCTGCTGAAATCACACGTCATATAGCTATATAAATCCGGCATCCAGTATAAGTCCACAGCCGAGGAACTCTCGCTTGGTGCTTCGTATTTGAACACTGCATGCATGCAAATTAATTATCAGCCAAAAACAAAATAATAACGAAATACTAAATATAAAAATTAACTAGAGTTTAATTAATTAGTTGATAATACTGACCAAGTTTGTCATTGATGTACAAGGGATTATTCTGGAAAGCCCAATCAGTGTAGTTGAAGCCTGAACGCCATTTTTCGTTTCCTCCGACGACAACAGTCGTGGCTTGACTCGCTCCCAATAGAGAGGCTGCTACCAGGAGGACCATAACTTGTGCAACGTTAATGGTGAGAGCCATCTTCATTCTCAAAAATCTTAAAATGGGATCTAATAATTAAGCCAAATATGTGAAAATGAGATGGTTATTGTGACTTGCGATGGAAGCATAAGCTGGTGGTGGGAGGATTTTATAGGCCAATTAAACTTACCGCATTGTTCAAAGTAAACTGAGAAAGGTTGGCAAGTAAAGTGGAAATTAATTAAACTTGATTTTATTTTAATATCCGCAGTACTTTTTGAGTACCTTAATTCTTTTCTCATAGTCTAATAACCTTAAAAGTCACTCTGTAAATCATCAGAGTGCTTTGTAGTCTCGATACAGCCAAAAAAATAAATAAATGGGAGGGTACAGTTGTCAACTGAGAAGTGTTGACAAGAAAATTTTGGTCAGAAGGAGATTTGGTGGATGTCCATTAAGAATTTAAAAGAGAAGGAAAAAAAATTGGTGGGTCTGAATTGGGGTTGTTGGACTGTTAAAACGTTAAAATATATACCTGAGTTATCGTCAATCAACACGTTCTATTTTCTACCACAGGCCGCCATGGGAGTCTTTCATGTAAAGTTAACAAATTATACCAACTCAGTTGTCACTTTGAGCTTCAAGTTAAATCAGCTTAATTATCAAGATAATAGATTAATAGTAGTGTTAGACATTTAACTCATACCTAGCTAAACAGTTAAACTTCCTATATATATATATATATATATAGCAATTTAATTTACATGATATATGATAAATGTGATAAATATTATTCAACCTGTAATATGTTAATTAATAATAACACTAAATTAGGAATATGAGCATTTTTGATATACTAAAAGTTCGTGAAAAACTGAATTGATTGAAAAGAGTTGTTACAAGAGATGCAGAGGTTCATCAAAATGCTGCAAGGGTTTATTAGAGCATCTCCAACGGTAATGTGGCTTGTATTTGAAAAAATGGTGATATGTCAACATTGTCAAGCCAATTGCTTCATATGTGGCATGTAACTAAACTTGATAGACATCCAAATAAAAAAATGGTCTCCAATGCTTCACTTGTAAAATATATGTTTTTAATAACATGTCAATTTATTATTGATTTCCTTAAATATACTTTAGAATTGTTAAATAAAATAAGGTAAAGACAAGAGTGGTTGCTGACTGGGCCAACAAGACGGCCGTCCAACAGACCGTCTAAAATTAAAGAGTCATGTTGACAGTCTCTAAAAAAAAAGTTGCCGCCTCAGCTTGAAGTTGTACTAGAGAGGTTGCATTAGAGATGGATTTTTTAACAAAATAGATGTCCATCCTACGTGGCATCTAATTTTTTCACAATTCACATTAGCAACTTAGCATTGGAGATGCTCTTAGAAAGTTAGTGGGGATTACTAGTTAGTACCAGCTTTCTGTTTTTTTAGACTTTTAATGGAACATGGAATATTGTCATGATATTGAAATTATCATCATATTTAAATTTAAATATTTTAGTCTTTGGAAGAAATCTTAAACTTGAAGTATGAATGTCATTGTCAATAGGGGTGTAACTCAGCTGGTAGATGAATGAGCTTGGGGTTTAGGTAAATAACTCCCAGGTCAGCAGCTTGAATCCTACCAATGGCGAAAGCTTTCAAAAAAATACTTGGTCCCAAATTAATAGATATTGTCAAGAAAAAAAAAATTATGAATGTCATTTGGTGCAGAACGATCATCGAAATAATGAAAATTAATTGTATCATTTTTGCATTATGAATACAAAAATAATATGTAAAACCAAGGACTTTAAACTTATAAACTTATAATGTTGTCTTAACAACTTAAGAAATAAGTTTAAATCAACGAGATGAGGTTGGTCCGGTAGTAAACCCTTTACACCTACATATCGTGAGGTTTCAGTTTCGAGTCCTCCCCCTCCCTATAAAACCCTAAATTTTATGTAATAGTGTAATACTTCAAAAAAAAAAAAAAAAAAAAAAAAGTTTAAATCAATTTGCAATTATGTGAAGCTTATAAGAATTTTTAAAATATAAGATTTGTACAAATAAAATCACATTGTTATTTTTATATACTATGCAAATAATTTAACCAAACACACAAGTCAAAAATCACATAACAATATACCAAAACAATAAATTCCTTATCTTAAAAAACTCTTAATTTCACGTCTCCAGTAGAAATTTCCCAAAATCCAATTGGAGATTCATTTTCGTTGTAATACTTGCAAACGCTTTTGGTACTGGAGGGCAAATGCACATCAGTTGTTTGACCTACTTGTTTCTATTGAGCATAACACAATGGAGGGTGTTTTTGCTATTTTCTGGATATATAAATTTTGATTGCATTGAAGTGATCATATCTATTTAGTGTCCTAATAGATGATTAATAAGTACATTTTTCCATAAGAGAGTTTCCATAATACTATATTTCAAAGTATCAATCACAATTTTTAGTTATTTAGATTCTACGTACAATCGTGCATCTCTTAGTGATGTAGATCAAATTAATTAAGACGGGGCTGATCATTTGTGATATTTATAGTTGTCAATGCATGCAGTTCCTTCATTATGACATCGGTTATGTTCCTATTAGTCGACTACATGTTGTGGCAGCTGGTCTCTCTCATCTTTTCAAGATCATGAACCGCCCAATGAATTAAAAATAGAAATTAACTAGATAAAATGGAGTCCAAATAAGCCAAAACTTCATGTCATCAACGAAATTAATTATTTTATTCAATATAATTGATCTTGTAAATGATGAGAAACAAACACACAGACTAATTTCTATAACTAAAACAACATCATAATAACTAAAACATATAAATATATCCTTATTCAATGATATCCAATCGTCTTCGGTCCTCCCCAACGGTTGTTTATTCTGAGATCGAGCTGATGATCAAAACTATATAAAGAAAATAAAAAAAAGCATTGAACAGAAACTGTGTGGTTTGGTTTATTAGAAGAATCTCTATTTGAACCAACGTGGCCATGGCACAGCAAAGAACTTCATGCCCTGTTTGCAGTAAAGGCCATCGCTCTGACCACATGCAAAGTAGTAAGGCCTCCATTGGTCCAACGCCACAGTGAATCCCTCACCACTTAATTTTGTAGCGTCTGCCAATAGCTTCGCTCTGCTGAAATCACACGTCATATAGCTATATAAATCCGGCATCCAGTACACGTCCACAGCCGACGAACTCGCACTCGGTGGTTCGTACTTGAACACTGCATGCATGCAAATTAAATTTCAGCCAAAAACAAAATAATAACGAAATACTTATATAAATTAACTAGAGTTTAATAATTAGTTGATAATACTGACCAAGTTTGTCATTTATGTACAAGGGGTTATTCTGGAAAGCCCAGTCAGTGTAGTTGAACCCTGAACGCCATTTTTCGTCTCCTCCTACGAAAACAGTCTTGGCTTGACTCACTCCCAATAGAGTGGCAGCTACGAGGAGGACAATAGCTTGAGCAACATTAATGCTGAGAACCATCTTCATTCTCAAAAAGAAATCTTAAAATGTGTTATAATAATCAAGCGAAATTAGTGAAAATGATTGGATGGTGTTGCGATTTGCGATGGAAGCATAAGGTGGTGGTGGGGGGATTTTATAGGCCAATTTAACCTACCACGTTGTTCAAAGTAAACCCCGCTAGCCAGTACAGCCAACTTTTCTCAGTTTGGCATGGAAAGAAGAAAATAATTTATTTATTTTTTTAATCAGTAGTTTTGGAATTATGTTTAGTTCAATTCTTTAATTCTTTTCTCATTGGCTAATTACCTTAATGTCACTCTGTAAATCATCAGAATCCATGTAGTCTCCATACACTCATACAGGTACAAGTACAACCAGAAAATATATGGGAGGGCTCGATTGTCAATTGAGAGGTTGACCAGAGTGTTTATTTATTTTATTTTTTTGATAAAACAAGTTGACCAGAAAATTTTGGTCAGATAGAGGTTTGGGTAAATGACCATTAAGAGAAGAAAAAATATGGTGGTATGATGAATTGTGAGGCCATTGAAGTCTGAATGGGGGTTGTTGGACTGTTAAAGCTTTCAATTTATGCTAGTTCCTATTAACCATCGGAATTAGACCATGAAAGAGAAAACTATGAACATATCCTATATAATTCTTTTACATTTAGGTGTCATTAGATTATAAAAAAATTATATTAAAAAAAAAAAAGAAGCCGATCATCAACTTTACGTTTTTTACCTTTCACTCGGATTATTGGCCAATGCCAAAATAGTAATATTATATAAATATATTCAGATTAATTAAATTTGCATTTTATATAGTAAATATTTGTCAATTATTATATAAAATTTGGGATTGATGTACCAAAATCCAAATGTGTTACAGGAAAGCAGAATACACGAAGATTTGTGACAGAGAAGGCAATTACTTGAAGAGAGTTGATACAAGAAATTCGGGGTTTTATTAAAAGGTTAGTGGGGGATTATTAGTACTACTCTCTGCTTGGGCTTTAACCCGGCCCACTTGGATTGGTTGGTATTTTATTGACGACGTCGTTTTGGATTGC
Source organism: Acer saccharum (assembly GCA_030490815.1). Taxonomy (NCBI): domain Eukaryota; kingdom Viridiplantae; phylum Streptophyta; class Magnoliopsida; order Sapindales; family Sapindaceae; genus Acer; species Acer saccharum. The sequence continues at coordinate 38,312,714 of CM059872.1, forward strand.
CGCCTTCTTGCAAGTGGTGCCTGCTAGTGCTAGTGCTAAATGCTAATGCAAAGCAATCTCTCTCTGCCTCTGCTTCGTTCAGCTGAATAATTGGAAGTGTATTGGCTACGTAAATGCAGGTTCGTTAATTTCTGTTATTTGTTATTTTGTTGTTTTAGGTAATTGGAAGAACATCCTACTCTTTTGGGTTTGATTTAGGTTTAAGTGTTTTTCTGGGGTTCCTGAGTTTACAATTTACAAAACCATTACAACCATGACAATTATAAAGTAAGATATTAGTTTATCAAATTTGTGGTGAATAAAGGATTGTAGCCATGCAAAAAAAATTTTAGCAATTTAGTTACTGATCTTGTTCTGTTATTTTTTGTATTTGGCAATAATTGACAATTTTCTTAAAATTTTTAATTTATATGAACAGTGTTTTGCGTTCCCTTGCTGTAACTTCTAACTGGGGGTTTATCATTGCCGGAGAAGAAGATGGATTCTACTCATAAACAACCTTTGATATGTCTGAAATTGCCATGGAATGCCAACCAAAACCCTAAAAATCCTAATTTTTGCAATTTCGAGGGTCCTTGGTTATTCAAATCTTTGAAAAATATTGGATCCCTTGCTTTCGGTTCATTCAATTCATGGATCAATTCCTTTAATACCTCCCAATTGTCCACTAGAGCCAGCCCAAATAACAATTTGAAGTTGAGAAGAAAGGTTTTGAGTCCAGAAGAGCAAGGGGAGGCAGAGCAAAGAGCGTTTGCAGCGGCCTTGGCAAGTACGAAACAGGCAACGGTGATTGAGTTCTACTCACCTAAATGCACTCTGTGCAATTCCTTACTTACTTTTGTCTCAGAGGTGGAGGGTAGGAATTCAGACTGGCTCAACATTGTTATGGCAGACGCCGAGAATGAGAAATGGCTACCTGAGGTTAGTGTATATTGTCCCCTGATTTTTCCTTCGTTGACTTGTACTTGTTACGTTAAATTCTCTTTGCATGAATACCAAAAACATCGAAGTAAACATTCTTGTTGTGTTATTTTACCTATTGAACTTTACAGTTTACATTTGGTAGGAAGTCTTGTAGCTGGCGAGTGAAAGATGTTAAGCAAATATTTGTTCTTCTTGACAATAAAGAATTCCTGTAATGATTTTGTGTATATTCTTATACTACATTTTCATCAGGATTCATCTTTCTTGTTGAAGGTGGAAATACTACAAAAACCAATTTGAGATTTAGATTGTACATGTTAATATGTAGATCAAATTAATTGGGATGATGCTGATTTGTGTTATTCATTGTCCATGCAGCTCCTCCATTATGACATCAATTATGTTCCTTGCTTTGTATTGTTGGACAAAAACGGGAAGGCGCTTGCAAAGACAGGTATTCCGCGTAGTAGACTACATGTAGTGGCAGGTCTCTCTCATCTTCTCAAGATAAAGCACCCAATGAAAAAATAGAAGCTAGATTAATGGAGTGCAAATAAATCAAATTTGTTGTCCTCTTAAGTTCATGAAAGCATGTTTCTTGGAGGAGTACATGAACCGTGCAGAAAATTCGATCTAATGGGATAATCTGATTTCATTTATCAACCTGGATTCACTTTCAAACTTACAGTTACTGAGGGTGGAATGACATCTTCACGAAAAGTATTTACAGTAGGTACAATCGTCAGATTTAGTTATAGTCTACTTCTGGCTTAGATTAGTCTTCTCAATTTATAAGCATTACAAACATTTTAGTTGATGCCTAGCTCGCTGTACATTATTAAGTACAGTATCTGCATTCGACCATGTTTCGTCTCTTTTGAACGAAGGAATGAAGCAAGTGTTTGTAGTAGAAATGCTTATGTGCTTGAATGATAAGATTGACGCTTTCATATCGCAATTGGAATGGTGATAATCCGTTTTTTATTTTGTTGTTTTTTGTTTGAATGTTTTTACCGATGTTCCAATCCGGCGTGGAATAATGGAATGCTGATAATTAAGGTTGTTGAAAGCTGCGCATCATAATGTAGTTGTCGATTGATTTGCAGACCGGAGTTGGACCATTTATTCATGATCATGCATATTATTATTCATAGAGTTGGCGGGACCAGGTTTAGACTGAAAAATAATACCAACCAGATCCAGAAACTTCAATTTTGTACTTATGCATCTTATGATTTTCCAAAATATTCAGTGAAGAGCTTGAAATTTGAAATTGTTGAGGCAGAAAAAACACACAGAGACACGGGAGGTGTAAGTAAGGTAGAGGTTAGTAGTAACTCCATTTTGTTTTTATCTAGAAAAATTCAGATTTATAGGCCCAGTTTGCGGAGGTACTGGGCTCTCTTCCTTGTTATTATTACAGTGATTCAGAGTCAAAAGAGTGAAGAATAATTGACTGACATGTAGATCTGAGGGTCAACATCAAATTATTTAAGACTGAACTAAATGCACTTGCTACTTAAGCCAATTAAGGAATATAATTGAAATGTCTGGAAAACAGCTCACACATTTATCATAAAACCTTTGTAGGGTTTTAAACTATGAGAAGGGCATCAAGAACATAATTAATGGTTTATAATTGATCGAAGAGTTCGACAAGGGCAAAACAAAAAAAAAAAAAATGAGTTTTCAATAACCTCCCCAACATTTGCAATTTTGCACTAATATGACAACATCTTCAGAAATTGCAGTCAAGCTCATAATACACAAGCAAAACAATGCCAAAATAAGATTAAAAAATAGAGTAGAATAACCAGGTTACGACTGGACATGTGTTGTAGCTGGGCTTGGAGTGGAGTGTTGTTGCTCTTCTGGCTTGGTTTCTTGATGGGTTTCGGCGGAGACTGGAGTTGGAAGTTGTGATGTGTCTGATGATACGTGAAGCCTTGGCTGTGGAGGAGTGATTCTTCCATCAATGCAAGTAGAGCACTTGCTCTCTGCCCAGCTCTCAATATCGTACTCACCATAGCCCATTATTGTCTTCCCCGAGCATAGCCGTCCGATCATGCCGGCAAGTATGCCTAAGATTATGATCACCACTAGCACGGCAATGACTGGGCCAACCGAGCCGTGGACTGCGTGATTGTAAGTCTGCTGTGCTATGGCCACTGGCGGTGGTTGTTGGTCCAGTGGCATTGACATTTTTTTGGAGGAAATGAGTGAGGTTGCAAATAGAAAAGAAGTGTTGTGTGGATGGTGAGACTTGTTTGGGAGAGGTTTCAGGTGTTGAAAAGAAACCAGAACTTGCACATTATTATTATTATTATTATTAGTCTCTGCAAAAAAAACAGGCCTAAAATGTTTCAATACCTGGCAAATAAAAAGACCCAATGAGACTGTGCTTTCAACTTCATCAAGAGAACAGCAAGAGTGCGAGAGAGAGAGAGAGAAGAGAGATTCTATGGAAATGTTTGTATTTAGGCCCCAAAAAAGCTCTAGTATGATAAACGTAGACAATATAATTTACCCTTTTAAGGAAGATCTTGAGAGAAGAGAGACAAATATGATATATGTGATAGTGAAGAGAAGAATTCAAATGAAAACGAAGGAGAAGTCGAGAATGACATATGGTAGATCTAATAACCAATGGTAAGAAGTGGGTTTCATTATTAATAATAATATTATTTTATGTTTTGAATGAAGAACCCAAGAGACAGTAAAAAGGACAGAAAAGACGTGGGAATCTAATGGGTGTGTAGTAAAAGTTTTTTTAAAAAAGTCCAAAATCTTTCCTAGAGAAGCTCTTTTCAAAACGTCGACGTGCCCCTTTCTGCAGTACTTTTCTGCTATACTGTGTTATTAATTTATTATATAACAAGACATGGAATCCAAACCAAAACAACAACCTTAAATATATGTATTTGTAGCGCGTGCGTCACCACAACTACTAATGTGCATTTGGATTTTGTTCTTCCATTATAAACAAAGATTGGTACTTGTGGGACGAAGACTAAATTCTATGTTTTATGGTGAAGACCTAACACATTATATGTGATGTGCACACAAACATCTCACCATTTATGGACTTCTTGTTCTGTCACTTTCACTGTTATGGTAATGCTGACTCAAGACATGCAAATCGAGTGAAGATTACAAACCCAGAATTCAAGGATTCAATAATTTTAAAGGACTATAAGTTATTTTAAGCCAATAGATCATATATATATATATATATATATATAAATACTGCCGGTGCCAACCCCAACAATGGAAGATATATACAAATAACATACATGATTTGTAATTTCAGATTATCAGACATGGAAAAAAAGCTTTCATGTCGTGTACAACAAATTACCTGTCTAGTAGTTCTTGAAGAACATTCCTGGCCATCAGTTATAGGGTTGGTGTAGCAAACTTCTGAAGCCCAAACATTTTGCATGGAATGCAATGGCAAGTCCATTTCCACAAGGTGTTCCTTTTCCAACTGCCTGACGGCACTTGAATCCATCACGCTAGCAACAAGAGTCTGCCAAAATAATTGGGAAAAGTACCGAATTCAACCACAACTTTCAATTGCATGAGCAAAATTGAATGCTATGAAATAGGCAAACTAAAAGGAAAACAGTTGATTAAATAAGCCAGCCTTCAAATATGTATGTGTGTGTATCTTGATTAGCTAAGAGAATAGATCATAAGTATGCCAAAAAATGCAAATAATAATTTCCCATGCAAAAATGAAAGTCACTACAATTACAACTCAGCAAATTACACAGATTGAGATTTTATATGACATTCTGTTGAGTTTCTCATGCCACACAAAAACAGAACTTGTTACTGACAAATAAAATGCTGTTTTTTTTCTTCTGAAGCAGAGTTATCTATCCTTTTCAACATCCAGCAAAATTCCCTTTAAATTCAAACTCAAATTACAAGAAAACTAACATTTAACATTTGACTTGGTACGTTAGATTCATGTTCTACTCTAAGAGTTGGATATAATGAAAATTATTCAATAACCTCTTCATGCTTTTTTGTTTACTTCCTTACTATCCCTTTTGCTGTTTCAATTAAGTTATTATTTATTAAAAGGAAGAAAAAAAAAAAAAAAGCTCTTCTACATTACATGTAAACTCACCCACAATCTGCTGAAGCAAGCATTGAAGATTATGAATTTGAGGAGATTTTCATCCGAGCTGTTAAGGGCATGTTCTGAACTGACAGAAACAGTAAGATCTTGATAAGAAGAATCAGCCGTTGAACCATAGTTTACAACTGTAATTCTGTCATGCTTCTTTAAGATTCTTTCAAGATGATACATGGTGGTGCTCCAGGCATTGTTATCAATCCCAACCCACTTTAATGTCCACCTGCTATTTCTAAGAGCACTTTGCGGAAGTTCCTCATGTAGCCTTAGCAAGGTCGCTGCTCTTTCAGCATTAGCCCAGCAACAAAAAGAGGATGACCCATCATCTATGCATAACAAAATTAAAACTATAAATAAGAAACAAGATTTCACTAGCACATTAAGGAAAAGTTTAAACTGAACTCATGCAAAATTGACAAGGTGATTTTTAATTAACTCATAATTGTATTCATCACCTAACAAAAAATTAGAAAACTAATTCCACATGTTGAAGATATATAGATCTAGAGATCATTGTATATTCTACATTTTTATTGTCACATGCCGTAAGAAAGACAGGTTATACACTTGAGTATCATTCAAAAAACATCAATACCTATGCAAGACTATTGAAAAATTTACCGAACATTTATAACCACAATGCAATTCTACTATCAATCTAGCTATATCTCAATGACTTAAAAGAATGATTAAATACTGTATTTATGCTCTCAGTTGAATGCGTAAAAACAGTTTCATTCAATAATAAGCACTTATGCATTCAGGTGAATGCAGCTTCCTAAATAATGTATCTCAGCTATATATTTATTGTACTCATTTTCAAATAATGCATGAGCGAATGCTAGAAAATTTGATTGAAGTTGCTTTATACAAGTCAGCAACATAATCACAGTATTTTGATAGATATAAAAGTGATGCTGGGTACAAACAGACAATACCATTAAAAGTTAAAACAACATGAACTGGTCAAGAATGTCATCAGTTTCATAAAGCTTTGACTGGACATCCAGTCTTGTATATTCCATAAATATTCACTAAAGTACACAAGTATCTCACCCAATACAAAACCAGCAAGAGGAATGTCAACATGATGGGTCCTGGAGTAAGTTTTTGATTGCACATTATCATATTTTCTATTCTTGTTCTCCAGAACCAGGACATGGACGGCGACAACCTATCACAAAAACAACCATTATTATCAACATCCATGCCATAAGAAATTGTTTAACCACCAACGAACAAGAGCCCAGACAGTAAGGAGTGTAATTAAGACAAATTTAGCCTGCTTGAAAAGCAAGAAAATTTATAGCTTCAAAACAACTTACCCTGCAACAGAAGCGCATTGGCTTGCAATCCGAGCACTGAATCAATTCAGAAATCAAACCAGAAGAAACATTGTCTAGAGAGCCTATGTTCACATCTGAATCAGACCACAAGCTAGGCCACTTATGTCTATTCGGTTCATTGATTAACCTTATGGCGTTGATTACAATAAATGATACGGGCGTCAACATCAATTTAGTTGGACTCCTGGAAAACCATGGAATAGAAATTATGTTAGTAAACATAGCAAGTCCAGAAAACCTAAGGAAACAATGAAAAAAATAAAATGGTAAGATATACATATAAATCCAAGTTTCGGGCTAAACTTGCAACAAAAATATATTCAGAAATACATGAACTTTAAAAAAGTGCAGTACCATTACTCTGCGACCACAAAGCAAGCTAGTACCATAAATTTGTATGCAATACAACATGTCAACATCATATTATAACATACACCATATGGACAGTGGAACAGTCCCATTTAAGAATTCTTATATTTTGCATACTAGACAATCATCCTGAATACATCAAATGCTTCTGCATGCTATCTTTTGAAAACCAACATACATCATACATGTTACTTTAAATGGCAGCCAAAGCTGCTTTATCATCCTATGATCATAATTCAAAATTTCGTACTTTTGACATGGTTCAGCTTCCTTACATACTTGCTAAACTGACCTCCGTTTTTAGTCAAAGTCCATGATATAAAGCAGTTAAACTTAAGAGTTTCTATCATAAATTATGCTGCAAGTTAACGTTATCAGTTAGCTATGTTTGATTCAACAGGGTGTGCAGAGGCAAGGAGGTATGTAAAACACAAGCATCAACCACTCTCACCTTAAGAGATCACATAAACAAATAGAATTATTCCAATAGTTTGATAGAGAATTTTTATGGACAGCTTACCCCATTTCCAAAATTCGATGAAATGTAGCATTTACACCTGGTCCAAATCCAATAAGATACGCATGTTCACTTAGAGAACCAAAAACTGTCACCTGACCAATTAAAATGATGCGATAAGACAATACATACTATCTTCAAATTATAAAGTATAAAAAAGAAAATAAAGGGTATAATAGGCAATTACAGGATGATGGTCCACCAAAATATGAATACAAAAACTGCTTGCTAGTTCTTGAAAGGATCTCAACTGAAGAACATCACCATGACTTTTACAGCTTACAAACACATTGTCACAACTGTGGTCAAACCCATGAACAGCAACTACATCTCCACGGAGTGATATCAAATTTCCCTCCGGAAAGAAGCACTTAGAATCATGAAGATCAGAAAACATATTTGAAGTACCTTCTGGACTTATAGATGGCTTACTGAAATCTTTTTCCAAGTCCTTTAAATTTATCTTTAAAATATCCATTGCATGACGAGAGAGATGAAGATTCACATCTGAACAAGTTGCTACAGAACTGCCAGAAACCATGAGAGGTAGTTCGACTTGATTCAATACCAGGACATCATTATCCCCAAATGAAGAATCATCCTGTGAAGGATCATGTGATGATCTGTTATCTGTGAGACTGTCTGAAGAAAACATAAGGCTCCACATCTTTGTTCTCAAGGTGATTAGAACTTTCATACTGCTGACATCATTAGAGTCCTTAACATTACAAAAAGGATCTTCAATGCAGTGCTTTATGATATAATAACCACCAACCTGCAACAACTGGAATTTAAATGGAAGTAAACACATCTCCTCTTAAATTTGTCAAGTGAAATCACATTAAGGAACAAATCATAAACCCCATTAAAGATAAGTAACAGAGAGAACAAAAAGACAAAGAAATGAAAAAAATAAAAAAGAAAGAAAGAAGCAACCTTACATACCTGATACTTGCAAACATTTTCAGAGTTAAATTCCAGCAAGATCTTCTCAGCAGTCAGGTTTTGGAAATCAATACAAGTCTTTACACTGGTCTTTGTGCAGTGCAAGATTCCCGAACTGATGAAGCTGCGATCAGTGACACTTCTAAATGTAGCCAAGCATGAAATTTCATGAGAACTCAAACTTGTACATGTCTGTTCCTTGCTAGATTCACTGCAAGAAAATTTGCTTACTTCACTGTCAACCAAGTCATCCATTAAACCTGAACTCAGAGCCCTGCTTGAGGTGTAATCAGTTTTACACCTCTTAGCAGGAGTATGTCCTTGGTAATCTTCACCACCGCAATATTCCACAGGTTCAAATGGCTGATCTCTTGATACCTTAGTTAGATGCTTGGTTCCATTTTTCCCATCAAGAACCAGATCCCATGGCAAGACTATGGCCTCAACAAACATACTTAACCTGTTTGCTATCACGGGATCACCTTGAAACTGTGAAAAGAGAAAGAAAAGTTAAATAATCATTAAAGCATAAGATAAAATTGCTACTTGAAGAGTACATAAATGGTTAACTGTTCTTTTTCGTTATGGTTTTCAAGTGATAGCACATTAAAGAAAAAAGAGCAGCTTTTGAAAATTACCATAAACATACCTTTTGTAGAAATGGAAATTTGTGTGTTACCCGAATCAGATGAAACTTTCCACTTTCAAGTTCCTTGAAATGGTTCGTCCAGTCCACACAAGTATAAAAAGGAAGATTTCGCTTGCTTGCATTACTCAAATGAAAGTAGACAAACATTGATAAGTTTCCCTTTCTTGGTAGCAGGGTGCAATTAAAGATACTTCTGCATGAGAATGACACATTGTCAAACAGTCGCAACTGATCCACCATTTCAGGTATACCTTGCATTGTGAGACCATAGTCAACTACCTGAAAATCCAACAAAAACTACAGTGACCTCAGAGATTCAAATAATAAGTTGAAACCTATGTGAAAATTTAACTAAATAATTACAATCAGTTCACAACAAGATGATGGAGAATAGGTAGTGAATCATCATAAAAAATGACCTCAAATATGCTGTTGGCATTCCAAGTTGATAAAAGATCGGGTATAATAACATCAATGCTGCCAGTCGTGTCAACCAATTGCAACTTTCCAGAAGATGGAGAAATCTGAGTAGTCAATAAAAAAGTTGTGATTACATCTACAGAAGTTCATTCAAATCTCAAGCTGTTGAAGTACAAAATTAGGCTAATTAGCACCCAGTAAAACTCCATTGTCAGAGAATAAGTACTCTGAAAGCTGAACAGATGGCATCTAGTATCTACTACTACAACAAACAAACTATATTATAATAGAAAATCTAAGATTCATTCTCTTTCCCAGTCAACATACAATCCTGGATCACAGATGTCTTTACACACCCACCCACACCTTGCTAAACACAAGTTTGACCAAACAGGAATAAACAATCATCAGGAGAAATTTTAGTGATAGATACTATAATGAAGTTAAACTACTTACGTTTAAACTTCCGAGCAAAACAATACCTATGTCTTCACTTGGAAAAATCCTCCACTTTGACCAACCAAAAGATTTACCTTCATGAGAGAGAAAGCTAAATCGATTGTTCTCACACATGGTATGATTGTCATTGTCCAATTGTAACAGCGCTTTTATCCATGTGGCCTCACAGTAATAGATGAAAGTAGAGATGGGCACAACCTGAAGATAGCCATAGTTATATTAAAGTGAATATTAAAACTTAAATCTTTTGGTACCCATCAAGAAAAACCAAATTAACCGCAAAAATATTGATTATATGTACTCAGTCAAAAGAAAGGTAATCTAATCGTAATCTGTTGTAACAAAAATAACTGTAAGAACTGTACTTACTAGTTTTAGTTTACCACGATCTGGTTCATTACCACAGCCACATGATTCATGCTTACAGAATTCCATAAATACTCCATGCTGTCAAAAGAAACTCATTATAGAAGATGACAACCACATCGACAAATAGAGCTGTAGTCATATATTCAACTGTGAATTACCAATTTACCCGAGCTCGAATCACGGAAGAAGGCAAATGTGAACTAGTGTATATATGAGCTAGTCCTTTCTTCTGATAACACCTTGCAACATCCACATGAGCTCATCAGAAAGCAATATAGAAACAACCATGTAAAAGAGTAAGGCTTCAAAATGAACAAGGAATATATTAACAAGATCAGAAGCAAGTTGCTTACATGTTTGGATCCCAAAATCTCCTTCTCAGATAAGATCCCCGAAAACTTTTTCTGGAAACAAGATACAACGAGAAGTGCCCTAAAACCAAACCAATCAAGAATATCATAAACCTTAGATGATTTTATACCGCTTCAAACATTCCTAGAAGCATAATCAAAACCATACCACAATTTGGCAGAAAATGACAAAGAGTCCATGAATTTCCCCAATGTACTTTGCGACATGGCATTTATATAGCACCTGTAACATACAGTTAGAATGGTCTCATAAGCATGAGGACATGTTTGGATGCTGCAAATAAACTGGATTGACTCAGTAATTTTGCATAGCAACCTAGTAGATATTCTAAATTACAAACTTAAGGAGTACTGTGTTGATTAACCATGAAAAATGCTTTAAAATTAGTTTGATACCATTTTTTTTAAAACAACCACATTCAAGATCAGTGATATCAAATGCAAAGCATAATTCAATTTGCATATCAATTAAGAGGCATCTAAATGTTAGTCACTTGACACGAATTACAATAGATTGAATGATGATAAATTAAGCAGTGCATACCCCACTTCCAATGGAGAGAAAGACTCTACAATAATGCTAGTTTTGAAGCAAGCGCCCAGTATGAGGATTTTGGCCCAAGAAAATCTTGGATTCACAAAATGAACATTTCTGACAGAAATCTACATTAAAACAGCAACGGTTAAACATGGAAAACTGTATGCATCATAAGAGACTTTAGAGGCTCAAAAGGCACAGTTATTCAACTTACAATGGCGCCCACACGAAGACTATGTGGCACAGTAAGTAATTTATCAGTTAGTAAAAGCCAAACTTCACTGTCCAACTCAACAGCCATCCCTTGCATGTAAACACCTTTCACGACACCAGTATACACTGCACATTCACCATTTCCCCTAATAAAAGTCTTTGAAATTGGTGACCATTTCTTCAACAGCCTAGGCACATGGAAAACAGAATGCTCTGTGTTTACGAACATCAATTGAGAGTCCTTCCCTATAAACACCAACTTCTTCTTCAAGCCTGAGATTGTAATAACATTCCCAACTAGCTTCATCATCACCGGATGCCAACATGAAGCAGCACCGGATAAATACAGAAACACAGGTTTTGTAAATACATGACGCCCCTGTATTATTTTATGCTCTTTAGAACTACACAGTTTACACTCACAAGCAACAACTCGCATTAGAAACCCTCGAATATTCATTGAATCGGTTAAAGAACCTGAACTTGAACAGGGAACAACTGAAACAGGACTAATTGATTCTAATCCCCCATGAACAAAATAACAAGACTTGGAACTATTTACTCCACTATCACAGGTAGACCCTGACCCTGACGCTAACGAAAATGAATCGAATGTGTCTCCACTTGAACATCCAATGAGTACAGAGCTGGAATCTGCAAACTTCCATTTGATGATCTCCAGGAATCCGTTAGCGCGTTTAAAGGGAATGAAATTCCAGGCTACGACGTGGATTTTCTTCCCTATTGCGCGAGCATTGAAGTCGAGAATGTCGCAGCAAATTTGTGAGGAAATGTCGGAGAATTTAAGGCAGTCGTCGTTCGAGTTGGCTAGGGTTAGGGTTCCGATGAGAATGGCTGGGTGATTAAGTGGGGTCAGAATTTTAGGGTTGGAGTTAGGGTTAAAATTGGCGGGACCAGGAGGTGGTTGGTGGTTTGATGAGGAAGTTGGAGGGATGGTACGGTTGTGGCGGGAAGAGAGAGAGGAGGTTCCGGTGAGTGGACGAGCACCTTTGATTAGCTCGGCGATTGTAAGAACCTTCACGTTTTCTTCCATTTGGTTCCAATTGTATTCTCATGAGAAAGTCATTTTTTATCAGTTGAAATCGACGATGAAAACCAGCAATTTGAAGAAGAAGAAGAAGAATTAAAGAGGCAAGTGAAGAGTCAGAGCGGGAACGCGGGGTTTTTAAATGGTTTTGTACTCGGATCCAAATATAAGCAAAAACCCGGACCCGGACCTGTGGCTTACATTATAAGCTTCTTTTTTTAGAAGATTACATTACAAGCTTCAGCTTGCACAATTTTCAACAGTCAAGTAGCAAGTCGCAACCCACATTGGTGCACATTGGTCCACCGGATCCTGATAGAAATCATCACTAGTTAATGTTAACTGTCTGGATTTGTGAAAAATGAAGCACTAGGGCCATGAGGCATCTCGATCTTGCTTTGATATTAATGCATGATTTCCAAGGAATCGTCCCAAGATTGAATTCGTCAGCACTTCAAATTTGTGTCCTTTTTTGTCTATTGTTGTGTTATTGTCAGCAGACGACTAAACCAAATCTTGAAACATCAATTCCAGACATCATGATATACCATACAATGCGGGAGATTTCACTACACTGCATATTTGTATCAAAAGAAAAACAAAAAGGGAGAGAGGGGAGGGGATTGTGGAAATGTATAATTTACAATAAAGTTATTCCGCCGATAAACGGCAGACTAAAGAATCTCAGAAAGTAATTAAGATACACAATAGAGCACCCAGAAGATCAGTGTTGGGATAATCAGACCTTGACAAAAAAATGACAGTGTATAATCTTTCGGTTTCAGTCTGCTGCCGCACCAACTGCTTCCCCCAGATATCATGTCTTTTAGACAAACTCGGAGTTTGCAGGTAACTTGCTAGCAGTTCAGATTCTGTACAAACAATAGCAAATCCCTGGACGTACCGTATTCACAAATCAGACATCTTGAGCAATCTTGGGTGACACTGATCAGTCTGTTGTTCTACTTGCAAAAGCCTTGCCAAGTCTTGAACTAACAGTTTCAGAGCCAGGGGCAGTCATCAAGTTTCCACTATCAGACATATAGAAGTAGTTGTAATTAATTCTAGTAACCAAATCAGCCAAATGAGGAAAGTGCCCAACATTTAGCTTGAAAGATAGAACCTGCATAGGCAATACACAGAGCTTACAATTAAATGTCATAGTTTCAGAAAACCATAAGTGGGATAACTGAGATGCAAACTTGATTGTCAACGCAAGAACAGAAAAGTCAAGACAAAATGGATAGAAGACTACTCTGAGGAGGAAAGCAATGCAATCATCAAACTGTTTCTCAATTCGGTCCACTTCCATTTCGCATCTGACCTTGATTGCAGACACTGCTCCACCACTACTTAAAGTCTGCTGTATGGAATAGAAATCCAGAGCTAATCCAAGGATGCTGTTGATTCGACTGGCAATCAAAGCCCACTGGATGGAAAAGAAACAATTAAACGACACTAGACTATACTTCACAAAAATCACCAGATAAATAGAAGATGCAAGCTTCAGAATTAATTGAAAACACCACAGTGAAGGGGACTGTGTACTCACCAGTTTATCTGGTACCACAAAGCACTGCCTTTGAATTGATAATAAGTAAGCTTCATGCACTTCTATGACTTCATCCAGAGATCCAGCTGCCGCCATACCTTCACAAAGTTCTCGCCATGCACTGTGATATACCTGTTTATGAAATCTAAAGTCAGAGATCTATAAATATGCTACAAATATGGTTACAGAAAGCTTTCATATCGGGACTACCCACATCATGATCTGCTGTAATGTGTCTGAAATAATAAAATAAGCCAAAAACTACTTTTGCCATGGTAAAAGTCTCTAAGCTATCCTTATGAACAACATAAATTTTACTTTTGGAACTCGTAAGGGTATGTTTTCGAAACTCACATGAGGCTAGCAACAAAACCAGCTGTTGGAAAGTAGTGGCAAGGATAATACAACTGTAAGTAGGTTTCATACTTTCATGTAACATTATTACAACCCTTGCATGTGTTAACCATAATTTTTGCAACCTGTTTTTTGTTAACAGCTAGTATGATGACTGGTGAATGCTCGCCTACTTGGCATCATTTTAGAAAAACTTGTATACATAGAGTCCATCATCATATGCTTCATACTTCAGTAAAAAATATATTGCTTTAATATGTTGCTGTATAATTCTTTGACAATATTTTCAAGTAATTACTCTCTTCCACATTTTTCCATATAGTTCTTTCACAAACACAAAAATATCTTGCTCTAGTAACATAAGCTCTCCACATCACAAGCAAAATGGAACCATTAAGCTGAAATTAAAAGTTTATATACCAACAAATTCCTCAAACTTTTTAAGATTCTAAAAGTCTAAACTAAAATTTTCAATTGAATAACCTTTGCTTCTATATTTCAATCATATTTTCATAGCAGTGGAAAACCACTACATTCTAAAAAAGTCATCCTGCCATGGCAATAGGCAATAGCAACCCATATCTATTAGTTACCTCTTATGGGAATAATGGGCCATAATCACATTAAAGTTAAATTAAGTAATATACAAGTTTGGTGTGAGTTAGGAATATTTATTATTAAGAAAAGAACATGGAATAAGTGAAATATGCAAGGATAAACTGGAGATGATTGTACATGTAGCAAGACCAGTCTAGAAGTTGGTCAACATAACAACCAAAAGACATGAAGTATGAAAGTTACCACACACATATGCACACAGTCATATATACATTCAAGATAACATTGGGAAAAATCATACTCTGTCCATAACGTATTGATGAAAAGCATCCACAAAATGGAGGAGTTTCTGTTCCACTAACCAGTGGCGCTTTGGACTGTTTCTTGTGGTTCCTCTACCCTGTAAGGGATAACATCAATGAATTAGACAGGAAGACAGAGAACAACAGCACCATCAATAAATTTTCCATGATTGATGTTCTGCTATTTGATCAGTTTAAAAGCAAGGGGGACGGGTTGTTGGTTGAAAGAAATGCAAACCTTCCACATCCACTTCCGAGCTTTATCGAGAACAAATTTGGCACGCTTGACTTTCAACAAGAACCCCATCACCTACATCAAACTTCAGACAATTAATAGATGAAACGGAAGTTAGATAATGATAGCTTAAACATTGGCAAAGTGAAGAAAGTTACCTGATTATACTTTTTAATTGCCTCCGCATTAGCAATAAGTTCAAGCGGCCAAGAGACCTGTCACATTCAATATATACATATTGGAAGCAATTCTTCGAGTGAGACATGAATTAAAATAAAATTTTAAGTGTGCTTGACTGTTGGATAGACCTTATATGTGAACTTTAGTAAATCAAGACCATCTATCCCAAAGCTAGGGGTATGACTTTTACGAGGAGTTGAAGCAAGGTTAACTGCAGTAGGCTGCTCATCACCATCAGAACCTTGGTTTTTGGTGATTGAGACCTCCAATGAATCTGGAGCACTTAGTAGCATGCCATCAGCAGAGTTCCTGATGGATTCCTGTAGTCACAAGCACAATACATTACTAAGACAATATAGAAGGCCAGAACAATTGAAAACAACCTGAGCAGAGGTAAGCAAAATATGCAACGGTTACTAAAGCAGTACCCTCACTGTACAACCCAAACCCCTCATCCAGTAAAATCTAAAGACCAGGACTTTCACATCATACATCACTATAATCCAAACTTATATCCTTTCAGTAAGAGTGCTGATTTTGAGATTATTATTTTCACATAGCCCCAATAAATAACATAGTGCTTAATTGAACTATGTGATTGCACCTGTAATATAGTGTTCAACTCAAAATCATCATCCCAGGTTTCTCCCTTATCCAGCTTATTGAAAATCACAGTCAAAAAATGCTGCAATAGATCACCTGAAGGTAGCAAGTATCACAACATGTCAGTTATCATGTTTGTTGAGATGACAGCCAACCAACATAGAACAGGAAGTCAAGGTTAATCATACAAGAACATACCTGAACCTAACAAGTATATGGCACGCAAAACAGCAAGCTCATCCATCAACCTCCAGTCATTCATTAGCTTCAACAATATAAGCCTACCAATATGATCCACCTATGGCATATAGAATAGAAGTTTTCACTTTTCAGTAGTATTGATGGCATGCTTAACTGGAAAATAATAATAATAATAATAATAATAATAAATGAACTCCACAGATGACTTTGAGCAATATACCTGCTTCTTAATGTAGACAGTAAGGCATTCCTGCATAATAACCACAGGATGAGGAGTTGTTCTTGGTTCAATGCTTTCAATCCAGCTAAGAACTCTTGATGGAAGGGAGCTATTTTTCTGGAAAGGTAAGAGTTCAGACATACGAAGTTCATCCTGTTTCAGATTAGAAGTAATGTTCAGTGATACTACCAATAATACTATAGATGCTGCAAGTACAGAATACCCCCAAGGAACTATCAATCTAGTTGTACCTGAAAAGATGGAAGAAGAGTGGGAAAAGGAAACAAATTTTCTAACAGCTTTGAATCATACTGAGAACGAAGATATTCAGATTTACCAAACTGGAAACCAAAGGCATAGTTTGTTCCTTTAACTTCAGAAGAGTCCTCACTGTCCCCACCCAAAACAGCTTTCCGTAAGATCTCATCATTTAAAGGGGGAAGATAGAAATTTCTAGATAAGTTCAATGCTTTCCAGGCATCACTATTCTTATGGAGTAATGTTTCACACAAAGTAATAACTGGATTTTCCGGACAGAATGACTTCTGGGTGGCCAATTGGTTATCAGTATCTGTAGCCATATTCTCTTCTTTCATGTAGGGGAAACCACCTGGAACCTTATTGGCAAATTTTAGATCAATCACTCTTTTCTGTAGCAATGTATCAACCAAGAACTTATACCACATTTTTTCTGAGCATGTTAAAGCCGGCAAGGATTCACCATTTCCATTCCCCGCCATTTGCCCATTCATGCTGGATACCAGTGAAGGAATAATCTCGGATTTGCAGTCATTGTCTTGCCAAAAGTATCTACAGATGTGATCACCATGGCCTACAAGGCCTGCTAATGACACACAGAAAATTTCAGCTAGGGTCAACCCAGCTATACTCTGTCCACGATGAATTTTGCTTAAATCAATACCATCATTAGAACTTCCCAAAATATCCCTCCCGTTATCATTATTTTTGCAAGATACTGATGCGAATGCAGTAGGAACATGTCGGATCAATTGCAATGACTTTCCAGCAGAAACAATTGATTTAGCTATGTCCTTAATAAATAAAGGACAAATTTGATGGCATCTAGAGAGGGAAATGGATTCTCTCTCACCCACTTCCTTCTTTTCATTTGTTATATGTACATGACGATTGTCAGAAGTTAGGGCAGAGGGCTCAACATCCAACTTCCTACATTGTAACAGTCGCAATAAATAGCTCTTCTCCCAGAAATCTGCCTCGTCAACTGAGATTGCTCTGTTAGCATAAAAGAACATCTGCAGAGAGAGGGAAAGAGAAGTAAAATATTTATATAAAAAAAACATATAACATTAAAGAATCAAGCAGAGTGAGAAGACAATTTGTATAGGTCAAATCAGTTTGTGTATAGACCTTCATTTTCATTATTGCATCAAGGATACTTTTCAAAGAACTTTTTCATTTACAATCTTATTGTTTCATAATGCAGAATTGCATAAGGTACTATTGAGCACAATATAGCGCATAAGAAAATGTTTAAGACATTGGGATATTATACAAAGTTCTGATTACCAATTACCTCCTCAAAAGGATCATCAAGTGTTCCTTCAAAAAGCCAGGAATCAAGACCCTTGATATATGGCAACAAACTTGCAACGAATATATGAAGTAGCATCGGATATATTTCCTCCTGAAATTAGTACATCTTTCAAGTTTGTATTATGTATATCAGGAAGCATGAGAAGTTCAATACAAGACATAGTCCACAGCCAAAAGAGTAGCTACGACCTCACCACCTTGCACAAGACACACTTCATCCAGCTTCTCAAAAAGATAGTCAAGGATGTGAACAGCCATTTCAGCAGCAGGAACAGACAAATCAGACTCAAAATATATTCGGGGAATGGCTCCATTCACTATTTGCAATAGATATTCAGCACCTGAACATAGACTAAAGGAAACAAAAGATCATTAGCAAATTCTAAAACAAGAAGAAAAAACCACAAAAGGCACTAAGACCTAAGAGTGTTAGACAATAAATTACACACTAAAGCAGGAAAGAAACCTATGTAGCAAGTCTTTCAAAAAAAGAAAAAGAAAAAGAATGAAACCTATGTAGCATGGACACTGATCAATCATGCATGGATGGAATACAGGGTGCCCAAAGCAGTAAACTCAACCCAAATGAAGCATGATGAGCATGTTGGCTCTGGAGATGGAATTGATTATGTATATTTACTAGTATGTCTTACCTGGAATGCATTATATGTAAGGGCTGTAGAAAGAATATAGTGAAGTAAATCCAGAAGAAAAAAAAAATGTTCTCTTCAGTTTGATACTTACTTGGCCAGCTCCTTAAGCCTAAAATGATAAAATATACTTCCATAATTGAGAACTATCCAAGAGCAGAACCAAAAGTTTAGAGTAATGGATGATACAGGTAATCAACAGCATGGCTCAAAACTACAACTATCAAACACATTCCTACTTTTGAAAACAAAAATTTTAAAACTAACATCTACTGACCCTGACAAGGAATTTGCCAATCCCAATAAAGTGGATGTGATTCCAATGTTAGACTCGCTGATCTTCATTTCCTCCTTTAAAGCAATGTCCCTCAATTTCTGCTCCCAAAGGCAAGATAATTTAGTCTATAGAAAGCACATTTAAAAACACTAAAGAAAGAGAATAAAGAGTTACATCCAACGAATTTATAATCACCGAGTAATTACCTTAAGCCATGCAGAAACTGAGCACGAAAACGCCCTCAAAGTAGGGGAATCTATTCTCACAGAACTATCCACTCTACAGACAACAATCTCCACTAGTTTTAAACATGTTGCAGCGTACGTAAATTGGTTGAGAAGGACATGGAGGCTTTTCTGAGAAAGGTGAGTCACATAAATCCCACTCTTGACACGAAAAGTCTGTCCAATGTTGTCCCAATAAAACAAGGAACTAGAAAAACCTTGCAATATTTGTAAAACACCTCGTACCTAGTTTACAAACAAAAAAAAAAAATGGACACAAAAACATCGAATAAGCTAGTGCAAAATCATACATTTACACTATCAAAGTCCAGAAATCTCACTAGCATACCAAATCCACTTCATTTGTCCTCAAGGACAGTATCGGGGTCGCAAAATGAATCCCATCAGAAAACACACCATGAATTTTATCAATTAAACTTTTACAAACTTGTGGTTTGGTCCCGTCTACTGAATAAAAACAAGCACGCAGTCAATGAGAAGTGAAACTGTTGACATTGCAACATCTAAAGCTTCAATAATATAAATTGAGAACACAAAACAAAACCGGTAATTGTAAATCCCTAATTACTAATAGAGCAAATCCCATTTGTTTAATGAAATGAGAATTTCAAACAAACTTTGGCGCAAAAATAAGAGAAACATTACCTATCTCCATGGAAAATGTGAAAATAAAATTAAAATTTTCCGCAGTTAGAAGACTCCTGAGTTCTGTGTTGTTTTTGGTTGATCACTGTCGGGAAGACGAGACTGAGAGGTTTTTCGTTCACTCAACGGTGCGTTTCAAAAGGTACTTGCAGTGCAGATCTTGTTTTTAATTGGTAGGGGCGCCAACTAAATTTTCTTTTTTAGTTACGTGGATAGTTTTTTTTTTTTTAAGCTTTACGTGGATAGTTTCTATTGGTCCAAACCTATTTTTTTAATTATTTTATGAATATAGAAAAGAGTAAAGTAGGATTTTATTTTTTTATTTTTTTGAACATAGGAATTTTAAGTTATTTTTTACAAAAATAGGAATTTTAATTTAATTAACTGAACAATATTCTTCTCCTTTTTTCCATTTAATTTTAGGTTAAACTTGCTTGTAACAATATGACTGGAAAAACTTCCTATTAAATTTCAAAAATGAAAAATCAGATTTTATATCATTTTTACAATTATTAAATTTATCAGCATTTTATTAAAAATTATTAAAAAATAAATAAAAATCAAATTGCCATTGTCATTTAATATGCGCCCTCTTGCACTGCAAAAGGCAAAAATAATTCATTTGAGAAAAATGACACGATTAGAGATGATAACCAACAAAACAGATTCCTGAATATTGACAAAGTTTATTGTATAACCCAAGATTTTGTTAAGAAGAAATGGATACAAACAAAATGGGACCTGAATATCTACAAGTTCATCATTTGTCACATAAAGTAAATGTGACACCTGTTTTTTTTTTTTTTACTTTTCCTTTCCACTATTTTCATTCTTGGGGAATCATATCAACTTACAACATAATACAATCTCTAATCATATAAACTTACAACATAATACAAGCTCTAACCCTGCTACAAGAATATGGAAATGTCCAGCTTTCTAATCCCAGCTGTGCCGATTTCCAAAATACAACTGCCTGTATTTACAAAAGCAGGCATGAGAGGTTAAAAAAACAATCGATAAATTTAATTTTAGTCATAGGTGAGTCACCAAGACCATAAATAGAAATTCTTCAACTCCGTGGGGCTTCTCAGGGCATGTCAATCTGTTTTAGTCAGACATGACTACCATTCGGATTGCTATGAAGAGCCATCCAAATTGTAGCCATGTCAATCTGTTTTAACCAAAACGTTGTCTCAGATGTGTGGAACTTCCCTTCCATGATTCCTTGAAAGAGAACAAGGGTGATTGTTTACAGCACTAAGAGGCACATTGCTGGAAACATTTGAAGGGGGGCTAAAACCCTGTGAAGTATGAATCGACTGTGCCGATGGAAGAAAAGTATTAACCCTGAATGTAGAGGGAGGAGAGTGATGAGAAGCTGGAGACCAATTAAATGTTTGCGAGCATTGTTGACAAGTTTCACTGGAAAACCAAATGCAAATAATTAAATATGATATTGCATCACGCGAAAAAAATCAGTCATGCAGAAGTAAAATAGTTAACCCGACACTATCATGCAAGTTTTCTGAGGCTAGATGTGTGAATGGAATTACCTATGACCAGGAAGCTTCCTATTTCTAATTGGTGTGCGCGGTGAGTTAGACATCAAATCAGTTTTATGTGTAGGGGAGTCTACTTGACTGCGTGATTTATCCTATTAAGAGCACAAAACACCATCAATACTTGCATGTCAAAGTTGTGAAAAGGGGAAAAAACAAGTTTCTCTGGATCTCATGAACAGCTGAAACCAAGGAGTTGTATGTAATACTTGCCAATAAGTTCAGTCTGGAAAAAGCTTGCATTGGCACATTCTGATCATTCAAATTTCGTACAAAAGGATGATCAAGTAGCTTGATCGCTGAAGACCTCTTCGCTGGTTCTCTTTGTAAACAGCATTGGAGAAAATCCTTTCCTTCAGAAGATAAAGTTTCTGGTATAGATGGGGATTTGTGCAAGACCTTGAACATAGCTTGAGGCTGCCAAATGGAACATGGACAATCAAAGTAATTAGTGAAGAACGATACATGTGCAAACCCTTACATGTAACATACATGGAGACAGAAAAAAAAGGAGCACACTATCTCTTTGATTGGATTACATGGTAATACACAAACAACAAAGGGATCGGATAAAAACCCAGAAACATCCAAAGAGGTTCATAAACAAGCACAATTCAATATCAATTAACAAATGAGAGCACAATTTAAGTACCTATCAGTCGAGCAATAATAACATGATAACATTTTAAACTATTTCAAATGGGCTTCTATGCAGAATCTCTCATCCAATTGAAATGTTAACATTAATTAATTCAGGAAGCAGAGCAATATAATCCATAGAACATGGAAATTATAGTAATAACAAACAGTAAAAGGAGTTATTGGCATGCAAAACAGAGAAATGGTCCAAAGTTACATCCAAAAAAAGAGGAAAAAAGGAGTTTGAAGGTCTTTCAGGAAGCGGGATTGTTTGCCACTATATGCTATTAAGAAAGGAAAAGCAACCAACAAGAGTTGAAGCTGCCTAAGCAAAGGTGTACTGAGATTTAGTGTCTTGCAATCTTGCATGCTGATGGAGTTTCTAAATTGATACCACACAAATTAGCATGAAAAATCTTCAAAATGGTTATAATTAGAAAACAATAATATCTTTAATCAAGGACTCACCCCTTCAAGCTCACTCCAAGGAGGTTTACCAGTAAGCATCTCAATGACAGTACAACCCAGGCTCCATATATCCACAGCCAAAGCAAGATCAGGGTTGCTTTTATTCTGCATTACAGCAAGCATCACCTGCACAATAACAAGTGTGAAGTAAAATAAATACGAACCATCAAGAAATATACAAACTACAGCAACAAGATGTACCTCTGGAGCCATCCAGTACGGGCTGCCCTTCATAGACAGCTCATATGTTAGTCCTGTAAGCTGCATACAAACAAGAGTGAACTCAAAAATAAATAAATAAACAACTGAGGGTTCTGATGAGAATATAACCACACAGGTGACCTAAGCGTAGTGAAAAAGACTTCCATTTAGACAGGAAAGCACATAATACAACACAACAAGCAGTCAATCATAATCTATAAATAGCACATTAGCACATATTATAACATTTATAACACAACAAGGCAGTTAAGGACAATCTATGTATCAGTCTTACAACATTAATCACATTTCTGTAAAGTTGATAGAAATTGTAGTTTCAAAACAAGAATGTCCAAGATATCTTTTCAAATTTTAGAAAAAACAAATAATGTTAGCACTTGCATCCACCCCTCTGGCAGAAGTAGAACACAAGGAGACGGTTTATTTAAGTCACATTATTCATTTACTTTCACCAATGAAGCAAGGATACATTTTTTTTGGAGGGGTAACACGTGTTGGACACGGACACGCGTGGGACACGTGTCCAACACGCAATTTTCCATATCCGTTGACTTTCCGACACAGCAAGGACACATCTGGGACACGATTGGGCACTTTTATAATTATTTTTGTAGAAAACGGGGTCAGTTTTATAATTTTAAAAACATTTGGGGCCAAATCATAAATTTACAAAATAACTCTAGGGTTTCTAGAAGGCTCTTTAGTTCTTTTCATCTCTTTCTCTCAACTCCATGGTTTTGATTCCATGGACATGGAGGATGCTGGACTACTTGAGATTGCAAACCTTTCCCTTGATGAACCACAGTTAGAAGCCGAATTATTTGGATCCGCTGACAGTATGATGAATGATCCGTTGACAATGTGATGAATGAAGTTATTCAGGAATTAATAATTTTATGAGTTTTTTTTTATGTTTGGACTAGAGGTGACACGGTTCCGGTCCGGTTCCGGTTCCGCGGTTTGATGGAACCGGAACCGGAACCGCTATATGCCAGTTCCAGTTCCGGTTCTGGAACCGCCGGTTCCGGTTCCGGTTCCATTGGAACCGGCGGTTTTGAACCTTTTTTTTTTTTTTTTTTTTACAGAAAAAAAAAAAAAAAACTTCTCTAATAAAATAAAATATATAAATGAAAAATTACAAAATTAAATTAAATTATAAAATAAAATTACAAATGACAATTTATGGGTTATATAAATGATAAATTACAAAATTAAATTAAATTATAAAATAAAATTACAAATGACAATTTATGGGTTCTTATGGATGCTTGAACCATGGTTGCAAAACAAAAATGATAACACCCTAACCAATGAAACCACATTCAATTCTAGTATAATAATTGAAACAAAAACTATAAGTAGTATAAAGATTTATTTTAAAACGTGTCCATTTACACGAGGCCTGACTTTAAAGTAATTCTCCGGACCAAGACGCGCACGGGTGTGGTGTCGGATCGAGAGGAAAAGGTTTCTTACTAGGTTTAAACGAGGTTCGAAATAGACACGACACTTAAAAACACTTTTTTTTTATGAAAAAGGGGTTTTTGGGGCTCGAAAAGTGGCCACAAGCCCCCTGGACTTGCTCCCATTGGATTCCTTGCATCATTCTATGCGATTTCAAAAAAAAAAATCACCCAATTCGGACATCCGAGCACAAAGTTATGGCCTTTCAAAGTTTAAGGCATATATACAATTTTTTTTTTTTGAGGCAAATTTTTTTTTGAGAGTGTTGGAGAGAAATTAGAATTAGAGAATTGAGAAAAAATTGGTGTGAGGAAAAATGAAAGGGGGGTGGTATTTATAGAAAAAAAAATAATAAATAAAAAAATAAAAAATAATTGTGTGAACCGGCGGTTCGAACCGAACCGGAACCGCCGGTTCCAATCCGGTTCGAACCGCCGGTTCGACCAAATCATAGAACCGGAACCGGAACCGGCTCCTCCGGTTCAGGTTCCGGTTCCGGTTTTTCCGGTTCCGGTTCCGGCCGGTTCCGGCGGTTCGAACCGGAACCGTGCCAGGTCTAGTTTGGACTTATATTTGAACTTTTGTAATATGTTATAACTTTTATGTGACTTATGTTTTGACTTTTGAATGAAGTATGTTTTTAGTTTTTCATATTTATATTTATTTTAAATATAAATATATATTATTTTAATTGGCGTATCCTGCCATGTTTGTATCCTAGTTTTTTGAGATTTTCCATATCCCCGTATCATGTCGTGTTGTGTCCCCATGTCCGTGCTTCATAGACTTTCACAAGTGAATCGATCAATAAAATAAAGCGAACAAATGAAGATGCTTTTGCTTAATAGAGTTGACAAAAAATGAATGAGAGATCTTTTCTGTAACATGCAGATGTCCGATGGATGCTAAAGCAAAGACTGCAAGCATGCTTCTTTCATCCACTATCAGCAGTGAATGCTTGCAGTAACTTTAAACTCCAGCACCTGCACCTGATCTTACTTCAGACCAATTTTACCCAGGAGACATACCAAAGAACAATATCCACGCACAATATGACACTAAAGAAGCATGTTTGCAAGTAACAGTAGACCATGTGACAGTAAATGAATAATCATAAAACTCACATGTTTTGCCATCCCAAAATCTGCAAGCTTAACAACACCTTTTGCATCAACAAGCAAATTTGCACCTTTAATATCCCTATAGATCACAATCAAGCACTTCAGAAATCACAAAGTGCAAAAAAAAAAAAAAAAAAAGAAAAAAAAAAGAAAAAAAAAAAATCATAATCAAGAAATGAACCACTTTCCCAACAACGTCAGAATTCAACAAGTGAGTAGGTAAATCAGTACAATAAGTAATGGTATTACTGTAATACTTTCTTCCTATATTTCAAAACGTGGCAACTGATAATTGCAACATGGCCTTTTACAATATTCATTATGCACCTCATTTATTGAAACATGGATTTCAAAAAGTACAAAAGCAACCTTTTTTCAGTCAATTTCTGAAATTCATGATATGACCATCATTCTTCCCCCTTTTTTTTCCAAAAAGAAAAAAAGGTATAAAAGAGACCGATAACAAAGTAGTTAGATTATAAAATAACTCGCTACTCCATAGCATGATTATTACCTATGGATTGTCTTTTTGCTATGCAGGAAAGCTAGCCCAGAGAGAATGTGGCGGGTGAAATTCCGAACTATAGACTCTGTAATAGCTCCACAATGTGCACGGAGATATTTATTAATAGATCCCGGATGAACATACTCCAAGTATATGTAAAAGTGATCATCAATCTGCAGGAGTTACAATGTTCCCTAAATCAATATATGCAACAAATCATAAACAGCCAAGTCTAGCCTATACAATTAAGAAAACCACTTACCACTTCACTTCCATAGTACTGCACTATATTTTGATGCTGTAATTGACGAAGAACTCTAATTTCCTGCAACAGGTAACATATATAAGAACAAAGTTAGTTTAAAAGAAATAAAAAGTTCCAAGTAATCTGACTGAAATACAATATCCTCAATACACAATCGAAGTAGTGATGCACTGGAATTGAAACTTCAAACATCATTTAGGATCAGCATAATTATCATAGGTGTTGAGCACCAAAGGGGGAAAAGCAGAAATAAACTTGGCAATGGCACTAATTTTTGCTATTAATGATTATACTATGATCCGGCTTGATTTCTTCTCACTAGTAGGACACAGAGTTAAAAGCTTTGACACAACTACAGAAGCCTTCACTCTAGAAAAATAAAATTACATATT
The DNA here is from genome assembly GCA_030490815.1 of Acer saccharum. NCBI lineage: Eukaryota > Viridiplantae > Streptophyta > Magnoliopsida > Sapindales > Sapindaceae > Acer > Acer saccharum. The sequence continues at coordinate 38,339,264 of CM059872.1, forward strand.
CCAATCCAATATTCTCCCTTACTAAATAAATAATTGCATATGAGTCAAATTTACATATTTCCTTGTTAAGGAAATAAAAGCAAATACGATTGAGATTAGGACTGCAGATAATAACCTGCTGCAACTGCTTTATACATTCAGCGGATTTGGGGTCATCAGGGATGATATCAACTTCCTTCATTGCACATGAAGCTCCAGTCACTCTGTCAGAACCAAAAAAAAAAAAGAGAGAGAATTAATGTTTGCTGAAAAAACTCAAGCAACAACATACACAATACCTTCAGCATGCTTGCATACCGATTAGTTGCGATATAAACACTTCCAAATGTACCGCGTCCAATAAGTTTTCCTTTCTGCCATTGACCTTTTAATGATGCAGTTGGCATTTCTATATAGTGATTCATAACAGCCGGCATAGATGATTGTGGTGGTGGTGAAGCTCCAGGAGGAAGGGGCAATGGGTGAGCAGTGACACGACTACTTTCAGGCCGGTCATTAGAATTCTGTGAATGTTGTTTAGGATGCAACGGGAAAGAAAATTTATTATCTCTTCTTGGGGTGATCTCCGGGCTTTGCATAGTGGGGCTAGGAAAGGGAGAATGACCAGTACTATGTACAGTTCTCTTCACTGGTGACAATGGTGAAGTATTACCAGCGGACCTACCAGACTCTAGAACCTCTACAGTTGACCAATCCTCAATTTTTTGAGAAGCCCAAAAAGAAGAAAAAATATCTGCAGTTTTCGTTCGTTGTGGGCTAACAGCAGGACTTGTTGGAGCACTCCTGGGAGAAGCATTCACCCTCAAGTTGTGATTAGCACTTTCAACATTTAGATCATCAGAGAAGCGCCAACGGCGATTGGTTAAAGACTTGGCAGTGTGCAAAGGAAAACGATTTGCACCGTTTGATCTTGGTGGGGTAACAACAGGACTTGGAAATGGTGGGCTAACAACAGGACTGCTCCTCACGGGCGTACTCAGACAGAAATCAATATTGACACTTTCAGCATGTGGTTCTTGAAAATATCTATTATCAGGAAATTGGATTGATGGTCTGGCTGAAGCTCTATGAGTTGGACTTTTCCTGATAGTTCATAGAGCAAATTAAAACAATAAACTAACACTTCATTTCATTTCATTTGTAATTTATTAATTTGTAACAACCTATAATCAATCATTTGATGCTGTACAAAGAATCAAAAATATAATTTATACTTCCAAAAAAAAAAAAAAAAATGGTTCTTTTGGGACCCCCCGTTAACAAATTATCAAAGCTTATTGCAGATTGAAAGCAAAAGAAGAAATATCTAAAATTAAAACAAGTTTACCTCCCGCACGCAGAGCCAGAAGTTTCTTCGGGTGATCCTAGACCATGACCCGGATTCGAACCCGACGACTTCGGTCTTCGAAGAAACTTCAATTCAGGGAGCGGCAAAGGTTCTGGTAAGGGCGCCGAAGACCAGTGACCTGGACCGGTTGCGGAGCGCGACTTCCAGGACGAACCGGGCGGACTGGTGGAGGAATGGGGACGATCGACGGTCGACAAGCCGAGTTCATCGTCGGTGACGTACCTGAGCTTCCTCTGCCTGGTGAGCCTCCGATTAGTCAAAGAAGATTGCCATCGGTTCCTGGCGAAATTAACGTCAATGCCACTATCTGGTTGCATTGGTGGAGTAGCAGCAGTAGTAGTAGTGAGATGGAATAAGAGTCATATGAAACTGCAGCAGCTCCTCTTGAGACTTGAGAGACTCTCGAGAGGCAAAAGGGAAGCACCTAGGTTGTTTCTCGGTTTACTTCGTTTTTCCATTCCATTGATTTTTTCAACCCCTAATGTGTTTTCTCAGTCAACAGCTAAGATCGAAAGAGACCTTGACAAACACGAACCTACCACACCAGTTCAAATTTTACTTTGTTTTATTTATTTTAACTGCTCCAATTTCTCTCGTCATCACTGTGTTTTATTAGAATCTGAATCGGCATTATGTTGAGATAAGTATGAGATCTAATTGGTTTCTCTGGTTTTGAAATTGCAGAAACAAAGTCAAGGTTGACAAGATCCACGATCCATCCTCAAACAACACGCCGTGTGCGTACGGTAAACTGTACTTCGAATTGTCAACCCTTCATCCATGAGCGCGTCGTAAATTTACCAAATTGATGCCACGTCAGAGCACGAGACATCAGGACTGTCGTCACGTGACAAGTGATGTTTATGATTAAAATATTGAGCACTTTCGGAGTTTTTTTTTTTTTTTTTTTTTTTTCTTAAAATAGTAATATTACTCTAAATATAATTATATAATATTCAAAATGTGATGTCTATCGACCTAATTTGTGACCGGCGGTCACGGTTTCACACGTACTGAGTATGGCCGTCCCGCCTGTCGGAGATATGGAATTGACCCAATTATCCATGTGTTTCGGTTCTTATCTACCCGAAATATTGATATTTGTACCGATGAATAATTCTGGCGACAATAACAGTTAATCTTGTATAAAATACGAATCATAAGATTTTCATGTTAATTATAACTGGCTAAGGCATATTAGACAAATAAGATATATAGAATTATGTTTTTGACGTTTGTGATTTGGAATAAAATTTCAACCTATCATGATTCACGAGTATGGATTACCATGTTAAGAAAATTTAAAAACAAATTGAAATGAACATATTTTCTCTTACTTGGGTAGGAAGTTTCTTCTGCTTTTACATTTAAATGATAAGTAGCCAATCTACATCAATAGATATTCACTTCAATTCAAAAATTTAGTATAAAAACCAACACGAATGATGTAGCAAGTGATTTGTCCTTACCATATCATTCATCACATCCTCTAATGATTTGTGTTGTGAAAGACAACTCATTTACTATATCATTGGATTGAATTTTGGGTTAATTTTTTGAATTTTATAATATTACTCGTAGATATTAGATAGTCTTTAGCGATCCCACATTTGACGCAACTTTAGCATGGGACAGAAGGGGACAAAGTGGGACAAAAATCACCAAATTCTGTCCCATCCAAGACCCTATGCCAGACTTGTCCCATGCACAGGACAAGTCTCAAAAAAACCTTTTTACCCTTAAATCTTCAAAAAAAAAATCACAAACTTGTACAATGTTATATATATTATAATAATATATATATATTAAGAATTATTACATATATTAAATATATCTTATATAAATATTATATATAATAATATTTAATATATCATATATATATTATAATACAATATATATTATATTATTATAAATATTAATAATATATAGATATATTTAATATCATAATATATTATATTTTATTATTATATATAATAAAATATATAATATATTAAAAATTATTACATATACGATAATATATAAATATTATATAAAATATTATTATATATAATATATTAAAAATTATTTCATATACAATAATATATATTATTGTATATGAAATAATTTTTAATATATTATATATAATATTTTATATAATATTAATATATATATTATAATACTATATATACATATGAGGGGCACTATGGTCATTTAAACCTCTTGTCCCATCTATACCAAACGCATAACAGTACAGTTAATAGTTCTGTCCCAGACATTCCAAAAACAATATGGAACAACTGTCCCGTCCCGTCCCGTCCTGTCTTGTCTCGTCCCACCATGTATTGTCCCATCTCTGTGCCAAACGCACCTATATTGATTAGTAAAATGTGATATATCCACTACATACTAAGTAGTGTATATATCCTGTTTTGTATTTGTGTTGGGGATTAAAGTCCCACAATTCGTGTGTGTGTGTATATATATATATCTCGTTGAAATTGGAAAGTAGCCAAAGATTAAAGAGCTTTATTGTTTTTAACCGGAATTAGCATTTTGATTGTTTCCGTCAAACAATCCACTTTTGGGATAAAAGTGCCCTTCATTTAGAAATGATTAAAAAAATCAAAAACTTTTTTTTTTCTCTCTCTCTCTCCTTGTTTCTCACTCACGCATCTCTCCTTCTTCTATCTTTCTCTCATCCTCTCTCCTCCGTCTTCTTCTTCTCTCCTTCTCCTTCTTTCACGTTTTTCTCTCCTTTTTCTTCTTCTCTCTCTCCTCTCTTCTCTTTCTCTTTCATGTTTTTTTCCCGCTTTAAAAAAAAAAATCATTTTTTTTTTTTTACAAAAAAATTCAGATTTCGTTTTTTTTTTAAAGAAAATTTCTAGATTTGAAGGTGGTTGTTATGTTCATGAATTGTGGGAGTTGTGTTTGGGTTTGGGTTTTGTTAAAAAAAAAAAACAGATTTGATTTTCTAGATTTTTGTAGTTTGGTTTTCCAGATTTTTTAGTTTGGGTTGTGGTTATGGTTGTGTTTAATTTTCAGATTTTATTTTTAATTTTATTTTTTTCTGATCACGTTTTTTTTTTTTTCCAATTTTTTTTTTAATTTTCAGGTTTTTTTTAAAACAAAAAATTCCAGATTTGGTTGTTGATTTTATGAATGGTGTGTTTATTTATAGATTAAACACACCAAGGCAAAAAAATTAAATACACAAGGGTAAAAAAAAAAATTAAACACACCAGGCAAAACGAATTAAACACACCGGGGTAAAAAGGAATTAAACACACCAAGCAAAAAGTATTAAACACACCAGGCAAAACGAATTAAAAGCAGTAGGGCAAAAAGTATTAAACACACCAGGCAAAACGAATTAAACACACCAGACAAAAATTATTAAACACAATAGGCAAAAAATAATTAAACACACTAGGCAAAACGAATTAAACACACTAGGGCAACTCAACTAAACACACCATGACATATCAACTAAACACACCAAGCAAAAAGAATTAAACACACCATACAAAAAGAATTAAACACGGGTGTGTTTAAAGAAAGTTGGTGTGTTTAATTTGGTCTTGCCTTTGTGTGTTTAATTGGTTTTTGTCTTTTTCCCAAAAAAAAAAAAAAAAAAAAACTTTTTTCTCTATTTTTTTTTTTCCTTTTTCTTCTTCTTCTTCCCAGACCTCCATCTTCTTCTTCTTCTTCCTGGATATGTTTAATTGTGTTTTTTAGTGTGTTTAATTTGGTCTTGCCCTAGTGTGTTTAATTGGGTTGCCCTGGTGTGTTTAATTGATTTACACCTGGTGTGTTTAATTGGGATGATGTGGTGTGTTTAATTGATTTACGTCTGGTGTATTTAATTGGTTTACACCTGGTGTGTTTAATTAATTTACAACTGATGTGTTTAATTGGTTTACACCTGATGTGTTTAATTGGGTTATCCGGTGTGTTTAATTGATTTGCCCTAGTGTGTTTAATTGAGTTGTGATGATGTGTTTAATTCGACCCAATTAAACACACAATTAAACACACCAGTCACAACCAATTAAACACACCATTAACACCCTTGTGAAATCTACAACTTGGCTAATGGACTCTTCAACTTTAACACGAAAATCTGGGAAAAAAAAAAAAAAATACATAATCTTGATAAACAAATTAACAAACATAATTAACTGAATTTTTTTAAAACAAACAATACTTAAACTTAAGCACAACAACAACCACCCTTAAAATCAACAACTAACACTCAAATCCAAACCTTTTTAAAATCTGAAAATTTTTCAAAATAAAAAATAAAAACTGAAATTCTTTTAAAAAATTTGGAATTTTTTTAAAACAAAACAAAATCTGAATTTTTTTAAAACAAACAATACCCAAACTTAACCACAACCACAACCACAACCACCCTTAAAATCAACAACTAACACTCATATTCAAACATTTTTAAATCTGGAAAATTTTCAATAAAAAAAAAAAAAAAAAACTGAATTTTTTAAAAAAAATCTAGAATTTGGATTAAAGAGGAGATAAGCGTGAGAGAGGAGATTTGGGTTGCAAGAAAAATTTATGGTGTAGAGAGAAGAGAGGCGTGAGATCCGGTGGAGAGAGAGAGAGAGAGAGAAAGAAGAAAAGAAAATGGTCTGGAGAGAAAAGGAGAGAAAAGAGTTAAAGAAAATAATGAGGGGTATTTAAGTCTCTACAGTGGATTGTTTTACAAAAACAATCAATTTACTAATTCTGGTAAAAAACAATAAAGACACTTAATTTTTGGTTAAAAAGGGGTATTTCCCCTCTCTCTCTCTCTCTCTCTATATATATATATATATACAGATTTTCTATTATCAGTTCGTCCTGACAACAACTATATCAGGACGAAGAATGTGGACTATTATATTTACATATTTTCACTCAAAGTGTATATACTTGTCAAAAGTTCTCCATAATCTGTGGTCCACATTCTTCATCCTGATAAATTTATTGTCATGAGGAACTGACAATAGAAAGACTGATATATATGAGTCTCTTATAAATGATTCCTTATTTTAATTTTGGTAATGACCACCATAAAATCACATTGATTTGAAAGAATTTTAATTTGAATTTTTTTTGTGGATGATATGTTCATTGAAATCTACCTATAAATAAAATTTGAATTTTTTTTCAAGCACTATAACTATTTATCCCGATTTTTTTTTTTTTTTTTTTTTTTTAATATGAAGGCATGGGAAAAATGTGTGAAATATAGGAAATTCAAGAAAAATAATTTTAGTACTTAAAAAATTCTCAAATTTTATTCATATATAAGCTCGACCAAACAAACTCTTAAATCTCGACTAGCTCCGTGTGATATTCAAAGAGGTTTTTTTTTGTTTTTTTTATTTTTATTTTATTTTTATTTTTTATTTTTAAGTAATATTTAGGTTGGGCCATGTCTAAAAGGAAAAATAATGGATTGGGCCTGTTATCAAGACCCAATTCAAAGCGAGGTCAGTATGAAGTATGAACCTAGTCCGAAATTAGAAAAGAGTAGCGATAATAGCATCTGCCAAAAACTTCATCTATACCCCTTTCGTAATCACACCCATAATTTTTTTTTTTTAAATCTCTAATTTGTAATTAAACCCCACTTAGTACCAAAAATACTCTTTCTTTAATTATACTGTAATGTATTTTTGTAAGTACACACCACCTATAACTATTATTATGTTATTTAATTAACTTTATTATTATTTCAAATTTTGCTGTTACCTTTAATTCTCTTACTATTCTTTCTATTTCCTACTTCTTTTCTCTTCTCGGTTTAAAAATCAAACTCCATTTTTTGTTAAAAATCCATTTTAAGATTATTTTATTATTATTATTTTATTTTATTAGAGAACCACTCTATGTTTAAGAGAGTTGTTGGAATGCAAGATTTGTACTATGTTTCCGTTGATGTGAAAGCATATAGATGTTAAATGATATTATAAAAAAAAAAGTGTTCAATGAAATTGAAGAACATCTAATATATTTTTTTTGATAAGAAAGAACATCCAATATTGAGGAATAAATAAATCTAAAGTGTGTTTGGAAGAAATAAAAAATAAATCTAAAGTGTGTTTGGAAGAAATAAAAAATATAGATAATATAGTTAATTTAAAAGTTTATTTATATACATAATGACTTTGTTCTTCTAACAAAAATAATAAAAATTAATTTAAAACTTACTTTTTTTCACAACCAAAATTGTCTCATGATTTTGATTTATTTTTCTTTAAAAAGATTGAAAATATATTTAAAAAGGAATATAGGATTTATTAAAAGAGTGGTGTTATTGGTACACCCACTACTAAACTATTTATACCCCACTTTTTAAATAATTTAGTTTTTTTTTTTTTTTTTCCTTTATCAAATTACTCAAAGAGACATACAATTTTTATTAAAAAAATATTGTATAAAGTAAAACTAATAAAACCCCCCTTTCCTTATTTCAAAACCCTAATGACAAAAACTTTAATGACATAGATTATTTCAATGTTTATTGTTTTTGTTTATATTCTCTTTCAAATCTCGATCATATGTTTCTCATGTTTAGTATTTATTGATTTATTACTATTTTTGTTTATATTTTCTTTCAAATCTCGATATCATGTTTACCATGTTTAATATTAATTGATTTTATTGTTTCACATATTTGTTTTATTTTTCTTCTCAAATTCTAGATCTATGGTTGCTATTTTTTTTTTCTCTCAGTTTATTTTCTTTCAAATCTTCCAAGTATATTATAATTTGTATCAATTCTTTTGTAAATTTTATTATGGATCTTCCAAAGTTGGTTTTATATTATTTACAAAAAAAAAAAAAAGAAAAAAAAAAAAAAAAACAACAATAACAACAAAATCACATAAGAATCACAACCAAGAAAACCTAATCTCTGACAAAACGAAACCACACCAAAACTCTAACTCAATCACTCAAAAATAATCATTAAACAATTAATATCATACCCAGAGCATCTTCAATGTAAACGTGGCTTGTGAAAAAAAGAAATGTCACGTAAGATAATATAGACGTTATGTTTATAATTGTGTCTCCAATGCAACTGTGCATATTCAACCTCAAACTGACGTGGCAAAAAAAATATTAGACATTGTCAACATGGCCATCCACTTTCAGACGGTCTGTTGCACAGCTATTTTTTAGGTTGACTCAACAAACATTTAAAACTGACATTAATTTTTCATATATTTTTAGTAAGGAAGTAAAATAAAAAATAAAATAGGAAAATAAGATTGACACGTTATTAAAAAAATTATGTTTTAGACGAAAGTATTGGAGACCAAATTTTGAATTGATTGTCTATCAAATATATTTTTATGCCACATAAAAAGCAAGTCTCTTGACATTGTTGCCATGTCAACAATTATTGGTATGTAAGCCACTTTTGCATTGGAGATGCTCTCACAATCTACCACCAACAATCTAATTCACTACAGGAAAAAAAAATCGAATCTAATAAAGATAGTTTTACCATGAAATAAGAAGAAAAAACAAATCCTACGAATGGAAGCCACTTTTGCATTGGAGATGCTCTCACAATCTACCACCAACAATCCAATTCACTACAGGAAAAAAAAAATTTGAATCTAATAAAGATAGTTTTACCATGAAATAAGAAGAAAAAACAAATCATACAAATAGATGTGAGAAAACTATATATAAAGATTAGAGATGAAGTGTGTTTTTATTTTTATTTTTATTTTTTTGAAAAAGATATGGGGTGTATTAAGTTTGAAAAATAAATAAAAGGGTACTCCTGGAAATAAATCAAAAAAAATTGATAAAACCATTTAATTTTATATAATTAAATCAAAATTTTAAAAAGTGGGGCATAAATAGTTTATTAATGGGGGTGCCAATAGCACCACTTTTATTAAAATGGAAAGAGTTTTTATGATATATGTTAATATCAAACCATTAATAGGAAAAAAATTTATAAAAAATTAAAATAAGAAACTGATTAATAATTATTGGTAGGTGTACTAATAAACAATTAATCTTCTCAATAATTTTACTCAATGCTATAATTGGATTTTTGAAAACGTAATAATTTGGGGGTGTAAATGAGGCTACAAATATGGACACTCATTAGAAAAACCCTGTTTAAAGACTGGTTTTGCCAAAGCCCTTAAACCCAACTCCGTTCCGTCAATTTTATTGCTAGGTTTTTTACCTCCGTTTTGAATTTTGATAAATACAAAACCATTTGTGAGGAAAACCCGCCAATGTAAATTTCGCTGGAATATCCCAATCGAACGTCACCGGAACATCCCAAACACACCCGAATTCATGATCTCGCGCCGTGTTGGAGTCTTGATCAGAACAGTATCCCAGCTTTCTCTACCAAGGCTGCGCACCTTCTCTTCGTCGTCGTCGTCGACACACCCTAGACTTTCGAACTTTTTCTCCGATGAAGCGGAAGGTGGCAGCGCGGCCTATCGTCGCGTGCTGAAAACCCAGCGTCCAACCACGATAGAGTGGGAACCAGATTTGGTTAACTCCGTTAACTTCATCGGATCAGTGGTTTTTCCCCTTAAAAGATATCCTAAAGGGCCTGACGTTTATACCTTGCTCAGCGTCGAAGGCGCTCCTGATTCAAATCACTACTTTAGGTCAGTTTTTTCTTGTAAGTTTTCACTTTTCAGTTAACATGATTAATATGATTAAAAGCTATGAGTTACATTTCAAAACATGTTAACAATCGCTAATGATCAAATTATGCCAAATAGTAATTTTCGATTTCTCAAATTTAATTGTATGATATGAATGTTGTTGATTAGTTAGTGATTATATGTATGAAGAATATCATTAAAAAAAAAAAAGTTTACTTTTGTAAAGTTAATTTGTTAGCCATTGCTTTCGTTGTTGATATATATGCCTGCATATATCTATTTGATAGTTTGTGATACTTATTGAGCAAACAGTAATATTTCAATGCTTGAGCAGGATACTGCTGGAAATGCGGGGTGACATGGCAACATTGTGTGAAAAACATCTGAACCCAAATGATTATATATATGTCTCGGGTCGTTTAAAGTCCTACACAAAGGCTGATCATAATGGAGACCTCAGAATAAGGTACAAGGTACATAGAGCAACTTTTCATTTCACTGTATTTGTATATATTTTTTGTTTACATTTTCACCCTGCCGTTAAAGTGTGTAAATTTCTCCTCGTAGAGTTTAATCCTTAAAGCATAGTTAACCGTTACATATCGGCTTCTCCCTTATTTGGATTTCGCTTTACTATAACATTACATCTGCACTACATTTTCAGAGTTTATTCAATTATGGCATCAATAATGCTATTCCACGTAAATATGTAATGTATGCCAATTGGATGAATGTTGATTGGTGTAGGCATTTAGCAAACAAGATTCTTGGTAATCTTGCTTTAGGTCTACCTTTTACTTTATTTATGATTTACATTGATGCTTTCAACGGTTCAACCTGAGATCCTGTCTTACTCTGTGTACCATCACCACCACTTGATCCATTCAGGCAGTATTTATAAGCTAAACTGTTTTTGAATGAAATGGATTCATTTTTGTTGGAACTTGATGAACCGTGCTAGTCGATCAATGAGATGTCTCTTTCAGAGTGAGATTTCTTCAAGAAACTTCTGCCTTAAATGATATAATTATGCTATATATGTAATATGCATGTTTGTAAGTAGATGCTTGATCTGTTTGTTTTCTCGTAGGTGGATGTAAAAGATTTGAATTATGTTGCGAAACGTGGTTCAAGGGTCACAAGCCAAAAATCTGAGAAACTACAATCAGGGCAAGGTATAATGTCTCTCTCTATTGTAGTTGACATCTATTTTGCAACAAGTGTCAGTTTTCGTTTCATCTGGCTACTGGTTTTTTTCTTGCTGAGTTAACTCTGAAATCTGAATATAGTTTAAACTTTAAGCTTCATAAGGGAATTGCTTGATGGAGTCAATTTAGGTAGAAACAGACACGGATTGGATAAGTCTTGCTGGAAGACGATGATCATAGTGATTCTACAATTGCTAAGCATTATAAGGAAATAGTTAAATTAGCAGGAATCATATAGTTGATAGTTCATCTAAAATTATTGTTAGTTTCTATCCTATAATATCCCATTAGACTGCGCCTGCCCATTGGATCAGTAAAACTTGATACATGGATGAACATGAATTCTGAGTGAAACTGAGGTTGACGTTGCAGTTTTGACTAGCTATTGTCTGTGCTATTATAATCAATAGAAAGTGTTAAATCTTTTTTTAACTGTTTAAGAGGTTTTTGGTCTTTTCTTATCTCCTGTGCTCATCTGTGTTTTCAACTTTTCTTCTGTAGCAAATCTAGGAGAAGCAGGCATGGAAAAGTATCAAAACCGATTATATTTGTGGCATGTCTTTTTCACCAACCCTCATGAATGGTGGGATAATAGGAAAAATAAGAAATATCCGAATTACCCAGACTTTAAGCACAAGGATACTGGTGAAGCTCTCTGGTTTCAACCAAACGACCCTCCATGGATTAAAAAACAAATTCAATTGATTGATTCAAAGATGGCAGAACATGGCCTTAGGGGTGATGTGCGTTCTCGTTCTAAAGTCTCCACGTGGGTTTATGACGACTTTGGACCGAATCTGGGACTCTAAAACAAATGAAAGAATGATTGTGGTAGTGGAACAATTATACACAACAGAAGACTACAATTCTACAACATTGAAGTATAGGGTAGTAAAGATCCCGGCTAGAAATCGCAGCAGCTGAGGTATATCAAGCATTAGCAGCTATTGTTTTCAGATATAAAAGGCAACAAATCTAGGTATTCTTTGTGAAATAGTATGGAGTGTGAATATAAGGTTGCATCATTATTCATTTATGTTGGCTTTTTAAACTATACATAATTTAATATAAAGCCAAATTACTTCATAGATCATCAATGGAGAGACCAATTATACTAGAGATCGGATCTGTCACGTGGGCGACAAGGCTCAGTTGTTGGGGGTATCATCTTGCAACTTGAATCTCAACCCTGAATTATACAGTACAGATTTTAGTTTCAAATTGCATCTACAAAACGAATGATTGCGTTGAATGTTATTTTGAAAATCCAAATGGGTGTTATGATATGGGCAAGTCTTCTAAATTCCTCTGTTTTGGTCCACGATTTGTACATGAATTCGTCCTACTCCACCACAATGGAGACACAGCTAGTGATGATGATTGATAAGTGGCGTTGATCATCTTCTATCTTCTTTTGTTTAAACACTGAATCTCAACTTCCAAGTATTCAAAGTAATTCTAAAGTTAGGTGAAAAAAATTTGAATTTTGGGGCATCAACATTCAACATTGACAATCTCCATTGCATTTTATGCTACCTTGAACTTTTGACCATTTAATTTGTCTCTCAAATTGAAATTAAATGCATTTGGGACCATCTGATCTTTGATACTTGATAGTGCATGTTCATGGACCGCATATGTTTTTTATGTTCATCAATTAGTCAACATCTTTTGACGACGTGATAAGAATGCTATAGATCTTTGTGGCACGAAATGGAGACTTGCCGTGTCAATGCACTTTGATAATATATGCAACGTCACCCCACAATCGCTTTCCTTACCGGATGCAATGTATAGAAACCCTGCTGAAGTTAAGTTATGAACAACGTATCTTGTCACAGTAGGTGCAGGGTCAGGATTTTAGGGTCTGTGCATTTAATACGTGGGATTCACATGTTTTTTTTCAAAAATACACTACTGGGCCGTAAAGGTTGAACGACTCTGGTTGCGCAAATCATTTCTCTCTAACTTTAGAGGGTCGAGACAGAAACTAATAATATTAAAGGTTATATAAGAAAAATATATTAATATATCAAAATGTAATGCTATTTAGTCTTTAAGTCAATGATACAACATAATAATAATAATAATAATAATAATAATAATAATAATAATGACATTAACTTTGAGAATCAAAATGGAACTTGATTTTATTTTGTATCACAAAAATCATCTATAATCGAATTTATTTAAATTTCTTTACGATTTCCATTTCAATATACATAATCAAAAAATTTGTGAAAAAAAAATGATTTTTCATCTTGTTAGATAGATGAAATATCTCTTTCAATATTACCTTATATATATATATATATATATATCTTCTACCATTAATATATTTAATTGTTCTAGTGAGTACCTAATAAAAATAAAAATACATGCGGTTTATGTATAGTTACGAGGGAAATTATGAGAGGAGTTTTTTTTTTTTTTTCTTTCTTTTTTTCTTTTTAAACAGTAATTTCCTTTTAGTTTTAATTTCTTACAAATTTTCAAATCTTTGATTTTTGTAAACCTTTTGATTAAAATCCAATGATTGAAAATTAACTCTGTAACTATCCAGTAACTATATAGTAGTTGAACCCATATATAGACTACATTATAAAATAATGTATGAAATCAAAGGAAATTAAAATACTAAAAGTGATTGATTTTGTCTTGACAAAAAATTATATAGAAGAAATTTATATAATTTCTCATTGGCGGAGGCCATGTCCCCCAAGGGCCCCATCACAACCCCACCCACCCACCCCCTCCTCTGCTTGTCATTGTCTACATTTAAAATGCTAAGAGCATCTCCAATGGTAATGTGGCTTGCATTTGAAAAAATTGTGATATGTCAACAATATCAAGCCAATTGTTTTATATGTGGCATGTAACTAAACTTGATAGACATCCAAATAAAAAAGTGGTCTCCAATGCTTCACTTGTAAAATTTATGTTTTTTATGACGTGTCAATTTATTATTGGCCTCCTTAAATATACTTTATAATTATTGAATAAAATAAGGTAAAAGACAAGAGTAATTGCTGACTGGGCCAACAAGACGGCCGTCCAACAGACCGTCTGAAATCAGAGAGTCATGTTGACAACCTCTAAAAAAAAAGTTACCACCTCAGCTTGAAGTTGTACTAGAGAGGTTGCATTGGAGATGGATTTTTTAACAAAATGGATGTCTATCCTACATGGCACCTATTTTTTTCACAACCCACATTAGCATTGGAGATACTCTAAGAGACTTGGTTCTGGTGGATTGTCAAATATCATCATCATATATTACCAACAACCTTAATAAAAAAAAAATCAAAAAATAAAATAAAAATCATCATTATATATTACAATGCAAAAAATTAGAAAATTAGAAAATTATCACTAAAATTTAATCAAAGAATTTGGTTACAATGCAAAAATAATAATAATCAAAGACTTGGTTCTGGTGGATTTTCAAATATCATCATCATATATTACAATGCAAAAATAATAATAATAATAAAATTTTTTTAAAAAAATCTATCTTATCATGATCATCCATGACTTAGTGAGCTAGGCAGCGATGGCGATCCTCATTAAAAACCCTTGACCAACATATTACCGGTCTGGTTCTCCTCTTTTAAATCTAACACCAATCGGGTAAAAAATATACCAGAATCTGACGAGAATAACTATATGCACAACTCATAATGCAATTCTTACTACTAGGAAAGGATTCCCTACTACAAAAATGAAGTTGGAAATGTATAACCATTTTACCAAGAGTAAACATGAATACGGTTTTCCCTTTGATCTTGGAGATTAACAAAGTTTTCAAAGATGATGTGGAGGGGCTAAAATGGTGATTTCGCAGGTCAACGTGAATGGGGACGGCATTATCTCCACTTTTGAACAAGAACCATAAATATGATATAATATGGATAAAAATATCTTGCAAATTATATTCAGTCAACATTTGACTTGAGAGAATCCGTTGACCATAACATGGTTTTGCTATTCAGCTCATGGTTTACAAGTTGAAAAAATTAGCAACTGATCCACCAAAACAATGCGTTAAATAAATTTTGAAAAATTCATGAATCATGATTACAAGCTAATGGCGAGTACAACTTCTCCAATAGACTTGTAAATTTTAGAATTTAGGGTATATTTTCCGTACCATCAAGTACTATATGATTAAAGACTAATCCTCTTATCTATCATCTAATACTTGTACAATTCTCCAATTATTTGTTAAATTAATCTACCAAATATGAATTTGATTTTGTTAACGAGACAAATGTTAAGGATTGATAGTTTATATATATATATATATATATATTGATAATATCTATTAATTCGGAAACATGTATTTTTTTTTAAAGCTTTCTTCATTGATAGGATTCGAATCGTAAACTTAGGAGTCGTTTACCTAAACCCTAAACTCTTTTATCTACCAGTTGAGCTATACCGCTGTTCAGGATAGTTTATATTTATAGTTTTGTTTTTCTTGACCGATTAACATATGCATTCTTTTAGAACACATATAAAGAGTATATTTTACACTAAACAAAAATGTGACGTATTGTTTATACATATTTGTTGTCCAATCCTTTCAAGAAATCTGTCAAAAGATTTTCAGCCTTTCAGGCACATTCAATTCAGTCTTTGTTTTGAAAAGTGTAGTCGTGTAGAACTGCACTTTCCCAACTTGTTCTTGAGTTCACGTTTGCTCATCCACCTTTAAAGGGGTGAGTATTACCCCCTCCCAACATGTCGTGATTTTGGGAGGAGGAAGAGTTTTCTTCTTCTTCCTGTGAGTAAAAAGGACTCTCTGTTTTCTCATTTTCATTAAAGTCTGGTCACTCATTTTAACGTAAATGATGGAGGTTCAAGTGTTATTATACGTATTTTATAAATATATGTAAAGAGTTTTCTCCATGTTGTTATGAGAGTAAATATCTCCTAATTATGAGAATATATATTCAAACTGTAAATGGAGTGTTTGATATCGGAATCCGATTCTTTTTTCTCGACTAAGTTCAACTTTCAATATCAAAATTTAGCCTGTTTACGTTATTGGTAAACTGTGATGCGTGATTGTTGCCATCTTTGCACATAAGATCATTGTTGATAACTTTCAATTGTGAGGTTGATTTGTCAAAATAATAATAATTAAAAAAAAAATTATTAAATCTTGATGGAAAGAAAGATAAGCCATTATGTCGTATGCAAACAAAGAAGACCATTTTTTTTTTTTTCAATTATTAGGCCGGTTTAGGGAGTAAAATACGAATCGAATTTGTAATTTCAATTATCATAGAGTCAACTTCATATTATCTATCGAAGATAACTTTTTTACGAATTTTTTTTTTTTAAAGAACTATTATAAATCTAAAAATTAAGGTTAAGGATAGAAACACGACTCAAAACCATAAACTCATGATATATATTGAAGACAACCTTTAAAGAATTGAGATATTTCTATGATTATAAACACAAATCGTGTTGATGATATATTGATTCATCTTGTCTATCGAATATAACATTTTTTCGATTTTTTTTTATAAAAAAAAAACTATTATAGATCTAAAAATGAAGGTTAAGGATAGAAACATGACTCGAAACCGTAAACTCATGATATATATTGAAGACAACCTTTAAAGAATTGAGATATTTCTATGATTATAAACACTAATCGTGTTGATGATATATTGATTCATCTTATCTATTAAATATAACTTTTTTTAAAAAAATTAAAATAAAATAAAAATTATTATAGATCTAAAAATTAAGGTTAACGATAGAAACACGACTCGAAACCGTAAACTCATGATATATATTGAAGACAACCTTTAAAGAATTGAGATATTTCTATGATTATAAACACTAATCGTGTTGATGATATATGGATTCATCTTCTCTATCGAAGATAACTTTTTTACGATTTAAAAAAAAAAAAAAAAACTATTATAGATCTAAAAATTAAAGTTAAGGAAAGAAACATGACTCGAAACCATAAATTCATGATATATATCGAAGACAACCTTTAAAGAATTGAGATATTTATATGATTATAAACACCAATCGTATTGATGATGTATTAATATTTGCTTGTCACATAAATCACGTTACAAAATTGGGTTAGCCATCACAAATTTTATCTTTATCCGCAGTCCGCACACCACTCAGTCCCACTCTCCACTTCTTGTTCGCAGCCCCGCACCATCCGTCACGATTTTTGTCACTTTCTTCCTTCAATTATTTTTTATACATATAATTTCAAATCAAAAACAAAATCTTTCTATGTTTTATTCGATAAATTTATTTTGGATCCTCCTAACTTTTGTTCTTAAAATATTCCAAGAGCTATGAATTGACATAAAACAAAATTAAAAACTTCTTATCATTTCTTTACACGTTATCGTGTTTATAAATTTAAGTTTAACCTAAATAAAAGGGAAAAAAAATTAAAATAAAATTATAAATATCTAAGATACAAATTCTAAAATAGATTTATAATTTTACCTTTAAATTGTAAAGTACATTAAATAAATAAAACCAAAATTAAATATATAGAAAAAACCTATGAAATAATCAAATTTTAATTATAAATCATAAATAATGTAGAGAATGTTTTATTTAAAAAAATAATAATTATAAGAGAAAAAACACTGTTAAAAATACAAAACAAAACGTACAATGGACATCTCCATCAATCAATCTCCATTGGTTGGTGTCCATCAATGGATGAAGATGGGTCTCATTCGATTGCCAATGGATGGCTAAAGGGAGATCCTTTGTTCATTTTCATTTTTTTTAATTTAATTTTTATCCTTTTCTTTTTATACATGTTATTTTATTTTATTTTTTAAAAATTAGATAGTCACATGTCATTAGTTTAGTGGACTACGTTTTTCTTTATTTATTTTTAATATGGACATGTTGTATATTTTTAAGAGTAATTGGCACAAATCCCCCCTCGAGTATATGTGAATTTACATGTTGCCCTCAAAACTTTTTTTTTTAGGCATTAAACCCCCTGAACTATCGCTTATTGGTAATCTTTTGGTTTTTTCATCCCTGAGGGGGCATTTTTACTCTTGTTCTGCCAGTAAACGATAGTTCATGGGGTTTAATGCCTAAAAAAAAGTTTAGGGGGCAACATGTAAATTCACATACACTTGAGGGGGGATTTGTGCCAATTACTCTATTTTTAGAGCTTGTGAGTTATATAACAATAATACCTTTGAAACCGTTAAAACCGACTAAATGACTAATAACTGACAAATAGAAAAATCAAATTTAACTATTTTTGATAATTAATTTATGGATCATGCGAGCCTAAAATAAAAATGTTTTAAAAAATATATTATTTAGGTACTATAATAAAGATTAAAGAGTGTTCAACGAAGGGAGGGTGAGTATTTTTGTCACTAAAACTCAAAAACTGTGAACAATATTTAAAAAGTCACTAATTGAGGGGCACACTATGAATTTGTACTAAAAAAACACATTTTACCACCTTAAGGTAAACAGTAGTAAATATCACTGAATAAAACACACGAACCGCTGGTCTTCCTTACTGATAGTGAGAAACAAGAACCCAAAGACTCTTGAGGGGGGGAAAAAAAAAGGACAAAAACCCCTTAGTTTTCTTAGCTCTCAAGCAACGTCCTATTCTTTTGACAAATCCACTAAATAAACTGGCCTTCCAATCCCAGACTCACCAACGCCGATGGCGGTGACGGACTTTTTCGCTGGCGAGATCGCCGTCGAACTCTTAAAGACACTAATATCCATATCACGTAAGTCTCTTCTATGTAAACCCAGTGCAGACGAACTCAAAAACACTATAGAGGTGCTCCTCCCAATCATCCAAGAGATCAAATTCTCCGGCGTGGAGGTTCCGGCCCCCCGCCAGTTCCAGCTCGACCGCCTCTCTCGGACTCTCCAAGAGGGTTTGGAACTCTCTCAGAAAGCTCTCACCCTCGGAAGATGGAACGTGTACAAGAACTTGATGTTATCGAGAAAGATGGAGAAATTGACGAAGAAGGTCTCAATGTTCTTGAACGGTCCGTTGCAGGCCCATGTGTTGGCCGACGTTCATCATACGAGGTTCGAGATGGCTGAGAGGTTTGATCGGCTCGAGCAGCGACTTGGGTCGATGAAGATTGGAACAGCAGGGGGTGGTGGGTGGATGGAAGAGGCCGTGAATAGGGTGGAGATGGAGGAGGATAAGTGGGTGGGGGGTGGTTTTGGTAATTTGATGGGTATGGGGATTACTTTGGGGAAGAAGAAAGTGAAGGAGATGATAATTGACAGGGATGATTTGGGTGTTGTTGGAATTTCTGGAATTGGTGGCTCTGGAAAAACCACTCTTGCTGCTGAGATTTGCAGAGATAGTCAAGTTTTAAGTAAGTTCTGTTATATACTTATATTAACATGGTTTTAATTTGCCAATTGTTTGTCTTCAAGTATGTGAATTGACTCTGGTTTTTTTTTTTTTTTTTTTTGGTGTGTGTGTGTGTGTGTGCCAATTCCAGGTTATTTCAACAATCAAATTTTGTTCTTGACTGTTTCTCAATCTCCAAATGTGGAGCAATTGAAAGCAAAAATTTTGGGGTTTATATCTGGGTGTGATGGAATTGGATCCTATGGAAGACGGGGTCTGGTGGTTTTAGATGATGTGTGGTCTTTGTCTGCTCTTGAACAGCTCATTTGCAGAGTCCCTGGATGCAAAACTTTAGTGGTTTCGCGGTTCGTGTTTCAGACAGTAGTTCTCAATGCTACTTATAAAGTAGAATTGTTGAGAGAAAATGAATCAATGCTTCTGTTCTGTCACTCTGCTTTTGGAAAGAGCACAATTCCTCCTGCTGCTGATGAGAATCTTGTCAAACAGGTAAAAAAAACTTAGACCCTTCTCTTTTATCAGGAATTGAATTTGAATTTGACACATTAGTTGAATTTGGTAACTGATTGTTATTAATAATTTGTTCAATAGATTGTAAATGAATGTAAAGGCCTCCCACTTGCTCTTAAAGTGATTGGAGCTTCATTAAGAGGCCAACCTGAAATGTATTGGAGAAGTGCTCAGAAGAGGTTGGCTCGCGGGGAGCCGATTTGTGAGTCCCATGAAAGCAACTTGGTTGATCGGATGGCAATAAGTATCAAATACTTGCCAGAAAAGGTTCGCGGATGCTTCTTGGATTTGGGATCGTTTCCTGAAGACAAGAAGATTCCTCTTCAGGTGCTCATCAATATATGGGTTGAGGTCCATGATATTGATGAAGAAGAGGCTTTTGCAATCCTGGTCGAGCTTGCAGAAAGAAACCTTGTCACTCTAGTGAAAGATCCACGGTAAGTTAAGCTAGAATAATTATGTGTATTGCTTCTTGAGACTTAAGTAACTTAGGTTCTTGTTATTGGAGTATTGAAATCTTAACAAGTTCAATTTTAGCAGAGCTGGAGACATGTATAGCAGCTACTATGAGGTCTCTGTCACTCAACACGATGTGTTGAGAGACCTTGCTCTTCATTTGAGCAATCGAGGGAACATAAATGGGCGCAAACGATTGCTAATGCCAAAAATGGACACAGAGCTTCCAAAAGATTGGGAGCGGAATGTTGATCAGCCATTCAATGCACAGATTGTTTCCATTCATATAGGTACTGTCGTCACTCTTGTTTGATTGCCTTGCATTTAACAACACAGATTGATGGTTAATTTGTCCTAATGTGGCCCTTATATTCGATTTAACATGTTGGAATTTTACATTCAGGAGAAATGCTAGAAATGGACTGGTTCCGGATGGAATTCCCCAAGGCCGAAGTGCTGATTCTAAATTTCTCTTCTAAGGAGTTCTTTTTGCCACCCTTCATAGAGAACATGCCAAAGCTTAGGGCACTGATTGTGATAAATTACGGTACTTCCAATGCAACCCTGCACAACTTTTCAGTTTGTTCAAATCTAACAAACTTGAGAAGCATTTGGCTCGAGAGAGTATCTATATCTCGATTACCTGAACTTACCGTCCCCTTGAAAAAGTTGCGGAAAATATCTCTCGTTCTCTGCAATATAAACAACAGTCTTGATCAGCCATCAGTGGACCTGTCTCAGATGTTCCCTTGTCTCCAAGAGCTAACGATTGATCACTGCGACGATCTAATTAGGCTGCCTCCAAGTATTTGTAAGATGCAGTCACTTAAGTGTCTTGGCATCACAAACTGCCACGGCTTACTTGAATTGCCTACTGATATTGGTAAGTTGAGGTGTCTACAAATTTTGCGGCTGTACGCCTGCCCCCTTCTAAAGACTCTCCCTCCTGGGATTTGTGAGCTAATCGGTTTAAAGTATCTCAACATCTCTCAGTGTATCACATTAAAGTGTCTTCCTCAAGGAATCGGTAAATTAGTGAGGTTGGAGAAAATTGACATGAGGGAGTGTTCTCTGATATGGGATCTACCCAAGTCTGTTGCTTCATTGCAATCTCTACGACATGTTATTTGCGACGAAGATGTTTATTGGTCATGGAAGGATATGGAGAAGACTATGTCAGATGTTCATGTTGAGGTTCCTGAGAAATGTTATAGTATAGAGTGGATTCATGAATGAAACTGTTAATATTATTAGTAGTTTTACACATGGTCACTTGCCATGGTGGTGGGCCTTCCCATGGGAACTCCCCACCACCAAGTTTCAAGACCTGGTGTATGTACAATATGTGCAAATTTTCCCACAAAAAAAAAGTGAGGGTGCTGTCCCACCATATGTGGGTGCTGTCTCTCCTCTCGTGAGAGTCGCAAGCCGGGCTGAGCTTGTAGAGCCCAAATCTTGCCGGTCCCGACAGTTGTTGTTGTAATAAAAAAAAATTAAAAAAAAAAATTATTAGTAGTTTCTGATGTAAATAATTTTCAATAGATCAATAAAATGAATTTCTCCATAAGCATTGCATATCTATTGAAACAGGAAACAGTCTCATGTTATCTGCTTCTGTGACACAGATACTAATAGGTTGCTTCTGGGAAGCAAGTAAAAAAGCAGAAGAAATTACGAAGCAAGTTTCATGTGTGGCCAAAAGTTATGACAGGAAATTCTGAAAATATGATTAATTTTTTGCACTAAATGTCAACAAAAGGTTTTCAATTCCGTGTGAATTCCCAAAAGCAAAAGAAGACAAACTTTAAGTGGAGGCAACAGCAACATATATGGTTGATCATAATTAGTCCAAATATTCTTTAAAGTTTTCCATATATTTAATGAGTGACCGTGATTGCCCTATGGGTGATGTGTCCTACCAAGAAATGTAAGATAAAGCGTGTGGAGTAGTGAACCTTCTGTTACTAAATATTACTATAAATATAAATATATAAAAGCAGTCAAGTCAAACCAAGTGAAGTTGACTTTCTTGTCTTAGTTGTTGATACTTACCTAAACCTTGGCTTTGCTGACATGGAAAATCTTATTAAAATAGAGATTCAATTAGTATCATAGTTGGTAGAGTTGATTCCATGCATCAACTGGACTTGTTTAATGTCTCTCTTATATACAAAGCCCTTTGTTTATGAAAGCTGATACTATTATGGGTCTGTCGAGACCTAATGAGATTGAGTTTTACAAGTACGGTTCGAAATGTAACTTCTACTAGGGGAGGGGAAGCTTCATATTGAAATCCCTGACCATTATTATATATTTGTTACTTTATTGAAAATGAAAAAGACAACTTTAATATTAATTTTTTTGGTAAACATTAAACAACTTTATTAATTGAAAATCCTTTTTCTTTTTAATTTAATTTAATCAATCACAAAAGGGTCCATGATCAAGTCATCGACAGATAATAAAAATGGAAGGTGGGTCAGTCCCATTATAGGTTTCAGTGAGTTTTGAAGTAGTGGAAGGCGGCTAGGAAGCAGTAGAAAACAAAGATGATTAGAGAAGCAATTTCAATGTGAATCCAACAGGTTGGATTAATGTATTTAATTAATTATAATATTTCAAGAGCATAGTTAATTAAATGTGATGAATTTCAAGTGAAGACCAAAGACCAAAAGGAGTGTCAATTTCAAGGTGGGGTCCCAGACTCCCAATGTTTATCAAAAACTCCATTATCATTTCTTTCAATAGGGGCCAATTGGGAATATTCTGTATATTCTGTACACACTATTATAAATAAATTTAGGAAGTGTGGACCTATAAATATTGGTACCTTTCAAAAAAAAAAAGTTACAAAGCATTGAAGCGTTCACATTTCTTTATCATTTTTTTAGGGTAAATTGCACAAAGTTACCTTAAGTTTTGTCATAAAGGCATAATATTCAACAAATGGTCTTAATTGCACAGACACCCCTTGCCGTTAGTGGTCAACAGTTAGACTTAACTGTTGACTTCAAAAAGACCAAAATACCCCTAGTTAAAAAAATTAGATCCATAGAGATTCGAACCATCCACAAAATTTATGTTCCCTTACAATACATATCCATTGGGTATGTCTCTTCTTTTTCAATGATCTTATTAGATTGAGCTCGAGTTTTGGGTGGATCGAAGGATTTAATATTAGTAGAGAGGTGCCAAGAAGAGAGGAAATATTTTTTTGGAGAAATAATTTGTTAAGGCGAGGTGGGTCATAGGTTGATATTCGAAAATTGAAGAATTTGATAATTGGGGCTATTGGGTCTTCTTCTTCCTTATGTTGTGGTGGTTTTGGGTCTTGATTTTGTTGCTCTTGTTGTTGAATGAAAGGAAGGAAATTGGCGTGAAGAGTGATAAGTGAAAGTGAGTGGAGTTGTGATGAGACATAGACAATGTTTAAAGGGTTTTGAGTGGAGACAGATGTGAGGTTTTAAGAAGTGGTGAGTTGGGTTAGACGAATGAAGATGGCAAAGCTTTGGTGAGCAAAAGTAGACATGGAGTGTCTGTATGTTTATATATATATATATATATTTGTGTGGCAAGTGACCTCCATCGAAGGTCGCCCAAACCTCCATTGGAGGTCACGCAGACATCTAATGGAGGTTGCAACCTCCATTAGAGGTGCTCCAAAAAATTTAAAAAAAATAATAAAGTTTTTTTATTTTTTTTTTATTTTTAAGAAAATTAGTTTTAAAAATAAAAATAAATAAATAAGGCAGGAGTAAATTTGTCTCTCCAGTGGAAAGTTTTGTAAAAACAATAAAAACACTAATTCCGAGTAAAAATTGAAACCCCCTTAATTTCTTGATTAAGAAGTGCTATTTTTTATTTTATTTTATTTATTCATGCATGCCATGGGCTTTGAACCATGGTGGTGGAGTCTCTTTTAGAGAGTCACACCACATTGGCAAGAGGCCATTAGTATATTACTCTACTTTTTTATTGTCTAAATGTCTAATGTTCTTGGATAATGACAAAGCAGGAGCTATGTTGTACAAGAGATTACACGATTACAAGATCAGTAATGCTACACATCCCACCTAAAATCCCACATTTTTCATCACACTACGTGAGGTGCAATTTGTGAATGGATACATGGGGTAGATGAGATAAATGTGTATCCACTCACAATTTGACACCTCACATGTCACATGTAGTGGGATGAAAAATGTGAGATTTTAGGTGGGATGTTTAGCATTATTGTTATAAGATTAGATTATAGTCATCTACTCATATTTTATAGGGAAAATTACATTAAAGTACCCTCACCTTTGCTAAAATTACAACTAGATCGCACTTTGCTAAAATGTAGACGAGTACCCTCAACCAAATATATTGAATGTGAGCCACTAGTGTAACTAGTAGCTCACATTTAATATCCTTATGAAGTTATATCAGGATGTTCGCATGAGAACGGGACTAAATATATATATATATATATATATATCTTCTCCACCAAAACCCCTCTTGATTCTCTCATGGATTTACCGTTTTCCCCTCTCCAGATTAGGGATGGGAATTTCCCCCACGGAGCCCCACCCCCATTTGGGGGCAAATTTTGCCCCCAAATGGGGTTTTGGGGCGGGGGTGGTGGTACCCCCCATTTCCCCATTCCCCCATTTCCTAAATATGATAGGGTAGGGTGGGGTGGGGTGGGGGTGGGGCCCATTTCCCCCATATATTTTATTTATATATTTTTTATTTTATTTTCTTAAAAATAAAATAAAATAAAAATTAAAAAAAACTCTAACTCTATTAGTCAGTTACTCATATACTTGATTATTCTTTGCATAGTTAAATTTGTTTAGACTTTTATGTGTAATACACTAATACTATATTATTATAGTTATTTGTATTAATTTTGGATTAAAATAAATCAATTATAGATTTTAGATTGTATATTTTGTTAATTATTGGATTGAATATTGAAACAAGGTGAAACAAAAGTTTAGTTCGATCGAATTTCGAATTCTGAATTCTAAATTCCGGATTTCAGATTGAAAATTTTTAGAATTTGGAATGGGGGAAATGGGGGACAGGGGTAGGGGCAGGGGCAGGGGAACCTCTCCCCAAACACCCCCATCCCCAATACCCCCAAATGGGGTTTAGGGGCGAGGGTGGGGATGGGGGGACCCTCCTCTGCCCCATTGGGCCCCCAGTCCCATCCCTACTCTAGATCTTTAGATTTTTCCCCAGAAAAACCCACATGGGAAATTTATTTCCGAGAAAATAAGACTCTTGCTGCCTCGTTTGCAAGACGTAAGACCTAGGTTCCCAAAACCACGTCTAAACAAAAGTATAATTTTTTGTTCTTTTTTATAATTTAAAAAACACTGCCTTTTGTTTATGGTTTTTGTTTGGATGCTCTGCTCAAAGACTTTGTGGAACCATTTGTTGTTGATTGAAAGAGAGAGTGGAAACACTATAAAATGGTGTGTGAACTGTGAAGGAATGTGTTTGTTTTTTGGGTTAATGTTACTATTTTTTTTTCCTTCCTTTGTTCTCCTCCCTAGATTTCCATAGAAATCATCGATGATCTACTACACCTTTTTTAATTATTTAATTTAATTTTAATTTTTTTCTTTGATTTCCTTAATTGACAATGATGATTGAAAAGACAAAAGTGTTGATGATGATTGAGAAAAATGAATATGAAAATCTAATTTTCTAGATCTTCAAAAAAGAAGTTATTTTAATTTTTTTTATTTAATTGATGTTATTAATGATTAAAGAACTTTATTATTTCCATGTTTTTCTTTGATTTTTTTAAGAAAGAAGAAGACGAAGATTTAGGTTCCTAATCTCTTAAAAGATATATATTTTTTCTTTAATTTTTTTTATATATATATTTTTTCTCTTTGATTTTCTTAATTGATGATGAGATGATGATTGAAAAAAAAGAATACGAAGATTTGAGTTTCTAGATCTTCAAAAAAACAAAAAGAGTTATTTTAATTTTTTTCTTTAATTGATGTTAATAATGTTCGAAGAACTTTAGTATTTCATTTTTCTTCTTTAATTTTTTCTCTTAAGAAAGAAGAAGACGAAGATCTACTAAAAAGAAAAAGATCTGGGTTCCCACTCCCTAGATCTCTTGCAAAATAAATAAATAAATAAATAAATAAAATATAAAAAAAATTGTCTTTACTTTTTCATTAAATTTTATCTCATATATATATATTTTAAAAAATTGTTAATTTCATTTTTTTTTTTTTTAATTTTTAAAGATTTTTGGGTTCAATTTATTTAAGGTTAAAAGACCCTAATACCCTTCTTAAAAAACCTAGTTAACTTTAAACGTCAACCGTTTGGTCAAAGGTATTAATATGTTATTTTGATACGTACGATCTAGTTGCAATTTTAACATAGGTGAGGTTATTTTAGTGAAATATTCCCTATTTTATGACACCAGCAATATCACCGGTTAAACACCCACCTCAGGGAATCTAGAATCCAGAATCCAGATGTTTCAACTGATGATCATTTTCGATATGGGTCGGGTATGATTTATGAAAGAAATAATGATGTTATCTGCTTAAATCAGAAGGAAAATAACTGAAAACCAATGACCAAAAATACCATTTGAAGACCAGAAAGATGTTTTACTATTAAGTGGAAGCAAAATATACAGACTACAGACAGTGAAACACAATATATGCATCATATTGGTTTCCCAATTCCCAGAGAGATGTCCCAAATGGTCAAAGAATCCCTAGTCCTTGGAAACTTAGAAGGTACTGGGAAAACCTTCTCCAATTGGGACTTGGCAGGTCATTAAAATATCTGAGAGGGGACTGTAAAACTCCTCATTTCTGACATATCCCTACCTGTGCTGCAAGGAAGCCCTCTGTCGGCGATTGTCTCCCTTGCTTCAACTGTGTAATCAAGCAGCGTCCCAACGGTTACTGCTATAGTAGGAAGAGATTAAAATATTGTATTCAATATTTCTTTCATTAAACTAGCAAAACAACACAAAGATGTGTGTATAACAATAGAAAGATAAATTTCAATACATGAATGATGTATAGAATCCACATGTACATATTCAGTCAAGCCTTTTTCTGGACTTAATTGAAGATTGTATCACCCCCTTTTTTGAGTCAGCCAGATTTGTTTGTGTTATAGGTGAAAAATGAGTCGACCTAATAATCTGATGTGGCAAGACTGAAACACCATGTCCATCAAAATCATCCAACCCTCCACCCGAGTGGAAGCCTTGCCAAAGAAACGAACAGCAGGGCTTGGGAGGAATGACTCGGGCAAAAGAGAGCCTCACTAGAATTAAGATTCCGGTTGACTAGAACATCTCACCAATAAGGATCATTCAGTCAGATCTGAATCTAGCGCACCTCGTAATTCCCCACGGTCTCGCCGAGATACAAGGGTCAACAATCACATTTCAATTAGGAAACAACCATATCTTCTCTAGAAAGAATCACAGCTCAAATCAAGCACAATGTCAACCGCATTTACTATGAGATAACCTCAATAGGGAAGAAGATCAAAGCAAACCCAAAGACCCAAACAAGGAGAATCATAGTGGGATTCTACAAGTCAACTACTTGCAACGATGTTTATAAATATCATTCATTTTTTCCAACGTAAAAGATATGGATATACGTTAAAGAGTAGTATCGAAAGAAAAAAGAAAGCAGAGCTGAATAAACTCTTTTTCATAATAAACTTTTCTCGCTATCATCGGCACCTGTGGTTTTTTTATCCCTTTCTCAAGGGCTTTCCACTTAAAATTGTGTTCTTTTCTCATATCATTTTGCATCTCATTATTAGCAAACTACAAATAAAACCCTCCGATCAATTAATAACCCAGTTGATGAAAAATAACCGTCAACAATTTGGAAAGCTAAAGTCCCAGGTTAAAATTCTGGTTTGATCTAATAAAACATGACGAGATGCTAATGATAGAGTGCAATAGAAAAATGTTCTTTTTCTTTTCTGTCCCTTAACATCTCAGATTTGGATTAAGTTGTTGGTTTCAGCAGATCTTAGCTCGTCAATGCCAGCTACTTGTAGGATCTTTTTGGCAGAAAATCCTAAAGCTTTTGGGAAGCGGGGGTTTCGTGGAAATGTGCTGTGATGACTTTCTTCTAGGTAGTTTGAAATGTGATGGCTTTCGTGGAAATCCTAATTACGTTTATGACGAAATTCAAAGATCTAATTGTATTTATGAGTTTTCGTAGCTCCATAATTCTGGTCCCTGGAGACAGGTTGATTGCTGTTTCGAGAAATAAGTATTTCTTCTAGCTGTGATTCACCACTAGAAGGATTAACAGAAACATATAACCTGAAATAATATATCTGATTCAGGTTTTAAACAGCAAAGAAATCTGTTACCGTCATGGTGTTGTTTTTTTGTTTTTTTGTTTTTTTTTTTAAATGGACAAAAACTGGTACTAGCGACTAGATAACAAACTACTAGGACAAAAACCTTGCCACAGATTGTCTCTACCCGTCATGGTGTTGTTGATTAGGCATCAGACGACGATATTGACATCTCAGGAATCCGGTCTCTGTAAATCCAGTGCGGAGGAGCTCCTCTCTATCATCCAAGAGATCAGTTTCTACAGCGTAGAGCTTCCCGCCTCACGCCAGTTCCACCTCGACCACCTCTCCCAGACTCTCAATGAGGGTTGGAGCTCTTTCAGAAGGTTCTAAACCTTGGACGACGGAAAATCTACAAGAACTTGATGCTATCGAGAAAGATGGAGAAGTTGGCGAAGAGGGTTTCGATGTTCTCGAACGGTCCGTTGCAGGCGCATGTATTGGTCGACGTTCATCATATGAGGTTCGAGATGGCTGAGAGGTTTGACCGGCTGAATCAACGGCCCAACGGTTGTCAATGCTAGTTATGAAGTAGAATTGTTGAGAGAAGATGAATCAATGTCCCTGTTCTGCCACTCTGCTTTTGGAAAGGGGACCATACCTCCTGCTGGCTGCTGCTAATGAGAATCTGGTCAAACAGGTAAAATGTTTAACCATCTCTTTGCCTGGAACATCTTTGAATTTCGTAGCTGATGCTTATGAAAAATTTGTGCAATAGATTGTAAACAAATGCCAAGGCCTACCACTTGCCCTTAAAAGTGATTGGAGCTTCGTTAAGGGAACAACCTGAAATGTACTGGACTAGTGCTAAGAAGAGGTTGTCCCGAGGGGAGCCGACCATGAATGCAACTTGCTCGATCGGATGGCAATAAGCATCAAATACTTGCCTGAAAAGGCTTCCTGGATTTGGGATCCTTTCCCGAAGACAAGAAGATTCCCTTTGAGGTGCTCATCTATATGTGATATTGATGAAGAAGAGGCTTTTGCCATCCTGGTTGCGCTTGCGGAAAGAAACCTTGTCACTCTAGTGAAAGATGCACGGTATTGCTTTTTGAGACTTGAGTAACTTAGGTTCTTGTTAATGTTATCGGAGTTCTGAAATCTTAATGTGTTCAATTTAGAAGAGCTGGACATGTATCTCTGTCACTCAACCTTGCCCTCCATTTAAACAATCGATGATCACAGACGATTACTAATGCCAAGAAGAGACACAGAGCTTCCAAAAGAATGGGAGCAGCCATTCAATGCGCAGATTGTTTCCATTCATATAGGTACATCACATTTGTCGCTCTTTTCTATATTGCCTTGCATTTAACAATACAGGTTGATGGACTGGTTCCGGATGGAATTCCCCAAGGCCCAAGTGCTATTCTTAAATTTCTCTTCTGAGGAGTTTTTCTTGCCTCCCTTCATAGTCAGGTCACTCATAGTAATAAATTACAGTACCTCCAATGCAACCCTTTACAACTTTTCAGTTTGTTCAAATTTAGCCAACTTGAGAAGCCTTTGGCTTGAGAGAGTATCAATATCTCAATTACCTGAACTTACTTATCTCTAGTACGTTCTCTTCACGATAAAAAATAGACTTGATCAGCTAGATGTTCCCTTGTCTTCTGGAGCTGATAATTGATCTAATTAAGCTGCCTCTTAATTATTTGTAAGATAAACTCTCTTAAGTGTCCTAGCATTACAAATTGCCACATCTTACATGAGTTGCCTACTGATATTAGTCAGTTGAGGTCTCTATGCTTGTCCCGTTCTAAGGACTCTCCCTCAAGGCATTTGTGAGGGAGTGTTCTCAGATATGCGAACTACCAAAGTCTGTTGCTTCATTGCAGTCTCTACGACATGTGATTTGTGATGAAGATGTTTCTCGGTCGTGGAAGGATACGGAGAAGGCTAAGTCAGGTCACTTTAGACGGAACGAGCGTTACCACCAAGTATTTTATTGAAACATAATTTTTCTCTAGCAATAAAAAATAATTGTATAGAGCACCACTCAACGTGGCTTCCTGATAAATGACACTCATTCAGCCGGACAATATTCCAAGTTTGAGTTGCTGCACTATGGTATATCAATAATAATAATATTAATTGTGTCAGCTTCATTGACATATAGACTAATAGGAGGCTTCCGGGAAGCAAAGCAAAAGAAGTTCTGAAAATTTGATGACATTTGCACTAATGTCAACAAAATGTGTTCAGTTTCAACTTTCAAGTGAATTTCCAGGTAATGGCTCTATCTGGGACTAATGGTGCTGCAAATCTCCACGTTTTACTGGTTGATTAATAGTGCTTATAAATTTCCATGTAAGTGTTTCTTGACTAATGGTTTTGCAAAGTGGACTTGATCTTTGTCTTCTGTGGGAGCTGAATCATGGTTCTGGTTGTGTCATTTGTTATCCAATCCATACTCCATTGAAATTGAGTCTAGAAGAATATAAGTTTGTATTTTGTATCCTACAATTTGGAGAAAAGAGTTTGAAGTTGAAACCAATCAACCATAGAGAGATTTGCAGAACCTGAACCATGATGCAATGATCAAGTCCACTTTCAATGGGGGCATCAAAAGGGCCAACAAATTCCTCCCCTTATGGAATGCTCGGAGGATGAGAAAATATCTATTAGTTCAAGACCATGTATTTTTTGAAAGCTTTTCGTCATTGGTAGGAGTCGAACCGTTGACATGGGAATCATTTACCTAAACCACAAGCTCGTCTATTTACCAGCCGAGTTATGCCCCTATTGGTAATGCTTGGAGAATGAGAGTATCTCACGTTATTTATGATAACTACCAGTTGCTTTATTGACAAATAAATGACAACTTTAATAATTGAAAATTATTTTTATTTTTAATGTAATTTAATCAATCACAAAAGGGTCCATGATCAAGTCATCAACAATAATGGTAGGTGGGTCAGGCCCATTATCAGTTTCGGTGAGTTGTGAAGTAGTGATAGGCGGCTACCGGCTAGGGAGCAGTAGAAAACAAAGAAGATTAGAGAAGCAATTTCAATGTGAATCCAACAGGTGTCAATTTCAATTGACTAAATGATGATGAGTTTCAACTTTCAAGTGATGACCAAAAACCAAAAACCAAAAAAGGTGTCAATTTCAAGTTGGGGTCCCAATGACCCAATGTTTATCAAAAAAAACAAAAAAAAAAGGTTACAAAGCATTGAAGCGTTCACATTTCTATAGCATTTTGGACCAACTTTTATGATCATCACACAATGATTTTCTGATCAGAAAAAAAAAATGTCGATAAAGTTAAGATTTTTATACTTTATCATTGGATAATGACAAAGCAGGAGGTAAATGGTGCAAGGTGACTCAGCTCTAGAGATTAGAAGATCATATTATTGTCATCTACTCATTCTATAACACCAGCAAATCACCCACCTAAGTGAATCCAGAATCCAGATGTTTCAACTGATGATCGTTTTCGATATGGGTCTGGTATGATTTTTGAAAGAATTAACTTAAATCAATGACCAAAAAGATGTTTTACTATTAAGTGGAAGCAAAATATACAGATTACAGACACTGAAACACAAAATATATGCATCATATTGGTGTCCCTATTCCCAGGGAGGTACCAAATAAGTCAAAGAATCCCAAGTCCTTGAACCTTAGAAGGTACTGGGAAAAACCTTCTCCAATTGGGACTTGGGAGGTCATTTTTTTTTTTTCTGATATAAGTTAAACCTGGTCATGCATACATATAAACATGAAAGTTGCTCATAGCACCACAGTTAATATACAAGCACTTTTTTTTTTACAGGTGAAGTCAAAGAAATCTAGTGGGCATATACTCATGAAATCTGACGGGGAAATTGTAAAACTCCTCATTTCTGCTATCTCCCTTTCTGTGCTGGAAGGGTTTCCACCACGGCATTCCTCTTTCGACGGCCGTCTCCCTTGCTATGAGTGTGTTATCGAGCACCGTCCCAACGATTATTGCTACCGTCGGAGCAGATGAGAAGATTGTATTCAATATATCATTAAACTGGCAAAACACCACAAGATGTGTATCAGAGACATGTATGACAATTGATGTATAAAGCCGAAAAAATGGGTTGCATAGAACAAGGTTGTGATATATGAACAACATGAAGTGGTAATGCGGTTTCCAAAATATGAACATGGAAATATTCAAAGGTGTATGTTCTCTATGAAACTTACCCATCCACCATTTGTATCGACTGGCCCGTGACCATCAAGAGAGGTGTTCAAGAGAAAGTATTGAGGAATTGATATCGCAAGGAACAGAGTGAGGCCTAAAACATAGATGTTCCTCATGGAATTACAATTTGCAAACTGTATGAATGTAATCCCAACAGCAGCTGCAGAAAAAGAAAACAGAATCGGTAAAGTCTCATTAGAATGAAAGGAAACAATTAAGAATATTGAACACTGCAATGACAATAGAATTACTCACCGACAATGCCTAATAGAACGCAGTATATGGCAGCAAATATTGGCAAAGGAATGGATGCAAAGAAGGCACCGAACTTGCCTGAAGAACATAACACAATCATATAGAATATGATTTAAAAAGAAAAAAAAAAAAAAAAAGGCGTGGAATTTGAAAGGACATATGATGGGGGAAGAACAAACCAAATATGGAGAAAAAGAACATGAAAGCAGTTGAAATCTGCACCACTCTTCTGCTGCCTATGCGCGTCAGTCCAAGAAGGCCGACATTTTCCCTGCGACTCAGAATCAGATGGTGAGCAAGAGAACATTCTCCTTGGTACCAATATGTTTAAAGGCAATTTTGTTAGGTCTCTGATAAGAAGTTGAGAACACCGAGAATTACACATCAAACGCACAATGCAAAATCCGAAAAAATGTCCATTTTAATTATGTCACTGAAAGCCCCTTATAATCAAGTCTTAAAAGACCAACAATTAAGCCATGGTAGAGAGAAACATATGAATAAATCTACCATAAAAGCATTGCTTGCTTACACAGATGCAGTTGTTCCGACAAGAGAACCGAAAATCCCTTCAATTAGCATACCAATACCCTGCAGGCCAATACCCCGGCTGAGGACATGTGCTGGAGGCGCTGTAGCCCCTGAAAGTCGTGATGCAGCAAAATATGTTCCGGTTGACTGCATCATGAGTTATTAAATGTGAAATCAGTTATTTGAACAGCAGACTTCTCTACTGTGTCAGTGAAATGAAACAAGTGGACCAGATTTTACACTTTAGACTGTATTATTTAGAATATAAAGTATATTGAAATCACAACTTAGTGATTTATTTGAGTCAAGTCAAAAAATTTAATTATTGCAATTAAATCTAGTTAAAATCATCTGAAATGGCAATTGAACCTCTGCAGACGTAACAAGTGCCGCTCCTATCATCCCAAACACATGGCTTGCTCTGAATATGGGAGTACCCCACTGAAATGGATATGGAATCTTAATCCTGTAGTATTAGAAACAGCCACAAATAATTTGTTACGCTAACGATGATTCTCATCAAGTAATTCTGACTGAATTAAAACAAGATGAAAGAACCAAATCATCTGGACCATACCAAGGAGCAGATGACATAAGAAAAGAATGATCTGTGCGGCAACTTTTTTTGGTCTGCTCTTTAACATTGTTGTATGCACCAGCAACAGTAAGGATAGCAGCAAATGCCCAAATAAGTCCAAGGCAGACAAGCAAAGCAAACCTCTCAACTAGG
This sequence comes from Acer saccharum, assembly GCA_030490815.1. Lineage (NCBI taxonomy): Eukaryota > Viridiplantae > Streptophyta > Magnoliopsida > Sapindales > Sapindaceae > Acer > Acer saccharum. The sequence continues at coordinate 38,373,880 of CM059872.1, forward strand.
TAACTACTCCTTGAATGGAGATGCTTCAAATACTGTATAAGGCACATTTTAACATGTGTAAAGAATAATATCGGTACAATAATACTAATTCTGACAATCTTAACGACATATATTAGTTTACCTGTTGGCCAATGACCAGTAGAATTAGCATAGGCAACCCGATTTCCATGCAATTACCAAGCTGTACAAAGCATAGATAGTATGAAATATTAGTTTTGATAAGTCATCAAATTTTTAGTACTACCAAAAACTGGAAAGTTTTGATTTGATAATTACCAGTGGGAATCCCCTTGCGAACAGACCAAGACTAACCACAGTAACCACCGGTACAATGACAATGGGACTAAATAATCTGAGGAAGAAAAGAGGACAAGTAGAAAGCCAGTTATAAGACCAAAATAATTTTCAAGAACAGGCATCTAGCCATAACTCAAAAAGAGGCCAAAGGGCTTTATGCATCACCTTATTAGATTACCCCAAATCTGACTAAACCCGAGTATCATGTTGATAAATGATGAAACAATTAGAGATCCTTGAATAGTCCTGATTGAGCGGACAAATCTCTGCAAGCACCCGCATCAGAGCATTCAGCGAACAATGGAGATCGTTAAGGTAAATAGTTAGAGAACTAAATGCCAAGGTAGTAATTGGTGAATGAATGGAGTCAATGGACCAACCATACATATCAATTGTTTTATATCTAATTTATAACATTCATTCATATAGTTCAGGAGCATGATAATATTTTGTGCATCTTCGGAAAGTCATCTATGTTACGAAATAATTCTTTCTCACTCGTTCTTTCCATACCTCATGCCCATTTGTGAAGTTGTCATCACTATAATCATTAATGATTGATAACACCGGCAAGATGAAAGCGATAGACGGACCCATTACTGTAGGAAGCCTTGTCCCAATAAGGGTTTGAAGCAGCGTATTGATTCCCGACATGAACAGCATCGTTTGAATCACTCTGGCTTTGTCACCCTGTTGTTAGCAAAACCAAATTAAGATTAACATAAGCTGAGATTCATCAATGATCAATCCATACGCTGTTACAGAACCTAGATGGTGGATAAACATACATTTGTCCCACCCATTTGAGGCACAAGAATAGTGGCAATTAACACCACGGTTCCAAGCAAAACGATATAGTGTTGGAAAGCCAGTAAGAATGCTTGAGCTGCGAAAATTAAATTCGATTAATTACAATTAGAAAGAGCATAACCAAGAATCAACCCTGGAACCCTTTTTTTCAAAATAAAAAAACAATCTAAATAACATGATAAGTTTAACAATAGTTTCATCAACTAGATTTATATCAGATTAATTAGTTAAATGATCCATGAGAACCTACAAAAACTTAAAAAACAGAAAAGTCTTCGATTTCTAATACAAGAATAGTAGTACTAAACAATTAAAAATAATGGAATCAGAATCACAAATATGAATATGTAATCAGCAGAATAGAGATAAATAAAAAGAACCCCAAACAAAATATATTAAGCATAAAGAAACTATAGATCATCTCACTTCTATACCCGCCACATAGATTTAGACTAAATTTAAAAAAAAAAAAAAAAAAAAAAAGCTTTCACTTTACCATGGAACTTTAGGTTTATTCAGCTTTTAATTGCAGAATAAACAAAAGGAATATAAACAAATTAGACCAAAAAGTGCAACAAAAGAAGGAGAGACTAACGCCAAGAGGGGTTGGAGTGGATGCAATACTGGAGCTGCTGGAGTTGCTCGTTCGGTGCCCAAGTGGGACCTTTCGAAACCGCCATAGCAGGCGGTGCAGATGGTGGTGCCGCCACCATCTGTGCTGGCGGTCCGTGCTGGTGCTGGTGCTGGTGCTGGTGGTTTGCTGTTTCCCCCATCCTTTTTGCCCTTTTTTTTTTTCGTCTACTACAGTTAAATAAGCACTAGTTTCGTATTCTTTCTTATTCTAGCTGTGAATCCACCGACAACAAGAAAAGATTGATTAGGAAAGAAAAAACACATAGAACCCAAAAATATACTGAAGAAGGACCTTTCAAATTCTGCCTAAAAAAGGAATAACAACAGAAAATTACATAAAGCAGTTCAGATCATTTATTAAAATATATTGTAAGCTCTAGCTTCTTGTAGCGAACCTGAGAGAGAGAGACTGAAGATGGGTCGAAGATAGAAAGAAATTGAGAGAAAGAGAGAGAGAGAGAGAGAATGAGTTTGGATTACGTTAAAAGCTTGTAAAAGCTTGTCGTATTATGAGAGAGATTCATAAATCATAAATTCACAATACAAAATTCTGAAAAGTGAAAACGTATGGGCTTCAACGCGAGTGTCTACCACTTTACGAGTTATTTAAAAGCCTTTTTTTACTTCTATCAATTTGACATTCGAGTTTGTTTGTATTACCGTCATGCCATCACTCCGCGTAGGTTTTTTTCCCATCCCTATCACAAAATCTTCAATTGCTTTCCAGATTGATATTTGATTAATGGTTTTCTGTAGTTGTTTACTGAATGATGCTGGAAACAAATAGCAAAATGTTAAATTTGAAAAGTTGGTAAATCAGTTGAATTATCAAAAAGTCTTAAAAACTTTTATTCAAAGACTACCATTGAATTGTCCTTGATTAATATATATAGTTGGCATGTCCTTGTCCAACTACCAGTAAAGATTCTGGTTTCCATGTAATTTCTTGGTTCATGATCTGGCCTCTTGCACACTTCGATAATTTTTTAACTTGTTTTGGACATCAAGATAATCTTAACTTATCTTGATGATAAGAAAGTAATAATTATAATTTTGACTATGAATAACTAACCGTATAAAATATTAATATGAACGGGTTTTATATACAATCCCACCAAAGCTTATCAACTAATTTTTAGATTATGTGCTTGTCAAATCAAATTCTCAATTATTCTTATGATATAATAATAAGATAATTAATTTATTGCCGACTTGATGAATAATAAAGCAAATAACTTTAAGCTAGTGTCTAATAATTTCATTCTCTTTCATCATGATTTAGCCTACTTTTTATATTTTAAAAGAAATGAAAATGATTTTGTCTACTTAGTAAAATTTAAAAAGCTTTACTTTTTCAAAAAATAAAAAATAAAATAAAATAAAAAGCTTTAATGGGTTCATCATTCATGGCATGAAAATAAACACGAGTGACGTCAAACACAAAACAGTGGCATTAATGGTAAATTTGGAAGTTAAAGTGTGTCTAATCCGGAAATACAGTAGCTAAACAACATAGAGCCATTCAAGAGAGATTACAAATTTTGCGCCAGCCACGTGAAGGCCATCAGCGATGCCGACGCGTGGGAGCATGATCCATTCCATTATTGTTATTTTTTTTATTTTTTTTAAATAAAAATAAAATAATTTTATAAGTAGGTACCGGTACTTGGCACCATCACCATCATAGGCTCTGAATCATGGTGTAATTATCGATATATTTCATATGTAAAAATTATAATATTAAGTTAATAAATTTGAAATTTGAAGCAGAGACGACGGCACCGACCATCAGAGTTGCATTTCTGTGTTCACCCGAGACTACATGTGCTGAGCCAGTGAAGTTGATATTTTCTTCAAAGAATATGTATTTATTATATAATATTATAATTAACGACGTAAACAAATGGGTTTTTGAATCTTGGATCTAAAGCAATCTTATAAATTTGATATAATATGTTTGTTTAGTCAACATATAACACCTAAAGTAATGAGCTAAAGCTTCTGCTCGGTCTATTTTAAGGAAGAAAAAAAAAACATAAATCTTCATCAATAAACAATGATTCTTACGAATTTGATGTACTTGAGCCTCTTGGAATCCTGTACTGAGCCTCCATCATACTACTCTTTAGTTTTCAATGAATCGAATTTTCCATCCCAAGCTCCTTTGAAGTAGAGAGAGCCATTTGCTAAGACGAGCCTAATTGTTCTGTCAACATGAAAAACATACCATACGCACATGATCACATATTAACGTGTACGCCAGTGCATACATATCCATTACATAAGCGCTAAAATGTAAACTGATGACACGTTCGACAACCGACATGATAACTAAAGAGTAATTCCACATACAACCATGGTTGTGCAACCGATGTGTTTATTCACTCTTTTCCAAAACGGTTACGCGGCGGTTGCGTAACCCCGATAACTAAATAAAGATCACACATTTAAGCAACCTGTCACTTTAAAGACATGGCATTGTATAAACTATAAAGTATCCCGATATCAGACTGTTAGGTTTAATCTACTTACAGGATTTCTCGGACATTAATCAGGCGACAAGAGGATTGAGAACATGCCCAACTAACATCACCATTCCAGTCATGTCTTCTCTGATCAGGAAGACGAATGGGTGGTCAGCCACAAAATTTAGCGATAGTCCGTATGCTATAACAGCAGCAGAAGCAGCTGCAGCCTCTGTCCCTTCTTCGTTAACCTCTATAATAGACTTATGGAAGATTCTTGAAACATGCAGGTAGCTAGCCACAGGAGAGTCCACCATCTCTGTCAAACCATCTCCACCAGAGAATGGCAACACCACTCCTAATTCCTTAGAACTTTAATTAGAGGTTTCAAACCCAAAAGATATCTTAAACCTTGGAATCCTCAAGTCTCCTACTTCCACTTTCTGGCGTGGAAGGTGGCGGTCTAAGAACCCAGATTCAGAACCCATCTTCTCTACCAAAGCTGGCAGACCGTCTTTTGCATCTGGAAGAAAGAAGTACATGGAGAAACGGCGTTTGTCTTCCCCTTGTTTATAAGGAAGCCCTAGAACTTTGAAACCATCAAAGGCACCGATTACCTAATTTTTCTTGCTAGTCATGAAAGGCACCTGAACTGAGGATCCACTCAGAAGGTGAAAGTCATGGTCTTTTGTTTTCGATGCAACAAATTTTTCATCCCAGGCTCCTTTGAAGTACAAAGCATTTGCTAAGATAAGCCTACTTAAACTGTCAACTGACCCAGAAGGAAGAACCTCTTTAATAAGACCAACTGGTCTCCTTTTCAGCCCATGAATTTACTTCTTGGATTACTTCAACAGCCTTCAAAGATGCCATCAACATGAAAAACATACCATTATTTAGCAACATCCAATACACAAGTGCTAAAAATATCAGCTGTTGCACAACCATCATAATAACTAAATAAAGACTAAACGTTCAAGTAAATCTTGACTAATGTTAGGCACATTCAGGCATTCCTCAAAAAATTAACAAATTTATCATCTAAATTCTAACCTACCACACCATGATCAATTTGTTAGAAACATCAATAATCTTCCCTGTTTATATGTTATTGTGACTACCATCTAACTTAGTTCGAGAGATATCTATACTTATATAAGAGACCTTTGAGATTGAATCCTAGCCACGCAAAGGTTTGACCGTTTGAGGGCATATGATTTGAAGGAATTAATTAATTAATCCAATTATTAGTCCTCGCAAGTTTATTGCTAATATTTACACAATGTCAATTTTTTCATACACAATTTCCAAAACCATTAACTAAATCGACAACAAAATAAGGCTGTAAATTGATAAATTATTACCTTGGTTTGGAAATCGACTTGATTGGAAGCAGCCTTGTAGACATTATCCACAACCTGTTTGTAAGAATCCGTGAAAGAGAGTGACTTATCGATCCAAACGCCGGTAGCGAAAGACAAGCGAGGCCCGCCACTAGGACTCCCGTCGGCGAAAACAACGGGGACGACTTCCGAGGAGAAGGTGTTAAGCTCGTCGCCAACGGAGAGAACACGAGGTTGGAGTCCTTGGCCTCGGTCAATGCCACGTGCTTCGACAGGGACAAAGCGACATCGGTTTGGTTGCTGATCAATTGTCGGAGGTCCATGGTTTTTGCAGTGAGTAGTTTGCGAAGTAACTTCATTTTTGTAAAGAATGATGTGAGTTAGCGAACCTTTTTGCTGTGCGCGCGCGGGAGAAATTGAATTTATATAGGGTCAGTGTTTCAAAGAACATCTCCAACCCAAACTCTATTTCCATCTTTAACTAAAATAGAGTTCCAAAAGGAAATATTCTTTTCAAATCTCTATCTTAATCTCTATTTCTATTTCTATCTTTAAATAATTTATATTTTCATTATTAATTTTTACTTTTTTTTAATAAATTGTTTTTATATAATTTTATTTTTCAACTAAATTTTGAACAATATTATTTTAATAACATTTTTAATTTTTGTTTACTTTTACTAAAAATATAACATTTATATTCTCCAATATATTTTATCTAATTTTTTTTACCAAACAATTTTATACCTAATTTTTACGGCCTAACAATTTTCAACTAATTTTCCCTACTTAATTATTTCTTTTCTAACTTTTTCAACTAGATTTTTATCGTCTAATTTTTTCATCAAAATTTCTTGCATGTTTTATTTATTACCCAATTAGAAATTCTACATGAACGTGTAGCGATTCGATATGAATGTGAAAAGAATAAAATTATGATGATAAATTTGGATGCCATAAAAAAATTCTAATGAACATGAATTTGGACCAACCATACATATCAAATTGTTTTATATCTAAGCTAAAACATTCATTCATATAGTTCAGGAGCATCATATTATTTGTGCATCTTAAGAAAGTCATCTATGCTACGAAATAATTCTTTTTCACTCGTTCTTTCCATACCTCATGCCCATTTGAGAAGTTCTCATCACTATAATCATTCATGATTGACAATACAGGCAAGGTGGAAGCAAAAGACGGACCCATTACTGTAGGAAGCCTTGTACCAATAAGGGTTTGAAGCAGTGTATTAATTCCCGACATGACCTTGAGCTACGAAAATTGAATTCGATTTGTGAAATTTCGATATTTATATATTTATGTGTTTATGAGATTGAGTTTATAAATTTGATATACTATGTTTGTTTAGTCAACTTATAACACCTAAAGTAATGAGCTTGCTTCTGCTCGGTCTATTTAAAAGGTTGTATGCAGTGCAAGGTTTGAAAAGAGAGAAAAAAAAAAAAAAAAGAACATAGATCTTCATCGATAGAGCATTTGCTAAGATGAATCTACTTGTACTGTCAACTAATTCAGGAGAAAGAACATCTTTAATAAGACCATTTGGTCTCCTTTTCACCCCATAAATTTACTACTTGGATTACTTCTACGGCCATCAAAATGAAAAGTATACCATAAGAACATGATCACATGTTAACGAGCACCAGCGTACGTATCCAGTACATACATAAGTGCTAAAATACAACCTTATGACACGACCACGACCAAGAACAGGAAAAAGAACACCCAAGGAAAACACAACTGAAGCTAAAAGTGTTAAAAGCCACTATGGGCTTTTCGGGAATTAGCACAGTACAACACGTTTACAGATCATATCTCAAGACTGTTAGGTTTAGGTTTAGGTTTAATCTACTTACAGGATTACTCAGACATTAATCAGGCGACAAGAGGATTGAGAACATGCCCAACGAACATCACCATTCCAGTCATGTCTTCTCTGATCAGGAAGACAAACGGGTGGTCAGCCACAAAATCTATTATATTAAAATTAGGCAATCCCCTGAGTGCTATAACAGCAGCAGAAGCAGCTGCAGCTTCTGTCCCTTCTTCGTTAACCTCTATGAAAGACTTATGGAAGATGCTTGAAACATACAGGTTGCTAGCCACAGGAGAGTCCACCATCTCTGTCAAACCATCTCCACCAGAGAATGGCAACACCACTCCTAATTCCTTTAGAACTTTGGAGGTTTCAAACCCAAAAGATATCTTAAACCTTGGAATCCTGAAGTCTCCTACTTCTACTTTCTGACGTGGAAGGTGGCGGTCTAAGAACCCAGATTCAGAACCCATCTTCTCTACCAAAGCTGGCAGACCGTCTTTTGCATCTGGAAGAAAGAAGTACATGGAGAAACGGCGTTTGTCTTCCCCTTGTTTATAAGGAAGCCCTAGAACTTTGAAACCATCAAAGGCACCGATTACCTGCTTTTTCTTGCTAGTCATGAAAGGCACCTTAACTGGGGATCCACTCAGAAGGTGAAAGTCATGGTCTTTTGTTTTTGATACATCGAATGTTTCATTCCAAGCTCCTTTGAAGTACAGAGCATTTGCTAAGATAAGCCTACTTCCACTGTCAACTGACCCAGGAGGAAGAACCTCCTTAATAAGACCACTGGTCTCCTTTTCAGCCCATGAATTTACTTCTTGGATTACTTCAACAGCCTTCGAAGATGCCATCAACATGAAAAACATACCATTAGAACATCCAATACATAAGTGCTAAAAACATTAGCTGGTGCACAACCATCATAATAATTAAATAAAGACTAAATGTTTAAGTAAAGCTTGACTAATGAATTCATCCATCTAACCTACAAGGCTACAACACCATTGATCAAATTGTTGTTGAAAACATCAATAATCTTCCCTGTTTATATGTAATTGTGACTACCATCAAACTTAGTTCGAGAGATATCTATACTTATATAAGAGACCTTTGAAATTGAATCCTAATCACGCAGAGGTTTGAGGGCATATGATTTGCAGGAATTAATTAAATATTACTATTATTATTTATCTTACTTAAATGATAAAGTGATTAAACTAAAAAGCCGTGTATTACAAGGTAGAAGAATCATTTTTGTCAAACATTGAAAACACCCATAATCTTTAAAAAAATAAAATAAAATAAAATAAAATAAAAAAACACCCACACACAACAGGCTTTCTATGATGAAGCAAAAATATGGATGACGGATCAATACATATGGGTAAAATGAACCTCAAATTGGTCAAGAAAAACAGATAAAATAGCATTTGGGAGGGCCATTATCCTAGTAATGATTCTAAAGAACAATTTCAGATAGAAAATTTTATTCAATTTAAACAATAAAAAAAAAAAAAAAAAACGAAAAGCCATATATCACCGTTGAAACCACACTGCATCAAAGAAGCAATAAGAAAACATAAATGAAATCCCTAAATACAAGTACAAGCGATGATCAAAGCAATTACACAGCAGCTATTTAGTCCTCGCAAGTTTAAAGCTAATATTAACACATTGTCAAATTTTTCATACACAATTCCAAAACCTAAACTATAAACTAAATCGACACAAAATAATGCTGTAAATTGATAAAAATTCGCACCTTGGTTTGGAAATCGACCTCATTGGAAGCAGCCTTGTAGACATTATCCAAAACCTGTTTATAAGAATCCTTGAAAGAGAGTGACTTGTCGATCCAAACACCGTTAGCGAAAGACAAGCGAGGACCGCCACTAGGACTCCCGTCGGCGAAAACAACGGCGACGACTTCGGAGGAGAAGGTGTTAAGCTCGTCGCCGGATTTGGACTTGAGGAAGGAGAGCAACTGATCCTGAGTGGGACCCTTGGAGCCAGCCGCGATGAGGCTGAGCACCACGTGGATCGACGACGGCGAGAACACGAGGTTGGAGTCCTTGGCTTCGGTCAAGGCCACGTGCTTCGACAGCGACAAAGCGACGTCGGTTTGGTTGCTGATCGATTGTTTGAGGTCCATGGTTTTTTTTGCAGTGAGTAGTTTGTGAAGTTATTTCGAATTTTCGATACCAAAATGTAGAAGAAATGGAACCGACAGTCAAGTGAGACTTTATTGGTTGCAGAAATCGATACGGTTACGTGGGGTTCAAAAAGGACCGTTGCGGCGAATCACATACGTGTCGATAATCGAGATCTTCATAGACTGGTCAAATTTGCTTACGAATTAAGGAATGTTTGGGCTTATTAAAATGGTCAAAGTGGGCTTCTATGTAGAAAAGTTTCATGAATTTGGGCTGTGCTTTCAACCCAAAGGCCCATATTGTAATTGGGCCCATCAGAATAGAAACTTGTCTATATTGCCACCCAAACATTCTCTACCCATTTTAGTTCCACAAATACCCTTCCTCATGAATTTGGGCTGTGCTTTCAACAAAAAGGCCCATATCTCTATTGTCACCCAAATATCTACTATATACACCCATTTTAGTTCCAAAAATACCCTTCCTCCTTTTCTCTTTGATTTTATATATATATATATATATATATATATATATATATATATTTTCAAATCTGGTATCCAAATGATGAGGCTACACTCTAGTCCATTCATTTAAAAGAATGAATTAGAATGTTGCCGCATCATTTGGACACCAGATTTGAACATCAAATTTGGACAAAGTAACATTACTTATTTTTTAACTTTTTTTTAATTTTTTTTTTGATAAAGGCTTTAAGTACCCAGACTCCTAGAGAATTGAAGCTACTTAATAATGAGTTGAGAATATTATTATACCATTAGTTTTCTAATAATATTAAATTTCGAATCTCTTTCTTTATTGCGATTCAAATTTGAATGTATGATGTATCCAAATTCAATTCAATGTCAGTAGCTGGCTTCTGGCTCATCAAGACGACAAGACCACATCAGGGTAGTACAAGTGTGGGCACTGGGCACTGTTTCAGATATCAGCTGCTTTGTCTTTTGCCTTCACATACAGACTTGTTGCCAGTACCTGTTATCAGTTATGTTACCAACTATACCAGGATACTATATATTAATTAATATATACAGTAATTACTTGTTTAGTTGTTTAATTATAAGCTAAACACCACCCAAAAAGAATATATTATGAATATAGAGGTCTCTGTAACCAAGAAAAAGCATCTCACCAACTCATGGGTCATGAGTCATGATCTCCTAACTATAACTGTTAATCATGATCATCTGATCATTTTCAAATGCATGTACACAGAGACTATAAGGTTACATTAATTAATACTCTTTGTTATATAATAGGGAAATTATTATTCTCTCCCCTATAGTTTACCGTATTCTCCAGTCTCCCCCCTCTAGTTTCAAAATTCTCCAATATTCTCCAATTTCCCCCCTCCCATGCACAAATACAACCAATCTCATCATATAAAAATAGGCATGGGAAGGGGGAAATTAGAGAATTTTGAAACTAGAGGGGGAGACTGGAGAATACGGAAAACTTAAGGGGGGAGAATGATAATGTCCCTATATAATATTACAATGCCGGTTACATTTTGTCGTACTAGCAGTAGTTACGTTTTCATTTTCTTAAGTAAAAAAAAAAAAAATACAAAATCGAATTAAAGTATTTTCAATTGTATATAAATTATATATTGTTAATAGTCAAATCGTAATCAGACTATTTTTTTTTTCTGATTAATTTTCTTTGGGGATCGAGAGTAGGTGAGATAAATAAAAACAAAACCTAAATTTAGAGTTCTTGTCTCGATTCCTTTCTACAGATTCCATAGTCTTGAATTGGTGTTGTGATGTAGGGTACTCTAGCTAGGCACTAATAATATAAAAGCAATTAAAGTATTTGTTTATTTTTATTTTTTTTGTGTGGCTTATAGTGATGTTAATCATACCTAAAATTGGTTCTAAACGGGACCCTTAATGTGGATTTATGGTACAATTAATCAACTTGATGATAAAAGGATGACCCATTAACCCTTCTAAGATCACATGCCTTTTCGTTATTTTTTCTAATACATTGCAAGCGATTAGCAATCAAAGACAAGCACAAAATGCTAAATTAAGAACATCTCCGATGCTAATGTGGGTTGGAAAAAAATTAGATATCGCGTATGATAAATAGCTACTTTATTAAAAAATTCATCTCCAATGCAACCTTTATAATACAAGTGCGTGGCAACTTTTTTTTTTAGAGGCCTTCAACATGACTCTCTGATTTGAAATCAAAGAGAGTGTTGGACAACCATCTTGTGGGCCCAGTCAGCAACTACTATTGTCTTCTACTTTATTTTATTCAACAATTCTAAAGTATATTAAATGTGACCAATAATAAATTGACTTGTCATTAAAAACATGTATTTTAAAAGTGAAGCATTGGAGTCCGGAGACCACTATTTCATTTGGATGTCTATCAAGTTTAGTTACATGCCACATATGAAGCAATTGGATTGACAATGTTGACATATCGTCATTTTTTTAAATGCAAGCCACATTACCATCGAAGATGCTCTAACACCACTCCAATTGAAATGGCGATGTCCCTTTTGATAGACCCACATTAATATTTTTTATTTTCAGAAAATAGACACCCACATTTTTAAAAGCCAACACATTTTAATTTTAGTATACCAAAAGAAAAAAACAAATTAGAAATTGAGTCGTACACCTAGGACGAAAATATTTAATGGAGAAACTAGGTATTTTCATATTAAGACATGAGTTATAGTGTTTATTATCAACGGCAGGTCCAACTGAACACTCTCGTTAAGGAGACTTAACTATTTCATAAACAGTTGTTTTCTATGTTTGATAAATAATTTTTTATATATTTTTTATTTTTTATTTGGGGTAATTACCTAGTGACCATCAACTTTTGCAACCACTATCAAAATGGCCACCAAATGGGGAAATGGATGGAAAGTGGCCATTTTTGGCAAATATTGTTACACTAATGGCCATTCCATCAATTTTCATCCAATTCCATCCAATGAATGACATTTTTGGTAAATAAGGGGATGATATTAATTTATTTTAGATGTTTTTTGGAAATCAATTTTTTCTTTTGTTTTTTTAAACAAATAATTATATTTAGTGTGTATATACGTATAACATATCTCAAACATATATATATATATATATATATATATATATATGTATTTCTTTTTTGAGAAGATTAAGGCTACAAAATCTAAAAATTCTAAAAAACATATTTGAGATAAGTTGAAAAGATATATATATATATATATATATATATATATATATATATATATATATATATATATATTCTTTTTTTGAAAAGATTAAGGTTACAAAATCTAAAAATTCTAAAAAATATATTTGAGATAAGTTGAAAAAAAAAATATATATATATATATATATATATATATATATATATGTTTGAGATATGCTATATGTATATGTACACATTAAATACAATTATTTGTTTCAAAAAACAAAAGAAAAAATTGATTTCCAAAAAAATCTAAAATAAATTAATGTTATCCTCATATTTACCAAAATGCCACTTATTGGATGAAATTTGATGGAAATAGATGGAAATTGATGGAATGGCCACTAGTGTAACAATGTTTGCCAAAAATGGCCATTTTCCATCCATTTCCCCATTTGATGGCCATTTTGATAGTGGTGGCAAAAGTTGATGGCCACTAGGGTAATTACCCCTTTTTATTTTTTACATTGTGGCTAGCCATCAGGGTGCTAGCTCAGCTAGTGGAAGGATGGGCTTGGGGCACGAGTAACTCCCAGGTCAGAGGTTCGAATCCTACCCAGACGAATGCGAGTTTTGATTTACCCGCTTGCATATATCTTTGTGTGGTAGGGGGTGTGGGTCGAGGTTTTCTATCAGTCCTATTCTATAACATTCAACAAATAGATCGTCAGAACCAACAAGTTGGCTATGGGTGTGTGACGCAGTTGGGGATGACAAGAGGATGGTTGTTTGAACGAAATCCAGGATCCTCGATACCAAAAAAAAAAAAAAAAAGATAAATAAATATTTTTAAACAATTACAATGTATTTGAGATTATTTTTATAAATAGTATACTATCAAAAAAATATGACCTAAAATTTGTTCAAAATAACGTGGAAGTTGATTTGTAACTATATATATCATACCATCACATAATTCTAATCAATATGATTGCTATAAATTAATCAATTTGTTACATAATTTTGATAGAAAATTTTGACTTTGTATCTTTTTTCTCTTATAGCATATTTAATTAGGAGTGATATTTGTTACACCTTGGAGCATAATCACTCTTTTCTATATTTCTATATTAACCCATCACCGTCTTAAATATTAATTAATTCCAAATTAGTCAAATTTTGATTATAAATTTACTTTAATTATATTAAATAAACCACAGAAACTAGTAGTATAGTATAGGCACGTCGTACAAAAATTAGTCTCAACCCCATGTGATCAAGGCCGGACTGAATCTTATTATAAGCTAGCTTGTTCAAAATTCAAATGATATTGCTTGTGCAGATATGGATGTCACTAAGCAAATATTTAAAAGCAAAATCTTTGTTATAGAGAATAAAATATCTGAGAACCACTTAAATTCAATTACCAATTTTTCATTTCAAAATTCAAATTGAATAAAATATTAAAATCAGTTGTTGGGTTGTGATATATCACATATGGCGATGCAATTATATATATATATTTACTATGTAGGGCAGCATAGGCTAATTTGTTTAATTAAGAAAATTTTGACACATTCTCTCTTGGTGGTACACCCAGAGACGGAAGGATAGGGTTTACAGAATTACAGGGGCCATGGCCCCATCTGATGTAGAATACTCCCGGAATTTTCCTATTTTAAGTTATTGTGAGAGTAAATTTTTTGGATTGCTTGTAGTGCTTCATATTGGTAGGTTTCGATAAACCTGTAATCCATTTAGTGTCACATTTCCATTTCCATTTATATTTGTTAAGTGCAAATGTTTAGAGCAATAGCTTTTCGGAGTATCCTTTACCCTTTAAAAAAAATAGCAATTAAATATCCCATTTCCAAATTAATTTATTTCAAAATTGTTTAAAATGTGGTGTTGAGCTGTGATGGAGATGCAATTATCTTCAAATAATCAACGTAAGGGAGCAGGCTTTTGTTTATAAAATTGGGTTGCTAGCTGACCTGATTGAACAGTTTGAGTCGTGAAAACCATGAATGACCCAAAACCCAAATCTTCATTCAATTATTCAAATCTTTACAGGTAAAGAAAAAGAGTAATATTATACAACCCAAATAATTAACCCAAATTTTAATCTAAGAGCATCTCCAACAGACTCCCTTAATGACATCCCTTAGCTTAATTAAGGAAATATGTGTATTTTTACAACTCCAACAACTCCCTAAATGACCCCTTTAATTGTGTTCAAGTGGAGTTCACTCCCTTAATTAAAGAGGTGATTTTAGACCCCCTTAAAGTGGGCTCCAACTATTTAAGATTATTTTATTTCTTAAAAACTCCATATAATATTTATTACATAACATCAAACATTTAAATAATAATAATAAATTATTAAAGGGACCATTTAAGGGAGTATTGTTGGAGTACATGCTCCCTTAATGGCCTCTTACATCAACATCCACCTTTATTTAAGGGAGTCTCCAAGATAAACTGTTGGAGATGCTCTAAATGATGTGGCAAGTGAGTTGTTATCACTATTCACAATATGGGATGATGTGATTAATGAAAAAATCACTTGCCACATCATTTGGGTTGAAATTTGGGCTAAATTTGGGCTAAATTTTTGGATGGTCTAGCATTAGTGAAAGAAAAATTACATAAACACTAAATGAAAATCAATAACGAGAGACCGAGAGTCATACGTTTACACAGATTTTCTATTATCAGTTCGAAGTGACAAAAGATATATCAGTTCCTTGGATGTGGGTCATTGGATTTAAATATTTTGACTTGGCTGCATGCACTTGTCAAATCATCTTTTAAATCCAATTGTCCACATGCAAAAAACTGATATATTTTATATCAATTCGAACTGATAATAGAAAGACTGTACATTTACATTAATTATATATATATTCTATGTTGAAAATTTGTTATTAGTATCAACCAATTAAATTAATTAATTAATTAATTAATTAATTGAAACCATACAATTAAGACATGCCAAACAAAATACCAATCACAAAGCAGAAAATGAGTGGAAAAAAATGCCCACTACGTGACATGAACACCTACACAACCTTGTGGTTGTCTCGATAGAAGAGGGAAGAAATTCGTTTGTGTTGGATATGGCTTGAATATTCCAATGGTACCAAACACGAGTTACCAATGCGAAGACTTCCTGGAGACGTGAGAGCGTTTGGGAGTATGAGGTTATGTTTGAGGGAGGCTTGAAAGACGAGATGAACTGAAGAAGCGGGGAACAGCCAAAACCGCTGCCAAGCCGCTGTGGCTTTGGCAGCGGTAACGGCAGTGGTAGGACACCGTTGCCAATTGTTTGGCAGCGCTACGGCAGCAGTCTCATTCCAGTTTGTACCGCTACGTGACCGCTGTGGTCATGGCAGCGGTATCGGCAGTGGTCGAGATGGATCTTGGTGACATGGCGTATGGATCACGGTTTTCTGAGTGGTCAAGTTCAACACGGTTTAGGAAGCGGGTGGCCAACTGCAACTTGAATCGTAGTTAATCACAAGCATGCGTTGAATCAGGAAATATTCATGGAAAAGGAAATAGGTTGCTTCTTGAAGTTCGAATAGGAAAAGGATTTCTCCTTAAAAGAAGACTTGTCTTAAATAGGAAATAGTATTTATGTGGAACAAGTATTCTTGTATGACTAGGAGATAGATTTCCTTGTTAATTTAAACTCCCCGTAATACATATAAATAGACCATAATAACTAGGTTATTAGTGTGTGAAAAACACCTGAGAGTGGTGGAGCAAAAAGAGCAAATACTAGAGAGATCTCAAAGTGAGCATTGGGTGTAATTGGGTTTGGGGTATTATTTAGAGAGAGAACCTGAGTGTGTGGTTGTAACAATTTACTACATATTGGAATTTTCTCTTGTCGTCCTGACAGCCGTGGTTTATTCCCTGATTTGGGTTTTCACGTAAATTCTTGTGTTGTGTGCGATTGGTTTTAATTACTTCTCTTCATCTTATCTTTTCTTTGTTATTGTGCTTGTTTGTGTTCTATCCGGCAACGCTTCCGCGACCTAAAATTCTAACAATTGGTATCAGAGCTCTCGGTTGTTTGGTAGTAGTCTTAACAAACTTTATGGTAAGGATGATGAGATTCGATATTGAGACGTTCGACGGAAAGATTAACTTTGGCTTGTGGCAAATTCAAGTCAAAGATATATTAATCCAACATGGTTTACACAAGGCATTGAAGGGCAGGTCAAACCCTGCGAACCCTGAAGGCTCTGGAGATTCAAGTAAAGAAAAGGCTAGTACTAGTTCTGTGAATTCTAAGATGAGCGATGATGATTGGGAGGATTTGGATGAGAGAGCTGCGAGTGCGATACGATTGTGCCTAGCCAAGAATGTTCTTGCAAATATTCATGGAACATATTCAGCGAAAGAACTCTGGGAGAGGCTTGAAGAATTATATCAATCAAGTAGCGTCTGCAACAGTTTCTACCTGAAGGAGCAGTTTCACATGCTACGTATGACTGAAGGTACGAAAATTTCTGATCATCTGGGAGTGCTCAATGGTATAGTTTCAGAATTAGAGTCGATTGGAGTAAAGATTGATGAAGAAGACAAAGGTCTTAGACTCATATGGTCCCTACCATCTTCCTATGCGCACATGAAGCCAATCTTGATGCATGGGAGTTCAACCATATGCTTTGGAGACGTAGCGAACAAACTTATCTCTGAGGAACGAAGGCTAAAGAGTGAAGGTAAATCTTTTGATAACTCTGTTCTTTTGGTTGACAGGAAAAAAGGGAACTCCAAAGGGAAATACACTTGTTGGGGATGTGGACAATCTGGACACCTAAGGAAGGATTATAAAAATAAGAAGACAAGTGCGGCTAATGGCTCCAAAGAGGGTGATCCGGCAATCGCCTCTCTTGAGTTTGACGACTATAGCGATTGCCTCTAAAGGAGCATAAACATCCTCATGGCATGACCGCTAGTTGCCATGAAAAGGATGTAGCTGATAGCGGGTCCACAATTGCGCACGGGCATTGGTTAGGAGGTGATGCAAGGTGTGTGGTGGACAAGGATGTCGATGGCTGAGCGAACTCCCTGGGAACCTAACGTGAGGAGTTGAACCATAAATTTCAGCAAAGTAAAATTTCGACATGTGCCGGTGAAATCTTGGGATGGTTGTTTCCTAAGTGGTTATACCTAGTGGTGGGTATGTTGATTCTTGATGATAGGATCGTAGCTGAGGACAATTTTTTTGGAATTCTCGCCATAAGGGAGGATTGTTGGATATGGCTTGAATATTCCAATGGTACCAAACCCGATTTACCAATGCGAAGAATTCCTGGAGACGTGAGAGTGTTTGGGAGTATGAGGTTATGTTTGAGGGAGGCTTGAAAGACGAGATGAACTGAAGAAGCGGGGAACAGCCAAAACCGCTGCCAAGCCGCTGTGGCTTTGGCAGCGGTAACGGCAGCGGTTGGACACCGCTGCCAATTGTTTGGCAGCGCTACGGCAGCGGTCTCATTCCAGTTTGTACCGCTGCGTGACCGCTGTGGTCATGGCAGCGGTCGAGATGGATCTTGGTGACATGGCGTATGGATCACGGTTTTCTGAGTGGTCAAGTTCAACACGGTTTAGGAAGCGAGTGGCCAACTGCAACTTGAATTGTAGTTAATCACAAGCATGCGTTGAATCAGGAAATATTCATGGAAGAGGAAATAGGTTGCTTCTTGAAGTTCGAATAGGAAAAGGATTTCTCCTTAAAAGAAGACTTGTCTTAAATAGGAAATAGTATTTATGTGGAATAAGTATTCTTGTATGACTAGGAGATAGATTTCCTTGTTAATTTAAACTCCCCGTAATACATATAAATAGACCATAATAACTAGGTTATTAGTGTGTGAAAAACACCTGAGAGTGGTGGAGCAAAAAGAGCAAATACTAGAGAGATCTCAAAGTGAGCATTGAGTGTAATTGGGTTTTGGGTATTATTTAGAGAGAGAACCTGAGTGTGTGGTTGTAACAATTTACTACATATTGGAACTTTCTCTTGTCGTCCTGACAGCCGTGGTTTTTTCCCTGATTTGGGTTTCCACATAAATTCTTATGTTGTGTGCGATTGGTTTTAATTACTTCTCTTCATCTTATCTTTTCTTTGTTATTGTGCTTGTTTGTGTTCTATCCGGCAACGCTTCCGCGACCTAAAATTCTAACAGTTTGCTTAATCGTTAAAACACTTGCATTATTGCATTAATATATATATATATATTTTTTTTGGGTCAAAGAGGAGAGACTAGAAATATATATATATATATTATTTGTAATGCAAAAGTTTCAAACTAATTACCTAAGCATATTATAAGAATACTTGTCTGAGAGTTATATAGATTGACTCTCAAGATCTCCATTATCAATTATTGATGAAGACATACTTCAAAAAAAAAAATTATCTCACATTATCTACACTCTAGAAACTAGCTATGATTTTTTTTTTTTTTTTTTTTTTTTTTAAGTAATTATAATCTTAAGGGAAGTGTGAAGTAATTGCTTTCTTGATCGGCACATCAAATTGTGCTTGATATATAATTACCTTTACAATTATATAGACTATTGCTGAAATGCCAAGTAAAAGCAAGAACTAATCCAAAATTAATTATTGATAGCTTTTCAAGGGTTAATGTCTGTGTTTATATTATATAAACCATGCTATATGCCTATATTTGTTGACTACCAATAAAAGTTTTTTTCAGTAATTTTTTAGGTTGGAGTTTTCGGTCTTTCTTGTAAACCAATTTAAGTTGACTATCTGTCAGTAACCACTAGACTCAAAAGTTTATACCGTCGAGCAATAATATAAAATGCTTTAACATACGGTCTAGCTAGTTTAATGAAACAATTTTTTTTAACAATTAGAAACAGAGACAACGTGGAGTTTGCAAATTTCCGGTGTTTAACAGTTTTCGGCAGGAATTCCGTCCGATATTAGAATATAAATAAGTCAACTAGGAGAACCTAGAAAAAAAAAAAAAAAAAACATATGAGAAAGTCAAACCAAGATGCCATTTGATTCCTTTTATGTTTTTCTTGTCTGTTCATTGGATTATATGACTTTTTTCTATGTCTATATATACATAAAACGAGTTGGGTCGTAACCACTATCATCAACCACACCTCAAAATCAGAAACCAAATTCTTCCTAATTTCTTCTCTTCTTATTATTCACAGCTCTCAAAACATTATGGTATGTTTTCCCATGCATATATTACTTTCATTTTCTTCTTAATTTGCAAAAAAATAATATGAAAAAAGCATACATGTCTTGTCTAACACCAGTTTTTTCTGGCATGATCACTCAACAGGCCAACAACAAAGATGGTATGCAGCTGCAAACCAGACGGTCACGAGGAGGCACTAGAGCTGCTCTTTTCGTATTCGGTACGTAATATCAATCCTTACCCTAACCCTAACCCTAACCCACTTGAATTTCAACTTTCTAAATAGTTTTGAAGTTCTGTTCTTACATTTGTATAACATATATATATATATATATATACACACAGCTACGGAGGGACTGGAGAATTTGGCGTTTGTAACAAATGCAGTGAGCCTTGTAACTTATTTCTATGGATACATGAACTTCAGCTTGACAAAATCAGCCACTACACTCACCAACTTCATGGGTGCTTCGTTTCTACTTGCACTTTTTGGAGGATTTATCTCCGATACTTATTTGTCCAGATTCAAGACTGTTGTCTTGTTTGGATGCGTCGAGTTGGTGGTAATATTTCTGATCACTTCAAACATTAATTAATTACCAGCAAAAATTTCACTTTATAATAATCAAATATCATGTTCATTATATTCTAAAAACACATATATATATATTAAACCAATCCAAGAAAATAATGAGAGTTGATTAATTGATAAATAAATCCGTTTGGTACAGGTTTGTGTGCTTATCACATCAGCAAATGATGAAATTTGGTCATTCATTAAACTACTCAATTATTTGTCTCGACATCTCATCCATCATTTGGCAGCTGGTCGGAAGAATAATTTGCTAGCCTTGGCTTAATTAATAACATTTTAATCAGAATTGAAATTAGTCAGGCTTATATAAATGTCATTGACTCAATTATATATATGCACTAAAAGTCATTAATTAAACTTAATATATAACATGTCTTGTTCGAATTATTAACACTTAGAAAACAATCATGATATCAGCACTCACCCACCACGTAAAGAAATTGCAGATTTTTTTTAATAAAATTTCCAAGTTTCAAGTTCAATATATATCCATTATCCCTTCAAACAATTGTAAAAATAAATAAAACCGAGTAAAATTGATTCAATGATAGATACTCTTCTAAACTTAATGTAAAGCTTCACATCCAGACCGTTCAATTTTACATCATATACTCTATGATCAAAGTTGCTACTCCAGTTATATAGCAGTGCCGGAACCCATACATTTTTTTCTTTCTAGATACTTAAATGGTTGATTAATTTGTAAACTTCGAGACCGGGCCATGACCCCTCCGGACCTAATAAATTTAAAAAAATATAGTTATATGTTTTACGTTAATATTCCTCGTTTTTTTTGTTAAAAGATTTCTTGTCATGGCCCTTGGTCCCTTTAAAAGTAAAGAAGCTGATTTCGTCTCTACTTGTAGGGATATGCTATCCTGACGGTGCAGGCACATTTCCACCAGCTAAGGCCAATACCTTGCATAGGTGTTGCACCGGACCAAATGAGCCAGTGCGAGGCGGCTGATAGCGGCCAAACTGCGATGCTTTTTGCCGGTTTATACCTGATTGCATTCGGCACCGGTGGAATTAAAGCGGCCTTGCCAGCCTTGGGAGCCGACCAATTTGATGCTAATGATCCTAACGAGGCTCCTAAGTTGTCCAGTTTTTTCAACTGGTTTTTGTTTAGCATTACCATTGGAGCTATAATTGGTGTTACATTCGTTATCTATATTAGCACCAACGTTGGCTGGGATTGGAGTTTGGGTGTGTGTTTTTTAGCTGTCTTGTTTGCTGTTGTGTGTGTTACTATGGGCAAGTCTCTGTATCGGAATAATGTGCCCAAAGGAAGCCCCATTCTTCGCATTTTACAGGTGATCAGGAGGATCAATTCCTCTTGCAAGTTTTATATATATCCTTTTTGGGTATTCTCAAGCTAAATCTCTTGTTAATTATTCTTGAATTTTAGGTGTTTGTGGTTTCCATCCGAAATCGAAACCTTCCAGTACCAGAAATGGCAGATGAATTACATGAGATTCATGACAAAGAAGCAGGGCTGCAAGATGAAATTCTCCAAAGGAGTGATCAATTCAGGTGTGCGCTCTTTACAACCAAGTCACATTGGGCCGTGGTAGCATTTTAACCTTTTTTTGCAATGCTAATTATCAAGTTTATTAATTACAATCCATTGAACTCTCCAGGTTCTTGGACCATGCTGCAATTGTTTTGACAAGTACAAATGGTGGTGCATCCACATCAATCAGCCCTGGACCCTGGAGACTATGCACTGTGACACAAATTGAAGAAACAAAGATTCTAATTCGAATGCTCCCAATCATACTCAGCACTGTTTTCATGAACACATGTTTAGCTCAACTCCAAACTTTCTCAATCCAACAAAGCACAACAATGGACACTCATATACTAGGCTTCAAGATGCCCGGTCCTTCCCTTCCAGTTATCCCTCTGCTTTTCATGTTCGTTCTAATCCCAATATACGAACACGTGTTCATCCCAATCGTTAGAAAGTTCACAGGAATCCCAACTGGAATCCGACAACTCCAGCGAATTGGGGTTGGATTAGTACTCTCAGCTATCTCCATGGCAATTGCTGCAGTCATTGAAACCAAGCGTAAAAACGTAGCTATCGAAAACAACATGGTTGACACGGTTGAGCCTCTACCGATGACTGTGTTCTGGCTTGGATTTCAATATGCAATATTTGGAGCTGCTGACATGTTCACTCTAGTTGGGCTACTAGATTTCTTCTATGCAGAGAGCTCTGCAGGTATGAAGTCACTGGGCACAGCAATCTCATGGTCCTCAATTGCATTAGGGTATTTTCTGAGCTCAGTGGTGGTGGAAGTAGTGAACAAAGTGAGTGGTGGGTGGTTAGCTAGTAACAATTTGAACAGAGACAAGCTCAACTACTTCTATTGGTTGCTGTCAGGAATAAGTATATTGAATTTTGGTGTTTACTTGTTATGTGCATCTTGGTATAGATATAAGAAGGTTGAAATCAAGAATGTAAAAGAAGATTGTAGTGAAGCTGATGATGCAAAGGGAAAGAAAAAGGTTGAAATGGTGAGTGTTTAGCGATGATCAAGAGATTGTTCCAACATCTACATTGTTGTTACCAGTTCACACTGTATACTTGTGTTAATGTCAATACGAAGAGGCCAACAAATAAATTATAATTTGCAACTATTT
Organism: Acer saccharum; assembly: GCA_030490815.1. Classification (NCBI taxonomy): domain Eukaryota; kingdom Viridiplantae; phylum Streptophyta; class Magnoliopsida; order Sapindales; family Sapindaceae; genus Acer; species Acer saccharum. The sequence goes on from CM059872.1 coordinate 38,397,029, forward strand.
TTAGTATTATTGGTCCATTTGAGTACAAATGTCCAGCTTGGACCCAGAATTTAAATACAGTCTTCTGCTGTCTGGAAAATTCAAGCCCAAGTTTGGACCTGCACTTTTAAGCTTGGAGCCTTTAATTGAACAAAAAGAAAAACGCTAACTTTATCAAAATTGACATGAAAAAGAAAGCAGCTCATCATTTTTGCATACTAAAATGAAAGATTCCAGAAAGGGCTTTTGCTCTCGGGTTCCATCTTGTTACAATTATACAAGCAGAGAAAACTATTTGATTCTGAATAACAACGCAGTACGGAATAAGATAACAAAGTAAACGAAAAGATAAATGTACAAATGTCAATTTTTTTTCCTTTTTTCCTTTTCTTTTTTTTTTTTTTTTTTTTTCTCCTTTCTATTTCCAACTCTTGTCAAAGCAAGTCTGAATCTAAGATATGTGATTACAGAAAGAATGAGTCACCGGCCATGATTGGGCCATCAACAAAGAACAAAGGTACACACCAATGGAAGAGATGAAGTATTGAAACAATGTTCAAGATATTGCAAGGACAAGACATTAAACGGCAAAATATATCGACAACTGCTCGTTTATGAATTATGAGCCAAGAGTGTGGAAATTAATAATTAAACTTAAACTGGCATCTTCATAGTTCATCTAGGTCCTTCTCCAGATCTGCTGCAACCAGGGAGCAGACATGTCATAAGGGACTGCTACAGCATTATTCTTTTCCTGTGAATCATCAACTTGTCATGAGAATGCTAATGTATTCTTCTTCTCATTTGAATCATCCATCATGTCCGATACTCTGGATGGAGGCCAGTACCGGAACACTGATCTACCAACAATGCTTTCAATCGGAAGTGGACCCCTGTTTTTGACAAAAGGTAAGAACATCAAAATGAGAAATCAATAAAGAAAAATATTCTTCGTATAAAATTTTCAATATTTCTTCCAAACTACTGGGTATAAAGAAAAATATGTTTGGTTATTTGAGAAGAAAAATATCAACAAGAATACACAAACTAAGAATAGGTTTAGGATTTTACCAGTTATGGGAATCAAAACTGTTGTTGCGGTTGTCTCCCAACACAAATACATACCCATTAGGCACAATCTGCAATAAACAAACCGACGAATGTAAGACTTTAGTGACCAATTTGATCAATGTTTTCACCATGTAAAAGGGATATTAAGACACCAAAACAAGGTTATATACTAGGAGCAACATTGGATAATATCAAGAATTAAACAAAGTAGGAATCAGAGAAGGAAACATTACCACTGGGTCCATTTCATAAGCAAGTGGCTCCAAAATGAAATCTTCATCTTGAGCTTCACCATTTACAAGCAATTTTCCATCACAAACCTATCACACAAAACACCATACATGATATCAGATGTCAAGAGTAAGGGCATAAATATTATGTTCAGTGAAGAACCGAAGGAAGATATGGACAAAAAAAGACCTTGAGTGATAATTAAATATCAATTTGAGAAATATATGAGCTTACTTCTACACAGTCTCCACCCTTCGCCACTATTCTTTTTATGAATACATCCCCTGAACTGTAACCGATTTCCTATACACAAGTCACAACACAAGCAAAGAATCAGCAAACAAAATACTAAAGAAAGAATCCCATGACATGCACTCAAGATGTAAATTCCAAAGCATACCTGCAAGATTGGAGGTGCCTTGAATATAACAATATCTGATACTTCAGGATTTCTGAAACAATACGAAACCTGAAAATCCAATGAACAAAAGCAAATAGTATTAACTATCAGAAGAAGTAAAGGTGTCTTATCTCTAAATCTTAGGCCACACTGGTTATTGTATTCTTAAACCTAGTCCACTAATCACACATCTTCATCGATAATACATACATAAGTTCATAAAGTCAATACGTTATAGAGACAACATAAATTCCCCATGCTAAAGCTCGCCAAAAATTTGAATGTAAATCAATATCTCATTTGAAGGCATACAACTGTAAAACTAGAAGCAAGAAATCAGTTTTCATTCACTGGATCAGTATTCAGTAATGTGATTGTAATCCTTTAAGATTTTCCATTCAGGAGATCAATGGTATTCATTAAATTATTTAATGATTTATGACTACAACTACAATTCCCAAACATAAATAATTTTTTTCTAAAAGAAAAAAGCATCATTATAAATAATAAAACAATACTAATATAAGATGATCAATATTGATTCTTGTGAGTCGATTTCTGAACTTTAATAGGTTTTCTATCAGTAAGCTTTTAATCATCATGTGTACCAAAGCCATAGAAATATGTTATTCTAAATAGTAAATATTATTATTCATGCCACAATTTCAACAGACCCCAATTTCCTATCATACTTGTCTAACTAGTAAATTGTGATATAATTAAACAAAAATCATCAATCACCATACCAGATGATAATCTTAAATTGCAAAGTCTTAATAATAAACTCCTGTTACTATAAATTTAGGCAAAAGATAAAAATGAGTCACCTTCTCTGCTAAAATGCGGTCACCGACGTCCAAAGTAGGGTACATAGAAGTGGAGGGAATCGATCTGGGCTCAGCAAGAAAGGACTTGAATAACAAACTAACAGTCACCGCAGTAAAAGCAGCCTTGGCGTCCTCTGAACAACAATTCAACAACTTCGACATCCAGCTCTCTTTCGTTTTCAAGTCGAAGGACAGAGTACTATGATTCTCATTAATATCACTACAATTTATTCTATTATTAGTTCCTCCTTTGTCCACCTCTTCGCTCCCATGAGAAGTAGCCTGTTCGTTACAGGGCAACCGCTTCGATCCCTGTAAAAAGGGAAGAATCGATGAGGCTTTAAACGGCGAAATACCTAAAACACCCATGGTGGTCGCAGAAGAACCGGAAATACACGCCGTTGTCTTCATCAGCGACACCAGTCCCATCAGGATCGGGCTGGTGGAGTAATCGTCTCCCAAGATCTCAGCAGCGATCGTATTGTAGACCGAAGAAGCTCGACGGCTCGTCGTCGTCGTCTTCGGCTGATAATTTGGGGGTGTCGTCTCGGCCTCCGGTTTCTGGTTGTGACAGAAGAACCGAGGGCGAGATAGACATTCATGGAAGGACCGCGTCGTCGTCGTCGTGGTGGCGGTGGAGCAGCCGAGACGGACACCAGCCGAGCAGACGATGTTTTGAGCGACGTAGCCGGAGAAATTGACGGTTACACGTAACGCCATACTAGCAATTTCTAAAAGATAGATGAAGATTAGATAAATCGCGCTCTCGGAGATGAAAAAGGTTGATCTGAGAAGATCTAGCAAACAATGAAAGCCATTTCCGCTACACGAATCAGTGAATCGGGGACGGAAGGGTTGAATTGAGGCTTTTGAGTCAACGCGAGGATAAAATCGGAAAAATGAGAAGCTGAAACCGAATTATGAGATGCAAAATTGTTAGGGTTAGTTTTATGGAGGAAAGTGAGGTGGGAGGATTAGGATTCTGAGTTTTTTTCTATTACTCTCTCTGCGACTGACAGAGAGAATCAGAGAAAGAGATACTCGATAGCGCAACAGATTTTGATCGAAATTTTCAGAAACAAAGGAGAATGATGCCGTCAAGGGTTTATAAAAGAGGCGGCTACCTAGGGACTACCAGGTTGGACTTGTTTTGTTTCTAAAATTACGGAATTACCCTTCTACAGTATACACCACTTTTACTTTTAGGACTTGTTTGGTGCGCGGAATATGATAGGATTATTTTCATAAGATTTGATGATTGGACTAAAATTAGTGTTGTATATAATGGGATTAAAATAGTTCTATCTCTTATTTGGTATGGAATGAGAATATAAGATTGGATTAAAAAATAATAATTTTATCATATATTTAATACAGTGCGAAATTGATTAATATAAAATTAAATTAAATTATTTATTTAAATTTTTTAAATAATATATATATTTAAAATTAATAGTAAAGAAAATAACATTTCTTAATTAATATTTAATATTTTTAAAATATTATAATAAGATAAATTAAGTAAACATAAAATTTTATAATTAAATTTAAAATTTTTTTTTTTTTTTTTTTTTTAATATGGGACTAGATAGTACCATCTCACCTGGATAAAATGGTTGTATATAATTGAACTGATTAAAATAATTATTTAAATTAAATTTTGAAAAGAAAATTAAAATATTTAAAACTAATTTTAAACAAAATAATATTTATTTTTATTTGTTAAATTTTAAAATTATCATTTTTTAAAATGTTTAAAATAAAAAATAATAGTTTTTTTTAGGGATAAATATTTTATTAATTATTAAAATATATTTGTATTTTAATCACATAAAACAAAATAAATTGAAGAGAGAACAAAAAATAAAAAATAAAAGTACAAAATGGTGGGATTAATTTTAGTCCCACCATTTGTGATGGGACTAATTAGTCCCGCATTGGTGAGATAAGTTGCTTGCATTGGATTAAATAATCTCAACCCATACAAGAAACAAATATAGGATATAGCCTAAAATTTATCATATCCTATCCTATTCATGTAACAAATATGCCCTTAAAGGTTTTATCGACATTTTATAAGAAATCAATTGTTTGCTTTTTTTTTTTTTTAAAAAAAAAAAAAAACAATTGTCATTACCAAAATTACAAAGAAAAACAGAATTCAACTTTATAATTATTTGTTACCAAGGGTTTGAATCATTTCCTTCACTTAAAAACTTAAATTAAATATAATTGTTCAAAAAAAAAAAATGTGGATGATAGTAATGTATTTCCTATGCTACTATAGAGAAAGTCAATACTTGAAGGATTCAAATTACAATTAAGAAATTGGAAATAAGGATGTGACTTGAACTTATAATATTATTCATGCTAAATTAATTCAATCTTGTTCCTACTATTATTTTTTAATTATACAAGGGAAGAAAAAAAAAACTTAGGTTTTGAATCATTTCCTTCACTCAAAAATCTCAAATTAATTATAATTGTTCAACAAAATAAAAATAAATGTGTGGATTATAATTATGTATTTCCTATGCTACTATAGAGAAATGGTAACAATACGTGACAGATTCAAATTACAATTTAGAATTTGGAGATAAGGATGTGGCTTGAACTTATAGACTAATTCAATTTCGTTCAAACTATTATTTTTTAATTATATAATGAAAAAAAAAAAATTACCCAAATTATGACTCTTCAAAATTATTTGCTATTAAAGACAAATAGCAAATAATTTTAACACGTGACTCTTCCTTAATATTAGTAGACGTTACATCAAACGACAAACCTAGTGGTTTCAGACTATTTTGACCAAAAAAAACTTATGTTTTTTATTTTATTTGAAATAGAAATCAATAATGAAAAATTAAAAGAAAAACATAAAATACATTTCAAATACCCATTAAAAACTAAAAAAACACAGACTACACGATGAGATGAGGTTGGTCGGATGGTAAATCCTAACACCTGCACTACAAGATTATGGGTTTGAATCTTTCTCCTAAAATATAGAAAATTCCATCACTTATGTTGGTTGATAAAATACGTATGACCGGATCATTAACGTGGAAGGAAGATACACTGCCTTCTATATATAAGAAGGGATTTAACTAGAGGAGATGATTTGATAATAATATATTAATATTTCCTTCATTTGATAATATATTAATATGAGTGGGTGTTGGCATCTTTGGTTGACCATGACCAGGAACAGGGACATATTATCAAGTTTCCGGGAACTCCCAACTAATACGGAAAAAATCAAGTTGACCATTAATAATGACATTTAACAATTATTTAATGTACACTTTGCCTCTTGCCAATGTGGTCGGACGTTCTCTAGGAGTCTTCACCACCACGGTTTAAAGCCATGTGTGTATATTTGTATATATATTATTTGTCCCACCTTGGTCTTTAAATCTCAAGTGTGGGTTGCCCTCTCCCGATTTTGGGAGCATTTCTCTCTCTTATTGTGAGAGAAGCTGTATTCCACATGTATTCTCTCCCCGGATAGTGAGAGTAGTATTCCGGACTGTATTTATAGAGTCTATTTTTATCGGGTCTGGTAGTGGTTATACATAAAAAAAATAAAAGAATAAAAAAAAAAAAACAATTATTTAATGTGTTCACATTTGCATGTACAAAATTATAGGGACATTCACTGCATCTAAATTGTAACATCTAGTAATTCTACTTCTTTTGTCATTTTTAGAAAAAATTGCACAAGTGTAAGATAAGTCGTGACTCTTGTACTCAGTCCACTAAAGTCTCTGGATATCATATTCCAATTTATTTGATTGTAAATCCGGAATAGTAAGAAACTATGAATCTATATCAATAACGTTTATTCAACCTTACAATATCATTATTCTATATTTGAATTGTCACTACAGTAATTAATATATATATTTTGAAGATTTGAAAAATTCATTTTATTTTTTTAACTATTATAATTAACTTAGGGTTTAAGGTTTTTTTTTTAAAACCAGGGTTTAAGGAAAAATGATTAGACTCAAATACACAACATCATTAATGTATGTTTAAAAACATATCATGGACCGACTTGTTTTCGACATAAAATTCAATAACAATCTTACTACATCACAAGATTATTTAAAATATTTTCGGATCAACTTGTTATATCATTTTATATATATATTTTTTTATGTATTTTCGTCAATTCAAGAGAAATTATAACTAATTCAAGAGAAAAAATATGGAAAAAAAATATATAAATTACTTAATTCTTGAAAATAAACATTTTTTTGGTCAAGGTGCAAAAAATAATAATTATCAATATAAAATATAATATTTTCTTACATAAAATACTCAGATGCACATTCACCCTTAACAAATTAGTTATGCATGATGCATCCCTCCGGATTCAACATTATTCACTATATTACAAAGGTGTGGGGAGATCTCTCCTTTCTAGTGGGAGTTGAATTTCGAATTATGTTTGTATTGATTGATCTTATTACGTTTTAATAGACTCGTGAATCAATTGATATCTGATTTAAAGAAATAAAATACTTAAATAACAAATTATGAAAATGAACCATTAATCGAATTGATGTTATAATCGATTTTTTTTTTTTTTTTTTTTTACGTATTACAAATTATAACTGTTATAATATAACCGTCGAGATCTATCAAAATCAAAATAAATATACGTATCTCTAGTTACTTAGAATTGATTTCATCTTATTAATTGCAAAATCAGAAAAGACCCGGAACGTTCCAAATATAAAGGTATATTATATGGTTTTTATTATTAAAAAAATAATAAATAAATAAATAAATAATTGGAAAGAGTGAGTGACTGCTTCGTGGCGACGCGTAGGGTGACGTAAGCGCATGCATCAGGCATGTAGTTGGCTAAAATGTCAAAACTCTTAAAAGCAATAATCAATTTGATTATTCCTTTTCAACTGTCCGGAACAATATTATAGTTGGATTAATTATTAATTAAGGAAGATCGTAGAGTTAAAAACGATCTTGTGTGGGGTGTCCCACCTTTGTGTGTGGGTTTCTCTCCCCATCGTGGGAGATCCTGTCTGGGTCGTGTTTGGATGTCAATAGTTAATGGGTCTCAGTTACTGTTGTTTACATGTTTTCATGTATTCCTGTCCTGGATTTATATTCCAGGTGATGTAATCCAGTTGTTGTTTGCAATAAAAATATATATATATATATATATATATATCTTATGTATAAATCACTGTCACCACATGTAGCATTAAAAAAGAAAATAAGAATTACTGCCATCTTTATCCTGTGCGGTTTATAATATCTCTATATAAATATGCATTTTGAAAAAAAAAAAATTAAAAAAAAAAACATCTAAAATACAATTATCTAATTTGAATACGGAGATAAGATGACAAACTTTTTTTTTAGAGAATATAGATTTTGTTTTATAGCTTTAAAAACTCTCATAAAAATCATAATCAGTATTTCTAACTATTTCAACCAATAATTAACGGTCCATTCCATGTTTTACTATAATTGGTCATAAAATAAATATATATTTGATTTTAGATAATTACATCGGAGATATAGATATATATTACTCTGGTTTTTTTTTGTCTGTGAAATTGAATTCATATTCAACGGGACAAAACTTAGAAAGTCAAAAATTCACATTAGAATATTACAATTTGAAGAAGATGTGGGAGATGTGGTGCTATAAGCAAAGCATTGATTTGGTGAAGTGGGTCGTTATGGATAGTTTTTTATTTTTTTTATTTTTTTATTTTATCAGACTACAAGCAGACGTGGGCTTTTACAGTTTGACTGGAAATTTTAATTGGACACTCACTTTTTCAGAATTAAAATTTATGTGTCAAACATTTCTTTTTTCAAAGAACAAAAAGAAGATGTCAAATACGAAACATAAGTTCAAGAAATAAGACACGGTCTAAAAAATTGCAACATCTTGCATCAAAATAATAATAAAAATCACATTTAAAAAAAAAAAAAAAAAAAAGAAGTAATACTAGATGTCAAATTTTTTTTATTTTTTTTTTCAAATGATGTAGCATGTGAGTTATCGGTATCTTATAAATCATCAGATTATATAGTGACAGATGTGATGTTAACATCTTAAAAAATTTAGAACATCTAATATTACTAAAAAAAATTAATACCCAACAATAAGTCAATAACCCAAAATACAAAGCTTTTAAAAATAATTCTTTATCGAGCATTAATCTTCCTGTGTCTAAAGCTTTTGTATTACTCAATATTTAATTAAATATATCTCATTCTCTATTCCATAAACATTATATTTGAAATGGAAACGAAAAATTTGTAAACATTTTTAAGTAACCTTATCACCTCCGAGTACAAAATGGTAGTATATCTCTCATCTTACATTATCAGCGGCAATACGAGTACTATTTAACTTAACCTTAAGATTTATTGTAATTTTTTTTTCTTCAACAAAATACATTTTTAGTACGGACAAGTAACGAGTCTGCAGTAAAAGATGTTTTTCATTTGATGTTTTTCTGAAAAGAAAAATGAAAATGAAAACAGTGTTTTTGGTTTTAATTTCGAAATCTGATGGTAGTAAATACTAAAAGATGTATTTTGAAAATAAAAACAACAACAAGACGTTTGGTGGAGTAACTAAAATATAAAAATTTATAACATTAATGAATAAAAAAAATTATTTAACAAACCCTAACATCTCACCAAAACTCTTTAAAAAAAAACACCCCCAAATCATTCAAAGCATTGATTTTACAATTATAAGTTGTAAATTCATCACAATTATCTTACTTATTTTTAAATATTTTTTTTTCTAAATATAAAATAAATAAATAAAAAAAAAAACTTAAAAGCAACAGAGCTGATCAATCTACTCAACCATGCTTCCTGTTGGACTTGGTGGTATGATGACATGAATTCATGTGATTCTTGCCACCCAAGTTCAAGCCACAACTTGGTAGCATCATCAATCAAACAATAAGCAGATCGATTTGTTCAAACCAAAAGTAAAAAAAAACAAAAAAGTTTACATAATAAAAGAGTCGCCGAAGAGTAGATCGGCGGCGCCGACGTCGGAGGAGGTGAGATCCTCATCCGGCGTCGACGGTCCTCCATTTCTACCATGAAGAGGAAGAAGAAGAAGATTTTTCGGATAACGAAAATGAAAACGGAATGAAAAACAGTTAAAAAAAAAAGGTGTGTTTTTGTTTTTGAAAATGAAAAACAGTTAACGAATAAGAATTCAAAATAATGAACACGAATTCGAAATCGTTTTCAAAAAATGAAAACGAATACGGGATTAAAAAAGGTTAACGTCTTAGGGGCTATTTAGTAACGTTTTCGTTTTTCAGTTTTTGTTTTCTTGTAATTTGAAGTTTTTGAAAAACTGATTTTTGGATTTTTAGATTTTTTGAATTTGAAAACGCGTATAGTAGCAATGGTTGAAAAAGATATTCAGAGAATCAAAACATAAAAAACGTGTTTAGTATAATATTTTTAAAATCATTTTTAAAAGATTAATATTATAAATAATGAAAAAGTGATATTAAAATAATTAAACATTAACACTAAAAAAAAATAAAAATTAAATAATAAATAAATTTAATTTTCATCATCAAACCTATCGAAATCATTATCATCTTTTTGATATAGATCCATAAAAATCCAAAAGATGGATTTGGTTTGAGTAAATTTTATTTCTAAAAAGAAGTTTTCAAGAATACTGAAAACAACAAATTGTTGTTCTCAGAGTTTTCAATTTTTTGTTCATTAAAACTGAAAATTGTTTTCAATGTTTTATAAAACAGGATTTTGAAATCATCCTACCAAATGGGTTTTTCCTGTTTTTGTGACTCAAAAAACAAAAAACAGTTTCTGAAAACGTTAACAAACGCGTCCTAACGAACATGAATTCAAAATCGTTTTCACAAAATGAAAATGACCCGAAAAAGGGCTACCGGATAGGCCTTTAAATTTTGGGAAAATAATCCAACATGTTGGACTTTAACATGACAGCACCAAAAGAAAAGGCCTAGAAAGTGAAGGATACAGCGACCGAGAGCGCTAAAGAGGCAAAGGAAAGAGCCTGGAAAACAACGGATCTGCTTGAAGATGGTGTTTTAGACCATTAGGTGACCGCTACAAGTCTCTATCTAACCCCCCATTTTCCTCATCTCCTTCAATTATCATATATCAATCGCTCTCTCATTCAACCCTGTCTCGTCCTACCACATAATTCAAAGCCTAGCTACCCAGAACTTCCAACCTCCCATCTATACATGTTGTATAGTGTGACACATTGTTTCAAAATTAGAACATAAATTTTGAAACAATGTGTCACACTATAACATATCGCAAGGAGAAAAATAAGAACATGAGTCATTTATGCCTAACAAAAGACTGCTATACATATAATATATATCCAGATTCCAACGAGAGAGTCAATTTTCCTCTATTTTCTCCTCCAAGTCGAACCATTGGTGCACTCAGGTTAGTTTTTCTTTTGTCCTTTCTTATTTTAATGGTTTTTGGTTGTTGATTGTTTCATGGTTATTCTAGATTGTTTGTTTTCCATGTATTTAATTATTTAGGGTTTCTGTTAATTAAAATTTGGGGTTTTTACGTTTGAATGCTAGAAACGTTAAATTGAGTGTGTAAATAACTTTTTTATTGGTTATTATTCATAAAAAAAAAAAAGGGTAAGAAATTCAAGGATTCTGGGTTTTTATTGGTTTTCGAATAAGGGATTTATGGAAACAGTCTTCATTGATTACAACCTCTCCAGTGGTATATATATTATGTAGAATAAGCCGTTTGCAGTAATAAAATGATTCTACTAAATCAACAGCACATTGGAATTTCCACCCTCTAGTGACCAATCTTAGCTTATTCTCAGGAATATGGAGATCACATAAACCCTTTTTGTTCTTCTGCTGTTTGTTTTACAAGATAGAGTAATTTGTTAAAAGATGCTAATAATTCCCATTTATGATACTAAATTCGCCAATCACCTCATTTGAATCTCTGTATTCGCTATGAATCCTGCAATATATCTTACATTGATTCTTATTCTTCTGTCTGTTTATATTATCTTGACCAGGAAAACTTCGAAAAAGCTTCCACCAGGTTCTTTGGGGTTGCCTATTATAGGCGAAAGTCTCAGCTTTTTACATGCCTTGCAAACCAACATAGGTGAAAAATGGTTTTAGGATAGAATCAGAAAATACGGTCCTGTTTCCAAACTCAGCCTCTTTGGGACCCCAACAGTTTTCCTCCACGGGCAGACTGCGAACAAGCTTGTCTACACCTGTGATGGAAACGCACTTGCAAATCAGCAACCACCTTCAGTCAGAAGAATCTGCAGTGAGAAGAATATAACAGAGTTGAGAGGAGACGAACACAAACGTGTGAGGGATGCACTTGTGTCATTCTTAAAGCCTGAAGTTTTAAAACAATATGTTGGGAAGATGGATGAAGAAATCAGGAAGCATCTTGAAATGCATTGGCAAGCAAAAGGTCATGGTATGTCAATTACTAACATATGCTTTTTTTAGAAGTGTATATGATTTAGATTACATCGTATGTTATTCAGTTTTTTTTCTTTCGAATGATATTGGACATTTCTCATCTTCGTGACTACATATATGATGCCATTGATGAAGACTCTCAGCAACGAGAAATACACTTGTGGAGCTTTCGAACATATGATGGATGGGTTGGTGTCGATACCAATAAATTTACCCTTCACACAGTTCAACCGTAGCCTGAAAGCAAGTGCAAAAATCAGAACTATGATAACGAATCTTATACATGACAAAAGGGCAGCATTGAAGCAAAACATTGCTTTGCCTCAATAAGATTTCATAACTTGCTTGCTTGATATCTAAAGCAAAGGCAACTCAATAGTAATATCCGATGAGGAAATTGTAGATAATTGTATAATTATAAAGATCGCAGGACACAACACATCTGCTACACTCCTTACCTTCTTGGTCAGGCTTCTAGCTAGCAATTCATCCGTTTGTGCCAACATTGTACAAGGTATGTAAACAATTAAAATTTTCGAACGTATGATGGTAGTTGCTTAATTTATAAGCAACAGCTTACCCTTTTAAGATTGCAAAACAAGAAGAGATAGCTAGGAACAAGGCTTCAGGAGAGCTACTCACATGGGATGATCTCGGAAAAATGAAGTACACATGGAGAGTAGCATTGGAGACTCTAAGGATGGATGCTCCTCTGCTAGGTTCCTTCAGGAGAGCCCTCGGAGATTTTGAATATCAAGGATACACTATTCCAAAAATATCCTTGACATGTAATTTGATCTTCAAAGTCTGTTATTAACAGGCATTTTTATGGAAATTTTACATGTAATGTTGGCTTCATCAGTGACACACATGGATGAGCAACTCTTCCTGGATCCATCGAAGTTTGATCCAACATGTTTCGAGAAACAGGCACCGCCTTTTAGCTTTGTGGCATTTGGAGGAAGACTGCGGATATGTCCAGGATATGAGTTTGAAAGAATTGAAACTCTAGCTACAATTCATTACTTGGTGACCCAATTTACATGGAAGCTTTGTTGCCCTGATAATTCTTTCTCCAGTAAACCTTTTCCAGTTTTCAGACAAGGACAACCAATTAGAACCAAAAAAACTCTGATCAATCAATTTCTAAATGATCTAGTCATCTCAATGAAGTATCAAATTATCGGTACAGTATAAGAAAACCTGTGAGGACTAGAATGCCCGTGTCCTGAAATCTGACACTCCCGATCAACAAGCCTCTCGTAGTTTTGACAACATTCCTGAAGCCTGTATTCGCTCTTCTTGTGTCTAAACTCCACAAGGTAACGTGCACGCTTCCTTGTTGAATCACAAAAATTATCAGTCCTCCATCGGAGGACAATCCATCTTGAATCTATAAAAAGAGTCTTCTTCAAAATGCAAAGCGTGGCAATTGGATTCACCACCAATATAGACTTGGACATTGTTATTTCAAATTAACCAGAAACTATCAACTAATAAGTATAATTCATTATAAAAGGAATCGAAGTAACAAGGATACATGATCCATCAATGAAAAACAAAATTACTGATGACGTTTTCTTTTGGTAGAACATCTAAAGAAACAACAACATTAATGTGTCCGAAATCATCGACCAATCATGTTTTCGTGCCGGCTCTCGACATGTTTTCTTGGGGAATTATTATAACAAGACTGTAGTTTCTCTCTGATGGTTCGTGTCACTAGTAAAACAAGGGCAATTACCAATTAGGTCATGGACTTTTTTTTTTTTTTTTAAAATTCCAAGTTGTTTGCGACATTTACAAAAGTGATCAAATCGGTCCTTACATTTTTCCCAAGTGCCAAATTAGTCCTCCTCTTTTTAGAAGTGACCAAATTGGCCCTTCTAATGATTTAACGGTGTTAAATATAACAGTTAACTTTAAAAATTTTAGTTAAAGTACGTAAATACCTTTTATTTGTCATATTAGAGCAAAATTGTTTTGTCTTTTATGCATTAAATTCACCATTATAGTTACAATAAAATCCAATGAAACACCATTTATACCTTTTTAATTAAAATTTTCTACAAAATCTAAAAATATTTTAATAAGACAATATCAATTATACCCTTATTTTATAAACAAAGCTACTATTCATTCCCAGTTTAGTCTTTTACTATTTTTATATAATTTTTTTTTTTCTGTTAATATTATAGAAACACTGTTGTCAAAATTATTCAAAAATCAAAACTCACAAATAAATAAATAACTATACATGTGTTAAAAAAAATGTGCATGTATCATAATTAAATTGTTTAGAAGTAAAGTACAATTTTACCCCTACGCAATTAAAGTTGATTGATAAAACTTAGTTAGAGGGACTAGTTTGGCACTTGGAAAAAAATGTAAGGATCAATTTGGTCACTTTTATAAAAGTCGCAAACAACTTGGAATTTAAAAAAAAGTCCAGGACTGAATTGGTAATTACCCATAAAACAAAAATTATTAAATGAGAAACCCCCATCTCGATGAATTAAAACTCATGAGAAGAAACTGATGAGAAGTTTCCCATGATATTATCTCAAAACTATTTGTCTATATGTAGCAGCTTCTCATTGAAAACACCACCAAGCATTGCCACGCTTGTTAACATCAATTTTGGAGTTATATATATATATATATATAGAAATTATCCTATCAGTGCATCCTGATAGAATTATATAAGGATATTGAATGTGAGCCACTCGTTTTATATACTTTGACTTGGTATGTATGCACTTATCAAATCACTGTTATAAATGAGTGGCTCACATTCAATAACCTGATAAAGTTATATCAGTGCATCCTGATAGGATCGGGACCGTATATATATATATATATGCAAAAGTTCCAATCACTTCTTGTACTGAAAATTCTGGCATCCATCCAATGCAATACATCCGTTTAACAGGTGCATGCCACGTGTCAAATAGAACTAATCAAACGGTTTTCCTTACGTGTCAAATGAAAGTTTTTTTCGTCTGTCTTGTACATAAAATCAACAACACAAAGACATTATGTTTAAATCAATTGACAAGAATAAAAAACAAAAAGCTGTTCCTAATAAACTGCGATATCCATGTTAAGGACAACAAAAAAAGATGCTGCCTACAAAAATCTTCTAAACTTATAAGTTAAACTTCATTTTTCCAATATTAGATCCATCAAAAAAAATATTTCAATCTCTCAATCAATTAGCTATGAATCCTGGATATATTTTCACATTTTTTCTCCTTATAGTCCTCCCTCTTCTTTATCTTCTTATATCAACTAAAAAGACATACAAGAAGCTCCCACCAGGTTCTTGGGGGTTGCCATTTTTGGCCAAAGCCTCAGCCTTTTAAATGCCATGCGCACAAACACAGCAGAGAATTGGGTTCAAGAAAGGGTGAGGAAATACGGTCCGGTTTCGAAGTTCAACTTCCTGGGAACACCTACTGTGTTCCTCCATGGACAGGCTGCTAACAAGTTCATATACACTTGTGACTGCAACACACTTGCCAACCAGCAACCCACTTCAATCAGGAGGCTTATGGGTGAGAGAAATATAACGGAGTTGAGTGGCATTGATCACAAGCGTGTGAGAGGAGCACTTGTGTCTTTTTTGAAGCCTGAAGTGTTGAAGCAATATGTTGGAAGAATGGAAGAAGAGGTCAAGAAACATATGGAGATGCATTGGCATGGTAAAGAAGAGGTCCAGGTATGTCAAAATTGTTAGTCTGGTTAAATATTATTGTTGGATATTTTCCTATCAATTAAGTTTTTGGTTAGAATAAAAGCTTGGTTTGGCCAGAAGTTCTGGGTTAAAGTCCCCCACATGATTTATTCTGCATCTGTATTTGGGCTTGTAAAGCCCATTGTTCTGGCATGTGGAGTGTTAGAGCATCCCCAAAAAACTCTTATATTTTCACTCTTTAAATATCCCTTTACTTACCTATGTGGCAATTTGATGAGTGAAAAAAGAAGAGTCTTTCCAAAAGACTCTTCAATTAGACATAAGTTTATATTATTTTAATGAAAGTACTTAAATTCCCCCCTCCCCACCAACAAATCTAATTATTCTCCATTTTTTTCAAGTTAGAAATAATAACTTTTCATATTATTAATATGTTATTATTAAATATTAAATATTAGTCTCATTTCAAAGATCTAGATGAGACATAAAAAGATAAATGATATAGATGTCAGATATTAATAATGATGTGATATAAAAAATAATATAATAATAATTAAAGAGGGAGAAGTTGCTCTTCAATATTGAAGAGAGAAAAACAAAATCTTATTTGAAGAATCTCATTTGAAGAGTCTGTTGGAGCAAAATATGCTAACGTGGCTCGTTTGATTTTTGGAAATATCTTATTTGAAGAGTCTTTTGGAGATGCTCTTAGATTGCTTAAATACTCTACTGTTGGGTCAATTATCGGTTTAGGCTTTTCGGTCTATTGATTAATGATCATCAATAAGCAAAATTATTGAATCTTTACATGAAAGTCACAAAAATTTATATCATTGTTTGGATACTTACCAACTTAAATTTTTTGGTCTAACATAGCTAGTTTTACAAAGAACTCCTGGATTCCAATCATGGTCCCCATACATTTGTTTTTGTGTGTATTCTGTATCTTGAACATGTAGTGTGTTAGAGAGTTTTATATCATTTTGTTTTTACGACTATACAGGCAATGCCATTGATGAAGAGCCTCACATTCAGCATTATGAGCTCACTTATATTTGGACTAGAACAAGGAGCAAGAAGAGATGCACTCGTGGAGCATTTCCAACATATAATAAATGGGGTGCTGTCAATGCCAGTGAATCTTCCCTTCACACGCTTCAACCGCAGCCTCCAGGCAAGCGCGAAAGTTAGAGTCATGCTGAGAGAGCTTCTTCGCGAAAAGCGTGAAACATTGAAGCAACAACACACTAGTGCTGCTTCTGCTAATCAAGATCTCATCAGTTGCTTGCTCAGCCTCCGAAACGAAGATGATTTAATTTTACTATCCGACGAGGAAATCATAGACAATGCCATTATTGTAATGGTTGCAGGGCATGACACATCCTCCATCCTCATCACATTCATAATCAAACTTCTAGCTAATGACCCATCTGTTTATGCCACCATTGCACAAGGTATTCAAGCTAGCT
Source organism: Acer saccharum (assembly GCA_030490815.1). Classification (NCBI taxonomy): domain Eukaryota; kingdom Viridiplantae; phylum Streptophyta; class Magnoliopsida; order Sapindales; family Sapindaceae; genus Acer; species Acer saccharum. The sequence continues at coordinate 38,414,224 of CM059872.1, forward strand.
ATGAGTCGTTATTCAATTCAGTATGTGCTGAGAAGAAAACTAGTACTCTTAATTGAATGCTAGACTTTTTCCTATCAACTGAAGGTTGTAGGTATGATAGTTTGTCTCAGGAGTCCTAGGTTCTAGTCCTCCCACATGATTATCTGAATTTATTTGTGTCTGGGTTCAAGCCATGTGGCAAACCCGTTAGTTTTGCACATGAAGTGTTATTAACATTGCAATACGTCCTATAATCTGGATATATTAATGTTTGTAGAACACGAGGAGATAGCTAAGAACAAGGCTTCGGGGGAGCTTCTTACATGGGAAGACCTAGCCAAAATGAAGTACACATGGAGAGTAGCTATGGAGACTCTAAGGATCATCCCTCCTGTGTTTTGTTCCTTCAGGAAAGTCCTTACAGATTTTGAATATGAAGGATACATTATTCCGAAAGGCTGGCAAGTATGTCATCGATCATAGATTCCTTCCTGTTTACGATACAATTGAAAACAACCTAATGGTCTCTGATAAGTGATATCTACTAGTACCGTACCAATAACTACTCAAGTTCTAGTAGTAACATGCATGTTTGTTGTGTAGGTTATGTGGGCAGCATGCATGACACAGATGGATGAAAAAATTTTCCCCGATCCATCAAAGTTTGATGCAACACGATTCGAGAAGCAATCACCATATCCACCCTTCAGTTTCGTGGCGTTCGGAGGAGGATCCAGGATGTGTCCAGGGAACGAATTCGCGAGAATCGAAACTCTAGTCACACTCCATTACTTGTTGTCTAAATTTACATGGAAGCTCAGTTGCAGAGACAACTCTTTCTTCAGAGATCCAATGCCAGTTTTCAATGATGGACTATCAATTCAAATCAAGCCAAAGAAACACCGGATATCTTGTTAACAAATAGCTAAACGGTGAAGAAAATGTCTGCATAATAAGATATGCACGGTAAAGAAATAACTTATTGCACTTTAACTTAGATGCCATTCAAACCAAGTGCATGTTCAATGTCTTTTATTTTTCCTTTCATATATACAAGTATATGTCTCAATCAGTAATTCAATATGAGCTACAGAGGTTGTTCTTCTATATATAAAAAAAAAGAATCTGTTGATGACCGAAATATCAAAAATGTTTTCCAAATTGTCAATGGATCAAAAAAAGGGTACCTTTTCCACATGATCATATACAATCACGTTATCATAGAGGCCTTGATGTATGTCAGCAAGGTGTCTGTCATCATGTGGGGCCTTTTCGAATGGCAACCTTTTCTTCTCCACATAGCAATCAGTATCATATGAGAAATAACCAACCCGACCACCTATTCATGGGAGCAGTAAATTTCTATGCAAGGCTTTTCCAGTTTCTCTAGGGGTGCGTCTGGTACGCGGGACGGGACGGGACGGGACAGGACGGGACAACTTTCTCTTGTCCCGCGTTTGGCGTGCCATTAGTTTGGGATGGGACGGGACGGGACAATGTGGGACAAAAACCATAAAAAATTGTCCCACTTCAAACCCTCGGCCAGACTTGTCCCATGCATGGGACAAGTCTGGAAAAGACATTTTTACCCTCATAACTTCAAAAAATTACAAAAATACCAACTATAAATTAAAAACTAATCTTCAAATCAGGTTTTCATTTCATCTTCACTCACTCATCCTCAGCTGCTCCGCTCCGCTCCTCTCTCTCTTTCTCACACCCAACAGCTGCAAATTCATCTTGGTCGGGGTCGTGTGAACTCACCATCGACGCCGCATCAGATCGTCGCCTGCCGTTGCTGCTGTCGCCGCTGCCACCGCCTACTGCTGCTACCGTCGCTGCTACCGTCGCTCCCGTCGCTGCTACCGCCGCTCCGGAAGAGAGTGATGATCGATTTGTGTGATAAAAAGGAAGCAGCTCCAGTTGTTTATCTGATGCTTTGTCAAAAAAAAAAAAATCAATTGAATTATGTGTAAAATTTTTCATGTGAGTTTCAATTTTTTGCTTTGATTGAAACTCAATTGGTTGGCATCTTCCATAAATTTGTAGCTGGTGATAGGTCACACCCACTAATGGACAAGATCAACAAAACCGAATTGCAAAGAGATTGTTTTGCTTTAATTGAAAAAAATTACTGTGGAACAGCAATTGCATGTCATGCGGAGATTATCGGTGAAGTTTCAATTTTTTGCTTTAATTTTTTGTCATGAGAGAAAAAAATTTGGGAGATTTAGGTTCCAGATCTTGAAATTATTTATTTATTTATTTATTTAATTTTCATTTTCATTTTCTTCATTAATTTTCTATTTTGTAAAATCCAAAAATATTTTGACAAAACCCAGGTCTTCATAATTCCATACAATTATGTGTAAAATCCAACCAACTCTATACAAAAATATTTTTTAATTTCAATATTATGGACAAGACAAGAAGGGCATTGTGGTCATTTGAACCTCTTGTCCTGTCCCGTCCCAGCCATACCAAACGTATAATAGTACAGTCCACAGTTCTGTCCCAGACCTTCCAAACACAATACAGAATAACATGTCCTGTCCCGTCCCATGTTGTCCTGTCCCATGTTCGTACCAAACGCACCCTAGATAAACTACTTCTGCTTCTAGTATAGATAGTCACTAATCAACTATCTTGTATACATTGTGGTGCTATTTAAGCAGCCTCTTGCCTTAGTTTGTTAAAAAAAAAACACTCACACACACACACTACAAAATACATGAGAAGATAACCCAAAGATTTAACTCTTGTCTTTTCCATCTCAAAGAACTAGTAAGCCAATACCCCAATATGTTATGTTAACTCAAGATAATTGAAATTATTCAAGACTAAATATAAAGATTAGAGCTCAATATTGGACAATACAATGAAAACCAATTACCCTAAGCATGCAAGATTCTAAAATAAAATAAATAAATAAAAGATGACACCGAGTTCATCAACTTAAATACCATACAATCATTCTAAAGCAGGTCTTCAAAAATATATACAGCCACAGCCTAAATAGAGGTCCAACAACAGCAAACTAGCCAAATTAGCAAATACAAGGCCGAAGTCACCTCCCCCACGAGACAACCTGCCATCCCACCTAAAGGGCCTACTTTCAGCATATAATAACTAAAAGCCCAAAACGAAGATCCGGTAATCCTAATTCATAAGCTTTTTGTACAACTCCAACAAATGTTATCTCTATCACCCGCCTTAAGACAACCATGCAAGAGCAATGGAACCACAAAGCATGAGTCTCTACGGGGCTTCTTTAAAACATCAACAAGTCAAGAACATCTCCTGCATCCGGAGAACATAAACAGTAAGTACTTCTGTCAATAGTTCCATCTATACAAATCTAGGAATAGAAAAGAAAATCAAAATGTACTATTGCAACTTGCAAGTTATGCATTCTTGCTTTGAACTCATACATACATCCACTCAAAGAGCCACAAGGAAGAGATCAATTAATGTCAAATGACTTTACTACATCTGTCAAATTAAAAGATATCAAGGTAGAAATTGAAAAGTGAAAATATATATATAAACAAAAAGTAAAAATCACTGCAATTTGATAGTTAACAAATCTTCCTACTCTTCAATGATAGAATAAGTCAAATATGCACAAAAAACTAGCGCTTTTCGATACTTACTCATGTTATTACATCATCATCTATCTGCACATGAGGAATGTGATCTACCGCAAACCACTTTTTCTTCTCCACAATATTGTTTTTGTATTTCGACTTCAGCAAAGGACAATCATTAATATACAGAGAAATAAGGGAGGATGACAAGCCATGATGAGGCAAGGATCGAAGCCATTTACAGCTACTGATCATCAACGTTTCAAGAGAAGTCAGTTGTTCAAACCCTTTGTAGTCCAAAAATTCCAGCTTCTGAAATTTACTTATCTGTAGCTTAATGATGTTGTTGGGAAGTAGATTTTTTTTCTGGAAATGACTTCAAGTCTCTACAACCACTTTCAATTTCAGCTTAAGCATTCCCCACTCAGTTTGAGGTGTGAGTTTGTCACAAGAACTAATGCGAATAAAATTGAGTTTACAAGGAAGACCCCCTTCTGGAATTGATTCAAGTTCTGGGCATTCTTTTATATCTAGTCTCAAGAGAGAAGTGAGTTTATGCAGCTGGTCTGGAAGACTCTTTAGATTCTTGCAATTAAAGAGCAAAAGTGTACTCAGGATGGGGGTACACAATCCACCATTAGGGAATGATGACAGTTTAGCGCAGTCAAGGATTTGTAATTTCTGAAGTGATATGTGATCCTTTGTAATCAAGATGCAACTGAAATCTGCACAATCCCATAAAGTAAGAGATCTAAGCTTCGGAAATAGGACAATAGGTCTAAAGGCAAGAACCTCAGAGAATCACAACTTCTCTTTATGCACAAATATTCAAGGAACACTGCCTTTGCAGGGGAGAGAAATTCTAATTTTCTACAATTACTTATATATAGGTATTTCAAGGTAATGGGTGGATGGCTCCAATGAAAGGACTCGAGAAAACAACAATCTAGGATAAACAAATCTCGTAAATAACTAAGGTCACACATTAGTTTCTCGGGTATAGACACTAAGTCAACACATCCATCAATTGTGAGAGTTTGGAGCAGAGGTGGCAAGGCCGTTAATTGTGAGTACCTTGAAACTTTCATGCTTTCTAATTCAGGTTCATTCACAGCAGCTATACCATCCCATGTGTTGACCAGATTATTTGTATCAGAATCACCGTTAGATGTCTTTGACATATATGTACTATTCTCAGAACTTTGGGAGACAAATTCACCAAAACATTGCTTGAGACCTTCGATACGCACCTTGCGCTGTCGAAAAACAAATGGGCCATTCGAAAGCATTTGGAGACTTTTAAATCCAGGGGACTCAAACTTAGACAACTCTGGAGGACTTCTAAATCTAGACATCCTTTCAGCGAAGTTCCACCTACAAAGCAACAGTTGCTAATCAATTGAGTATCCAATGTATTGCCAACATACAAAAAGACCATGAAAACTTTAGATTACAAAATTATATTGAATAGATACTAAACCATAAATTATTCAAGTGTAATATAAACTTATCAAACATGATGAAACAAGGACTAAAGTATAAAATTAGTACTCAAGAAAAATGAAATGAAGACAAGAAGAATCACCAAATTTTCATGATTTTCTCATTAAGTTAGCAGAATCTCAAATATCAAAATGACGCACAGAAACCAAAAGTAGAATACATGGAATAGAGGAGCTCAATAACAACTCGATTGCACAAAAAAACAGAATGAACCCAACCAATTTGAATGGCCCAATAAATAAAACATGAAATATTAAAGATGAAAAGAAGCAAACCAGAACCAATCGAGGTAGGAGCTCCAATCAACCATATGGAAATATTAAATATTAAAATGACACAAACCAGAAACAATCAACCAAAACCTTTTCTTTTTCAAGAATAAACAAAATGGAATCGAGGAGCTCCATAATAACCCCATTTCACAAAATAAATAAATAAAAGAAAATATGAAACTTTAAAATTGCAAAAAGTTAAAAGAAGCGTTACCTTGTGAAGAGAAAAAAGTCCGCTCTCCAAACCCGCTTGCCTAGTAAAATATGAAATATGAAATTTTAAGTTGATTTATGGTAAGTTGTAACCTAATTTAAATACTTTAGACCATCTCCGATACATATGCTAATGCTAATGTCAAATTTGGTGTAAAAAAGGGTAAAATACTAAATTTGGCACATCAATTTAGCATTGTGCTCTAATGCACAATTCTATTTAAAATGTTATTTTTATTATTTTATTAATTAAAATTATAAAAGTAAATACTTACCAATAATGTATTCATTATTTCTTTTAATATTCCAATGTAAAGTTCCATTAATGCATTCATTATTTAATTTTTAAAATCTATATAATGGTATTTTTGTAATTGCACAATGTGCTAAATTTTAGCTTTGGCACATTGGAGGTGCTCTAACCTGTTCAGTAGGTTTAAAATTCTTTTGGACTTGCATACTTGGACTTCGACCCATAACTTCATATTTAACCCCATGTTATTGAGCCCATCCATTTAACATGGTAGTATGGTACCCCTTTTATAATTAGACACGAGGACACTTGTTATAATTAGACATCAAGGACATGTTTTTTATTTATTTATTTTTTATTTTTATTTTTACGGTAGGACATGTTATGTTTAGTAATCAAGAATTAAAGACAAAATAAGGTCGGTCTGATAGTATACCTCTCACACGGGCCTCTCACACCTACGTAATGAGATTATAGGTTCTAGTCCTCCATTTTCTTAAAAAACTCGAATTTATGTACTTTTTAAAAAATAAAAAAAAATAGTGATCGGGAATTAAAATCAAAATTATTTAAGGGCCTGTCACTTCGACCGTTAATTTTTTTTGTCAAAGAATCTATTTGATTTATTTATGAAAAGTTACTAAATTAGGGACCACATGTACTATACTAGTAAACTCGTATAAAAAACTGATATTTTATCAAAAGTCAGGTACTAAATTGATAATCCTCACAAAATATATAAGTTGCTCAGATTTGCACCCTAACAATTTTAAACCGATGAGAAGAAGAAGAAGTATGTCTCTGTACACAGTACACTCTTGGATCACGTCACTGTCAATTACCATAACTCCAGTTGCTTTTGAGGGAATGGATTTTCCTCTTCTACGGTTTACAGGGTAATGCTTCTTTTAATCTTTCGCAAATTTAAAGTTTCAATTTTTTAATTTTTTTTTTGAAATCGAGTTGTTATTGAGCTCCTTGATTCCATTTTCTTTTCCTAAAATAAAGAAAGAAAAGGTTTTGGCTTAAAATTTCTTCTTTTTCTGCCTTATCTTCATGCTTCCTAGTAAAATGGTTGATGATATTTATGGAATGACTGGAGAAGCAGAAATTTTCATTGTCGGTTTTCATGATGTTTGATAAGTGTAGATTTCTCTTGAATACATCTTTTTTTTAGATGTTGGCAATTTGTTGTATACTTGTAATTAGCTACTGTTCCTGTTTGTTTGTAGGTGGAATATTCTTGAAAAGATGTATAGATATACAAGTCCTCCAAAGTTATCTAAGTTTGAAACACCTGGATTTAAAAGTCTCCAAATATTGTCCAATGGCCCACTGGTTTTCCGAAAACGGACCTGAATTATGCAAGGTCCCGAGACTTCAAGTGTTTAATTTCTTGGTACACTTAAATGTGGGTGATTGTAATAATTGTTCGGAATTGTATTCGTTAGGGCAACTACCATGCCTCAAGTACCTCACCGTTGAAAGGATGTGTGGAGTGCAAAGAGTAGGTCTTGAATTATACGGGATAAGTTATTTTTCCATCCGGCCTTTTCAATCTCTCGAAATTTTAATTTTCCGGGAGATGTTGGTATGGCAAGAATTGAGTTTTGGTGAAGTTGTGTGTGGACAGTTTCCTTGCCTTCAGGAGCTCTATGTTCAAAGATGTCCCAAGCTAAAATGGGGATTACCCAAGTACCTTCCCCCTACTATTAAAAAAACAGAAGTTTTAGGATGCCCAAGTCTTGTTATTCCGAAACTTCCAAACAAAGATTACCGGTGGTTAGGGTACAGTCCTCCCATATTTGCAATTGTAGAATTGCCGGAAGTTGATAGCAACATGGTGCAGCTCAAAAGCGATGATGAAATTGCGTCTCCAAGTTCTGATAATGATACTGATATGTCAAACACATCTGGTAGTGATAGTGATCCAGTCGATGCTTTGGATGAACTTAAATTTGAAATTGTCAAAGTTTCGAATTGCTCACTATTAACAGACTTGTCACCAGAGCTCCAAACGCTCACAATTGATGGATGTGTTGACTTAAGGTCTCTACCGGAGAATTTGACACGTGACCATTGTTTTCTACGGGATTTACTTATTATGAATTGCTGTTATCTCAAGTCTTCACGGTGGCCATCCACCAATTGTCTTGAAAACCCTATCCATCTATAATTGTAGAATGCTGGAATTTCTATCCTCTACAAGGGAAATGTTTAAGAAGTCGTTCCTGGAGTACTTGTGTATAGAGAGCAGCTGTGATTCTCTAAGGTTTCTGCCTTTAGATCTCTTCCCGAAGCTCAAAACTCTTAATTTATGGGATTGTGCAAATTTTAATTCCATCTACATTGCAAAGAATCACAAAGTCACTTGAGAAATTACAAATTCGGGACTGCCCTAAACTATTATCATTCCCTGAAGGTGGATTGCGTACCCCCAACCTAATTACAATTGTGCTCTGCAATTGCAAGAATCTGAAGGTGCTTCCAGACCACCTACACAAGCTCACCACTCTCTTGAGACTAGATATAGAAGCATGTCCAGAACTTGAATCCATTCCAGAAGTTGTTTGAAGTGTTGATTTTTGCGGATTTTTGCATTATTTATTTATTTATTCTTTTGTGTTCTCTTAAAATTTTGAAAAAAAAAAATAAATGAAGAAAAAAAAACTTATCAATTTAAGTATTTAATGAAAAATAATAATTTTGGAATAAAATGATTTTTTTTTTTCCTTTTAAAATTAGGTTTTTTATGATTAAGTTTTTTTTTATTTTATTTTTTTTTATTTTTTTATTTTTTTTTTAGAGGAGTATCAAAAAGTAAAGGATATTTTTGGAAAAAATTGAGTATTTTTAGAATATATATATATTTTTTAAATTTAAGTTTTTAGAATGAATGTAGTGTATGTAGTAAAGTAGTGTAAAAAAAAAAAAAAGGATTGTAAGAAAATCTCTTAGTATATTTTTCAAAATAGAATAATATCCTTGAGTTTTAAGAGTATACCCACCAATAATTCAGTTTCTTATTTTAATCTATTTTAAATAAATTTTTTTTCCTATTAATGGTTTATTATTATTTTTTTATACAAAGGAATAATGGTTCCCCATAATTGTGGTAACAAAAAATGGTCCGTTAGACCCAACGCTTAAAGCCCAAACCATTTATGTTGAAATCTATCTAAGCCCACGAATAAATGAGTCGACCCAAGACTTATGCCGGTTAAAGACTTGGTCATTTAAAACCAAGTCAAATGGATAGTTACAATTCGGCAGGTACGTTTGATTTGAAGAGAGATTCTCTCCAAGAATCCCTCTCACTTGGGGTGGGCATGGGTTGGTTTGGGTTGGGTTTGACTATACCCAAACCAAACCATTATAAAATCGATTTAATTTTTTACAACCAAAACCAAACCATTTATAAGATAAATCAAACAAAACCAAACCAAACCAAACCGATAAAAATCGGTTTGGTTTAACGGTTTAATAAAATAATTACATTTTTTTTTATTTGAATAAATTTAATAATATCAAATTATCAATATAAGTAATTAAACCAATTATCAATTAAATAAACAATAATACTAAATTTAACTCAAGTGAAGAAAGATAATCGTTAAAAAAAAAAAAAAAACCTCAAGTGTAGAACGCCTAAAACTTATAAATAAAATTAAATCGTTTAAGCTTCTAAATTAATAATATCTACCATGGTCGAAGCAACAACTTTGAAGTTTTGAAGTTCACTTCTTGTTGTATTGGGTTAACTTTAGTTTTTATTTGTTTTCTCCGATAATTTAATTAATAATATATATATATAAGTATGTAATGGTTTGGGTTGGGTTATATGGTTTAATAAAACGCAACCCACAAACCAACCCAAACCAATTGGGTTGCTAAAAAACAACCCAATCGGTTTATTTTATTTGACGAAACCAAACCAACCCGCTTAAATTAGTTTGGTTTGGATGAGTTGATCGGTTTGGTGGTTTGGCTGCCCACCCCTACCTCCCATAATCAAAACCTGATCATACAAACATTGGAAGGGGATCTTGGCCTATAAATAAGCCTCATTTGGTTACAAAGAACCTCTCTAAAAGTTATCTCCAATACTAAAGCTCTTAAGCGTCTTGAAACTCTGTTCAATTATATTCCGATCACCGGAATTCGATCTCTTTGATAATCACGTCCGATTCTAACAAACGCTCAGCCCAAGCGTATATAAGGCTAAGAATTCAACCCCCATTTTTACTTGTCTTCTATCATCGCTTGTTCCGCTTGTTTTTATCTTTTTGCAGGTTCTTTGGAGGAGACAATATCATCCATTCGACAGGCTTGATCCAGTTGCCTTGGCCCTTATTCAAACCCAACCCGATCCATGTTAACCGTAGAACGACCCCCTACAATAATCCTATTAATCTTTTAAGGAAGTTTCCTATTAATAATTTGATATTAACATATATCATATAAACTCTTTAACAATTAATTTCAAATATATTTTCAATTTTGTTTAAGAAATACAAATTGATTTAGAAATGTAGCAATTCAATTTTTAATTTTCAATCTTCAATTTTCAATTTTCAATTTACCATTTTAATGACACCGGTGTTGCGTCGTAGAATTGTAGACCCATAGTTGTCCCGTCATGGGTGACAAGTGTCTTTTTGAATGTGAATGACATGATGGGCTCAAACTGTTTATCTCATCGAGTTTGAAATGAACCGTCCATCCGCGATGCATTTTGAATACTTCTACAGTTCTACATAATTCTCCCATGCCGTCCTCGGTGGATGACGTGGTCATGATGTGTGTTTAGGCCACATGTCACGACACGATCTTATTGACCGATTTGTTGTACGCTATTTTGGTATCAAACAGTGTTGTGATTTTGATTGTTTTGTTGCTGATTTTTTACATCCCCATGACCATGGGCCCCGGCTTTTATATTATGTGTATGGCTTTGGAAGAACAACGCCTGCACCTGGTTCAATGAGGATGCATTTGCTGGCCCAATCCTTCCATGCTGCATCGGTCCATTATTATTTGATTTTGGCCCCAGCGAAGCTAATGCCTAATCAAGTAATCATGAAAATATCTATTTGGAAATATTGAAAATATTTCTTGGTACACTACTCCACTATCTGTCCAAGCCTGGTCCCAATAGAGATTTCAATTGCTCCATATAATAACAAAACAAAATCATAAAAAAAAATAAAAATAATAATAATAATTTTAAAGGAACATTTCCATTTTCCAATTGTGGCACATAACCTTAAATGTTTTTATCAGTGGGACATGAAGGAAATATTAGCGCCGATTTCACTTTCGGCGGGGACAATCGTTACAACTGTGGTCCATTTCCCTCCCTTATTCAAATAAATACATTATTGTAAATTAAAAAAAATAAAAAAAATTGTATGGAAAAAAATAATATCGATAATATGATTAATATATGCATGCCTATTTGCTTAATAATTAACAATATGATGGCCAATAATATGCATGCTCTTCTCTAATGAGTGGATATTCAAAGACGTGCTAGTGACGCGAAAGCGTTTATGTGATGAATTTTTTTTTTACTGTAGTAACCGACTAACCGCAGAGAATTTGCCAAGGTTAAAAAAGCGCAGGGTTAGCAGGGGAGTCCCACGCGAGAAGGTGGCACGTGGTTTTGTCTGGAAAATCTGACATTTTCGAACCACTTTTTCAAAGTTACCGCCACACACAGATCAATGTTGGTAGGGCCATTTCCAGTTGCTCTTCACGAGCGTGCACTACCTCATATCCACGCGCTTTGCACTAATTTTGAAAAGAAAATCACTAAACCCACCTTAAAAAGACAATAATTATTAATCAGTGAATTTAAAGTCAACAGTCATTGCTTGAAGCTGTGAGGAGTTGAAAACCCCGATATTGATTTCATACCAAGCGACGCGCACCTACAGTCGCGTGCATGACTGTAACGGAAATTCCGGAGATAGAGAGTTGGACCCACATCCACTTGACATGATTCTTCATTTGATTTGATTTGATTTCCTCTTTGACCCACCACGTCACGTTAACGCCACACCATAATAATTCCACTCTCCCACACACAACAGAACCCCAGCTCTCTCTCTCTTAAAAATCAAAATATGTATATAAAGGCAGCCACGCTCTTCTATGTTACATGCACTGACCCATCAATCAAAATCAAACCGGGTCAACTTCATTTTTTGATTTCTCTAACATCACCACCGTCGAAAACAGCCACTCTGGTCCACACCATGCAAATTCAACGGCTGAGATCGTAAATGTGCAAACTTTCATGTTTTGCTCTCTGTCCATTCAGTTTTTTTCAGTGAGTACTACTACTGTTGACTGGAAAAACCAGTGAGCAAAGAAAATTAACAAAAAAGAATAAAAGCGACAAAGAAAAAGAATCCAAAACCTCCATTATTTCTTCTCGTACACACCACTTTTGTTAGCCAATACAGATACTCTCACTCACTCACTCATTCACTCTATCTTGAAGTGAGAAAAATTTAACAGAGTTCATGAACATGGAAGAGAGGCCAGAGACGGAGCTGATATCCATTCCGGCGACGCCGCGTGCGTCGACGCCGGAGATACTGACTCCGTCAGGTCAGAGATCGCCTAGGCCGGCGTCAAAGGAGGCTAAATCTTCGACGGCGTGGACTCCGACGTCGTTTATATCGCCGAGGTTTTGAGTCCGATAGGGACGCCAATGAAGAGGGTTTTGGTAAACATGAAAGGGTATTTGGAGGAGGTTGGTCATTTGACGAAGCTCAATCCACAAGACGCTTGGCTTCCAATCACTGAGTCGCGTAATGGAAATGCTCACTACGCTGCGTTTCACAACTTGAATGCTGGTGTTGGGTTTCAAGCTCTTCTCTTGCCTGTTGCCTTCGCTTTTCTTGGCTGGTATATATGATTTTACTCTTCATTTTTCACTGTCATTTAATGCTTTTGATTACTTACATCTCTAAAATTAACTTAGTTTTAGAGCCTTTGCTTTCAACTGTTTTTGAGCTTTAAATTTCTACTCATGAATCATGCATGAAGATTGCAGACAATCTTCAAAATCTGTCATCTGTTTCATTTCTACTAGTTGCTACTTGCTAGATTGTTTTGGTGGTTTGATTGTAATATCTCTCTCTCTCTCTCTGCTTTATTAACTTTATTACATGCTGGTCATAGTATTAATTTGACTAATAAAGATTATGAGTGGTGGGGCTAATAGTATTAATCTTAGTTTTGATGTAATTTGAAGAAAAAAAAAAAAAACATTAAACATCCTAGCTAGAGGAAAGTCTCTTCACTAGTTCACTGGTTTATCTATTTGCTTTAATGGAAGTTCAATTATGAGATTTGCCAACCTACATAGTACTGGGGCCGTTCATGCTCTGTTTTGCCCTTTTTAGAAGATCAAGACAGAGGGCCCAATAAAATCTAATTATTGCTGTCCTCACTAATGGTGTCCTTTCCTCATGATTTTTGATATACCATCAAGCATTTTAGAAGCATGTGTCCACAAAGTAAATTATATGTTGCCTTTAATACTGTTACCCTTTTGTTTTTTTCTTCGAAACTTCAAACTAAAACTTTGGTTCAACGGTCATCATCCTTGATTTTATTTTTACTTCTTAATTTTCACCGACTGAATTATCTAATAGAGCCTATAGAGGTATAGCTCAGTTGGTAGATGGATAAACTTAGGGTTTCGGTAAATAACTCATAAGTCAGTTGTTCGAATCCTCCAATGACAAAAACTTCAAAAAAAATACGTAATCTAATTAGATTGATAGATAGATACTGTCAAAAATAAAAATAAAAAATTACCTAAAAGAGAAACAATATGTTTTAAACTAAATTATGGTCGATATAAGTTTCTTGTTCCTACCTATAATCATTATTCTTCGTGTACATTAGCATGATTTTATGAGATTTCAAAACACCACTAAACCATCCTCATGTGAAGAAGGTTGCGGGCATAAAAAACATTTGCTAGATTGAAATGTCTTCTATGATCACGGTCACTGCTAAATTTGACATAAAAGAAACATTTGTCGGCACCCACATATTAGTACAGGGGCGGAACCCTGTAGAGGCCAGGGGGGACCATGGACCCCCTTGGCCCACAGATTTTTTTTTTTTTTTTTTAATAGTTAAAAAGTATGTTTTTTTTTAAAAAAACATTGTAAATTTACAATTTAGTACTATTAATTTCACATTTTTGTAAGTTGGGCCCTCCACCCCAATTTTACACTCCAAGTTCTGCCCTTGAATTAGTTATCAATGTTATAATTGAATTTTTTGCACTCGCATATTTTACCCTAAATTTTCTGCGCTTGTAAACCGACAACATCCATATTTAATTATTTATAGTTTTTTGCATTCATGTTATTGAATTAAAAACATTATGCCGCTAGTCAATGCCCAACTGCGTTGTAGTTTCTTTTCGTTAATGAATTCCATTTTCTTCAAAAAAAAAAAAAAAAAAAAAAAAAAAAAAAAACAATATGCCGCTAGTCAACTTTAGGCCAAAAGAACTTCCTAAGAGTCATAAACATCTTGACTAGCAAATTTTCAAACTCGGAAAGAAATATTCTTTAGAAGGCTTAAAGGGAGAATAACATGTTGATTGACTTGATTTGCCTTGTGTGATATTTTCTGCAGGAGTTGGGGAATACTGTCCTTAACAATAGCCTACTGTTGGCAACTCTACACTTTGTGGGTTTTGGTTCAGTTACATGAAGCTGTTCCTGGAAAGAGGTACAACAGATATGTCGAGCTTGCACAAGCAGCATTCGGTGAGAATTCATACTTGTGTATCCCTTCCTTTAACTTTTATCGAAAAATTCAATACATGCCTTCTGTATGGACAGTGATTGCGGTATACAAAACAATCCCCCTTTACCTATAATAATTGAATTAAAGCTTTAAAGGAAGAAGCTTTGCTGTCAATTGGCTTGTTCTAATATGCTCACATAGTCTTATTAACCATTACATTTATCACTGTGTACTCAGACTGTCAAGTATAATAAGAATGAAAATGGATTCAGGGGAGAGATGTTTATTAGACTTTCACTATTTATAATTTGATCTCTGCTGTAAAAAGAGTGAGCTCATGGTAAGTGTTTTTCGCTATTGCAGGGGAAAGACTCGGTGTCTGGCTTGCTCTCTTCCCAACCGTTTATTTATCAGCAGGAACTGCAACAGCTTTGATTCTAATAGGAGGGGAGACCATGAAAATGTTCTTCCAGATAGTTTGTGGGCCTCTTTGTACCTCAAATCCACTAACAACAGTTGAGTGGTATCTGGTGTTCACTTCTCTATGCATTGTTCTATCTCAGCTCCCAAACCTCAACTCAATAGCAGGGCTGTCACTAATAGGGGCTGTGACAGCCATCACTTACTCCACAATGGTGTGGGTGCTCTCTGTTAGCCAACAAAGGCCACCTCCAATCTCTTACGAACCCCTTCAGTTGCCATCCTCTCCAGCTACAGCGTTTTCTATCCTGAATGCACTTGGTATCATAGCTTTTGCTTTTAGAGGCCACAATTTAGCTATGGAAATTCAGGTATAATATTCATTTTGTGATTTCTCAAGCAAATATCAGATTCAGTTACATAAGTGGGTGTTCTGTTCATTATCTAAAAGATTATCTTTTTGCTTTTGCTAGGCAACAATGCCATCAACCTTCAAGCACCCAGCTCATGTGCCTATGTGGAGAGGAGCCAAAGTTGCCTACGTATTCATCGCCATGTGCTTGTTCCCTGTTGCCATTGGAGGTTTTTGGGCTTATGGAAACCTTGTAAGTATACTAACTTGGCAATGTTTAATATCTTTAATTTCTAGATACAACTATACAAGAAGACCCCAAGTACTTATCAAATAGAAGAGGGATTATATATTTATTTTTTAACTGTTAAGATAATATTAATCACCTTTTTTTGAAGCCGAATATTTCTATAAAAATATATTTTACAACTTTTGGCTGCTTTATCATTTGATAGATAGATATGGTAAAAAAAAAAAAAAAAAAAGAAGGGCATACTCAGTCGTTTGCCTACATTTAAATGATTGAAATAATGAAGAATCTCATTTGACGTAGCTTCTGATTTTAGTTTGGTTCAAATGGTTATTAGCTAACATTAATAGATCAGTCACATGTTTGAGCTATATTACATGTACTTTCTCCTAAGTTACTGATTGACGGCAATTCAAGGATGATGCTAATATCAAAATGCCTTGTTTTAGATGCCTTCGGGAGGGATGCTGAGTGCCTTGTTTGCGTTCCACAGTCACGATATTCCAAGAGGACTTCTTGCATTGACATTTCTTCTAGTGGTGTTCAACTGTTTAAGTAGTTTCCAGATATACTCAATGCCAGTTTTCGACAGCTTTGAAGCTAGCTACACCAGCCGTACGAATCGGCCTTGCTCAATATGGGTTCGATCTGGATTCCGGGTTTTCTATGGATTTATCTCCTTCTTCATAGGTGTAGCACTCCCTTTCCTCTCCAGTCTTGCTGGTCTGTTGGGAGGAATCACTCTTCCAGTGACATTTGCTTACCCTTGCTTCATGTGGGTTCTCATAAAAAAGCCACCAAAGTACAGCTTCAACTGGTATTTCAACTGGATACTGGGTTGGTTGGGGATTGCTTTCAGCCTGGCCTTCTCCATTGGTGGCATTTATAGTATGGTGAACAATGGACTCAAGTTGAAATTCTTCAAGCCACCCAATTAAGAATTCTACAAAAGGGTTGTTGAAAGTTGAATTAAAACTCTGTAAAATTTATTGTATTTGTTGTTTCTATATATATATATATATATCCTCCAGAGAGAATTACAAACTTCATCTATGCATAAAATATGGTGCACTGCATGCACACACAGTTTGATGTAAGTTGTTATATATATATTCCTCTTTCATGCAACTTGGCTTCTCTTTTAAGGTTGTCTTGTCTATATCCTTGTTTTAATGTCTGTCACTTTATTTAAACCAAACTTGACCAGAAACAACATAGGACTAGATGAATCCCATATCAAGTTAGGTATTGATTTTGTTCGCATGCGGACTTTCTTTATTCCAATGCTGCCATTATTATTCGACCTAGAAAACGTGCAGCTTCCACTATACGGAAGAATCTGAAAATTTGGTGGGTGCTTCCTGGAAAGTGTTGGATTGATTTTGATGATGCAACTTTTTCAAGTATATTCATGGTGATGGTGGTGATGGTGGCGGTGGTGGTGGTGCATCAGTGTGACAAAGTGACACCAGTGAGATGAGTGTGTTTTTGTTATTGGTTGGTAGGGACATTCATCATCATCCACTACCCCTGACCCCCACCACAAATCATGAATCTACCTGACCAGTTTTTTTTTTTTTTTTTTTTTTTTGTATTTTCCTATTTGAAGAAATGCATTAGTGCACACATTTAATGCATTTTGGATGCAATTTCTGGGACTGGAAATGCATGATTGTCGCTGAGATAAACCACCGACCTTGTAATTATAGCCATATATGTATCTGTTTCAAATTCAATTTGTGGGTCATTATTCATTTCTTGCACATGCAAGTAGATTAGTTAGATAGATGACTTCAATTTAAAGCTCTAATCAATCCGCACTAAAGACTATATGAAAGTGATATAAGTAGTTTTTATCACCATTAAATGTTTTAAGAATTATCTAGTCAACACGGTTCTCAAAAGAAAAAATAAAATTCGCTACTGCAATCGACGAAGTTGGTTTTGTAACATTGAAAGTACTAATCAAAAATTTCTTAAACATTATAAAAATACAGTTTTTTGTTGTTATAACATTGATATTATTGCTAACAGGTGCGTAGCTCAGCTAGTAGAAGAACGAACTTGGGGTTTAGGTAAATGATTCTCAAATTAGCTGTTCGAATCCTACTGATAACAAAAGCTTAAAAAAAAAAAAAAAAAAATACAGTCTAAAATAGGTGGATAGATATATAATGTCAAAAAAAAAAAAAAAATAATAATACATTGATATTGTCAGACATAAATTATGACTCAAATTTTCATACAATCAAGGGTTGTTGACACATTAATGATATTCCAGGACTAAAACGACCGGTGCATGAACTTTGACCATTTTATTTACATTAATTATTTATATTAATAATCATTATTCTTCATACTTACCGAGTTACCGAGAAGAGAACGTTTGACCATAAGTTAGCATCCTAATCTCGGATTAATTTTTGTGGGTCCATTTAACCATCTTTTTACTAACTTTTACCCTTTGTATTGCAATAATCTTTTCTCTTTATAAAGAACATCAAGTCATACGTCATGATAAACAAGTTTGATGTGCACGTAAATTCAAGAATAAATCAAGAAGAAAAAAAAAAAAAACAACTAATATTTTATTTTATTTTTTGAAAGGAACAACGAATATTTTATGATTTGTTAGTTGGGGTCCTTGTGGAACATTTTTTTCTTTTAAACGATTTTTTTTATCACTGACTGAGTCAAGAATATTAGACCAATACAAAGATTTTTTTTTTTTTTTTTTTCTTTTTGAAAGAAATACAAAGTTATTTAGTGGATTATAATTGAGTATGTTAACATAATTAATTACAAATACAAAGCAATTATACTAGATTAGGATTAGCGTTCTTCACATGATTGATGAAACAAACAAAAATAAAGCATTGGATTAATGAGCACAATAAAAAAAAAACAAAATGATCAGCCACCACTGTTTCAACCGTCTCCATAATGACTCCCATTAGAATAAACCTTTGGAGATAATTTATAGTTTTTAAAATGTGGATATGTCCACAGGGAGCAAACAGTGGGATTGATTAGAACCAACAAAGAAACCAACATTTGATATCTTTCTTCCACGTGAATATACAGACAATATTATTAAATATTAACTTCCAACTTTCAATTCAAGATTTTACCAGATTGTTCTATACTGGATAAATTAAATTTTGCTTCGAGAAGAATTTATAAATGAAAAAGATTTGAAGAGTGAGAGATACTGATTGGGCTAAATCTTTTATATGCACATCCATCCAAAAAGGACGAAAGAAAATCTAATTGGGCAACATACTGAAGCTAATTCTTTTGAAGTCTATTTTCTTCCACTGAAGTGAAGATTTACAGAGAAATGCATTGGAAAAAGCAAAACCCTAAAAACAGAGAGAGAGAGAGAGAGAGAGAGAGACTCTACCACCCATGAAAAAACAAACTTCAATCTAAGCAGTGTGAGTCCACATTTTCTATGTTATGTAAAACCTATAAATACTCTATACCCATTACCCAACCAAATACTACAAAAAACAAGACAAATCGAAAACTTGTAAACGGCTAATAACCAGGAAACGCAAAAACAGTCACTCAAAGAGACCAAAAAAGAAGACAAAACGACAGGCCTTCCATTGAAACGACATCACTACTTCAATCCCTTCCCTGGTGTGGAAATAGCAAGACCAGACCACGCAAAGCAATCTTGATCACCGACCAGTGGCCCACCATTACCAGATTGATCATGATGATCATCATTACTCATCATCTGCCACGTGTTACATCCAAAACCAACGCCCCCAACTGAACCACCACCACCACCACCACCACCAACACCACTGTTGTGTCCATTGATACCATAACTAGCTCCAGGAACATCCCAAACCCTTGTACCTCCAAAACCAAGATCCAATTCTTCAAAACCCGACGCGAGACCATACCCAGGAAACCCGCCACCAAGAGCAAGAAAATTGTGACCCTGCATGTTCAACATCGCTGAGAAGTTTCCACTCTCATTCAGGTTCACACCATTAGTTGAAACCGGACCCATCTTGGGAGATGCAGAGGGCAAAACCGGAACAGAGTTTGCGGGTACGGACATGGTTTCTTGGGTCAAAGGGGAGGAAGAAGATGAAGAAGTAGCACCAGTAGCATAAGAAGAAGTAGAAGAATAGGAAGAGGAAGTGCGCGGACGCTTGGTGTTCTTGCGTGTGCCGCCGCCGACGGGGACGTTACGAAGAGTGCCACCTTGGGTCCAGTAGCGTCGACAAGCTTTGCAGAAGTGGCGGGGCTGAGAGAGGTTGTAGTTGTTGTAGTAGCAGAACTTAGTACTTAACGAGTCGCACCTTGGGCACGGCAGCGGCTCCGTTATCTTCGGCAGTTGCTGCGAGCTGGTGGGGTTCTGCGGTCGACTCGGTTTCCGGTCGGTGGTTTCCGATGACATTTTCGCGTCTGTTTTCTGGGTTTTTTCTTAAGACTTGTGAGAGAAGATTAAAAAAGATTAAAAAAAAGAAAAAGAAGATTTGAGAATAGTAGAGAGAGAGAGAGAGAGACGGTGTTTTGGAAGTGGTGAGAAGTTGGATTTGTTGATTTGTTGTTTTTTGTTTTTTACTTGAGTGAAGAGAAGTGATATCAGTATAAATTTATATATGAGAGAGAGAGAAGTAGGTTTTGTACGACGTTTCTCATTGGCTCGGCTGTTTGGCTTGGCGGCTCATGTGGTTTTCCAAGAGAGCTAGTTTTTTTGAGCTGTCTTCACAAATGGTTTTGCTAATCAATCATCGTCGACGTGGCTGCATTTCGTTGGTGATTGGATACTCAACTTTTCCTCACATTTTTAAAACATATGATTGGTTGTTAATAAAGTGTCCATTCATTTATTACAATATTTATGTGTCATAAGATTAAGTGAAGTGAGGATGAGGTGAGGTGAGGAAAGGATCGTTGTCCACATGGATTGGTATATAAATACAAAGCAACATCCAAACAAAATCTCATATTGTGTTTGGTATGATTTTTCAAATAGAGCTTCTAGAATAGATTTTTTTGTAGTAGAGCTTTTGACAAAAAAAGTATTGACAATGTATTTATAATGAAAAAATTATGGTAAAATATCTAAAATATATAAATGATGGTCGAGACAATTCATATGTTTTAAAAAAATTCAAAAAAAGTTTTAAAAAAAACCCAAATAGATATAAAATGGTTTTTATAAAGAATAATCGAGACAATTCATATACTAAAAAAAAAAACTTTAAAATAGCTTCTAATATTAAGAAAGTTTTTTTTATCATTTCAAAAGTCATACTAAATACACTTAGAACTCCTCTAATAATTAACCTCGAAAAAAAAAAATATATATTTTTACAATAAATCAAAGCTTTTGGAAGTGTAGTTGCTCATCTTGATCATCAATTTGAAACACAACAGCAAAAGAGATCAGTGGAAAATGGTCCAGTACATGAGCCGGCTTTAACCGCCAAAGGTGGGTTTAGAGAGAGAGAGAGAGAGAAAAGCATGGCTTATGTTAATGAAATGAAATTGGATTGAAGAGGACCGACAACATCATCGATGTCGGGTAGCGTGGGATGCAATAATTGGGTTGCCTGCTAACTTACGAGGCTCTCTTCTTCTCTTCTCTTCTTTTCTCTTCTCTTTCCACATCACATATTCTCTCACCCTCCTCTCCATCCACTGACTTTTCTGTCGCCGGATTTCTCGGTCTTAGTGATGATCTCAGTCCCTTTAATTTTGCTTCTCTCTCTCTCCCTCCCTCAAACACTCTTTTATCCATCTAATATACTACCTAGTATCAAGAAACGTAAAAACGTTTTCATATTCTTATGTAAATTGCTTTATTAATATTTTCTTGTATTTTGTTTTCTTCTACGCTATATATCATTCTTTTTTCATGTTTTCGTGCATCTCAAGGTCCTTCTAGTTCCATACTCTCTCTCTCTCTCTCTCTCTCCCACTTGACACTTCGAGCTTCAAAGTCTTTGTAAATTGATCAGATCAGCTAGCACGCAGAGACTTGTCGTGTTCTGAGATCTGACCTGACTTGACCCAGAGACCTGACTCTGGTGTTTGTTATTGTGTTTGCATGTGTTGCAGCTAGTGAAGCCAATATATATATATAGTACTTCAGATGGACTCATCCAAACACGTGTCGGTAAATGAGAGGTTGTTGCCTTAAACAGGCCAGCACGCAAGCGGCTTCTAGCCTCCAGCAGCAGTCGAGCTCTTGATTCTTGAACTGTTGAACAGGTGGTCTGGTCTGGACCGCCTGGTGTGTACTCTGTCCGAGATTCTCTCTCTCTCTCTTCTCTCGTTGTTGTCTCTTTCAATTTTGACGGTCTTCGTGACTCTGAAGTCTGAATACAACCAAAAGCTATCTCTTTCCCTCTCGTTTCTCTTTTCGTTTTCATTCTGTTTTTGTGGCTTGCAATTCGTCGTTAATAATTTTTATCTTTCTTACATTGAAATTGACTACACATTACACAATTTCTGTTCAATTGCTTTCTTTCTACATTCCACATTAATGTACCACCGGATTGAAATTTCTATGATAGACAACAAAACATTTACAGTGATCTCCCCTCTGTGGTCACTATCTTACCAGTACAATTTATCTTATTTGTTTGTAATTTCTATTCTACAAATGGATTTAACTTCCAGGACAAGTATTACATGAACGTTATTGCCAGATTCTAGTTGAATTTTCAATCCGCCCGTCAATCAGTCACCATCAAATTTAATGCCGGTGGGACGGTTTGACCAATTGACCCTGATATAATATGGGACCCACGCACGCAACTAGATACACTTCAAGAAGAAGAAACGTTTCGATTTCTAGTGTGAAATGGAAGTGAATTTCTTTCATCAAAGACCCAAAAAAATGCAAGAATCAAACAGAAACAGAGAGACCCCTTGTTAAAAACCATAGCACATAATAATAATAATAATAATAATAAGGGGTAATTACTCTGGTGGCCATCGACTTATGCCATCACTATCAAAATGGCTACCAGATAGTGAATTGGTTTAGAAATGACCATTTTTTACAAACAATGTTACACTGATGGTTATTCCGTTATAACACCGTTAACTTTTTCTAAGAATGTTACACTGATGATTATTAATTTGTTCACTTAGTATCAAAATGACCATTATAATCATTTTTCTCCAAAATTACTCTAGTGGCCATCTATTTGGTCAATTGATGTCAAAATGGCCATTATAATTGTCCCACTTTTTCTAGAACATGTTTATTGACCATCCATTTGATTAATTGGTATCAAAATAATCATTATATGTACAACTATATTATATTAGAAAAATAGAGTAAGCAATCATTAAAAATATAGTTGTACATATATTTTTCTATTAGAAAAATAGAGTAAGCAACAATATTTGACCAGTTAATGGCCATCGATTGCACCATATTGCACCATTTTTAATTTTATCCGGCGGCCATTCCATTATACACCGTTAAATTTTATTTTTAATGATTTCTTACTCTATTTTTCTAATAGAATATAATTGTACATAAATGATTGTTCTGATACCAATTAACCAAATGGATGGTTAATACACATGTTTTAGAAAAAGTGGGACAATTATAATGGTCGTTTTGATAACAATTGACTAAATGGATAGCCACTAGAGTAATTTTGGAGAAACATAATTATAATGGTTATTTTGATACAAAGTGAACAAATTGATAGTCATTAGTGTAACATTTTTAGAAAAAGTTAACGGTGTTATAACGGAATGGTCATTAGTGTAATATTGTTTGTCAAAAATGGTCATTTCTAAACCAATTCCTCATCTAGTAGTCATTTTGATAGTGATGGCATGAGTCGATAGCCACCAGGGTAATTACCCCTAATAATAATAATAATAATGATAATTCAGGGTAACGTGGGTGGTGGCATGTAATGCTTTCAAATTATTGAAGTTGGTTGGGGTGGTGGTGGTGGTGGGGCAGAGCTCTTTTTTTTTTTTTTTTTTTTTTCACACTTGCAAGTGATACTGCAAATAATTTTGTTCAAAAGAATGTCAGTGAAGCATGCATGGCCTTCTACTTCACTATACATTCCTAAATAAAGTAGATAGACTTTTAATAGCTTACAAAAGGACTAGAATCCATAACGTGTTGTATATATGTACCTCAATCGTTTCTACTTATCATTTGAGGTACTTTTTATGTTCATATATATATATATATATATCACTTTGAATGATTCAGGTATATTTCTACTTTTATTTACATTACATTTTCATCATTGTTTTCCTTTAACTCACATGGGGCGTAAAAGCAGATCCTAATTATCAACTTGTTTCGATTTTACCCTAATTATCAACTTGTTTCGACATAGGAACGAAAGAAGACTTCCATCTCCAACTTTAACTCTCGCTTCTTCTTGGGTCTGAAGCTAAACTTGGTAAAGGCAAAAGGGTTTTAAAAGCCGCCCTCCACTTGCCTTCTGATTCAAGACACATAATATCTCATAGACATGATATGAAGAACTATAATAGGAAGACTATTTGACAGGATTGAAACATGAAATCATATCTGCTAATTGTTGTACTGTAACAATGCCTTATTAATCTTCAGATTAAGTAAACTAACAGTAGAAAAAGGTATAATCATCCATAGACCATAGTCCACACCACATTACATTATCATTACGAGGCTCAGGCCTCAAGTGGTGGGCTCAGTTGGGGTCTTACTTATATCCATTTCTTGGACTCATGATGACATGCAATGGATGGAGTTTGTGAGTAGTGAGCCCAACTGTGTCAACATTTTCTTCCTCTCCATCTCCCAGTCTCCACTCAAATTCTTGCACCAATCTACCTATTGCTGTGCAAGCTATCAGCATTGCCTGAAGGGAACCTGCACATACCCTCTTTCCTGCTCCAAAGGCCATTGTCTTGTACATATCCATCGCATCATATTTGCTGTCGAAAAATCTCTCAGGATTCCACTCGTTGGGGTTTTCCCATTGTTTCTTGTCCATGTTACACCCGTAAATGTTTATCGCAATCTAAGCAACATATAACGATTAGAGTTAATATTGTGAACAAGTAGTAATATTTGTGGGAAAAAAAGCAAAAGCTGATGACCAACCTCGCTTCCAGCAGGAATGAAGTATCCTCCCAGTTCAGTATCTTCATGTGCATACCGCAAAGGTACCACCGGAGCTGGACTGTATTTCCTCAGAGTTTCATGAAAAACGGCAGTCAGGTAAGGAATTTGATATATTTGTTCCTCTGTCATCCTGTTAGATCCACATACATTTTGGATGTCTTGAAACAGAAGCTCCTGTTGCATAAACAAGGAATCAATCAATACTAATGCACTATATTAAATTGCATAGTGAAGATTGAAATGGATAAACTAGTGATTGGTTAACCTGGCGAGTTGGATCCTTAGCAAGCTCATACATGGCCCATTCTGTTGTTACCAAAGTAGTATCTGAAGTCTCAATGATTGTTTCCCAT
Organism: Acer saccharum; assembly: GCA_030490815.1. Taxonomy (NCBI): domain Eukaryota; kingdom Viridiplantae; phylum Streptophyta; class Magnoliopsida; order Sapindales; family Sapindaceae; genus Acer; species Acer saccharum. Next base: position 38,439,326 of record CM059872.1, read on the forward strand.
AGCAGCATGCTCAATTGTTGCTCGGTTAGTGATTTTGCTTCGGATAGCAAGTAGTCGACATAAGAATTCCGTTCCTGTAAGTTACAATAATGATACCAAGATATTAAATACGAAAGAACAAAAAAATTAATATAAGGCAAGATAAGACTACCTTCCCGGACACAATTCGTTTTTTCTCTTCTGTGATCAAGGCATTCATCACTGCTTGTCGCCGGGAATACAATTTCTGAATTCTCATTTCCAGGCTCGTATTGGGGATCCATTTTAAATATGGAAAGAAGTCCCTCCAATCCACGTCAATTGCGCCACCCATAATATCAGTCACTAAAGTTTTATATATCTCCTCTTTTGACAAAGTAGTACCAAGCTCCTTCACATAAATTGATTCCACATCCCTCCCTAAACCCTGCAAATTTGTTGTCAAATAATCCATGATCTTCAGTTATTTGCTATCAAATAATGATACAAGATTAATTACTAGAAGAAAAGCTTGAACTCACCTGTCTCAATGATAATCCAAAAATTTCAGACTCAAATATGTTCCTGAAATTCACGGCTTCATTAGGATAATCCTTAATCTGAGCATGCAATCGGCTTGATATATTTCCTATCATGGTGTCTCTGTGGCTTCTGTGCCGCTTCTGAACGGTACACAAACAATCCCAACATGAATTTGGACAACAGAATTGACAATAACATGTACACTCACACAGAGAAAGTTGCAGTAGCAAACCTGAGCATTCGCACCCAAAACATTTGATAGTAAATGCCGTTTTGCCATTTTGTGAAATCCATCATAGTCACTTATCGAAACCATACATTTATCAGAGGTGAGAATCTTTAGGGCATTTGATAGCTTCCTTGTCGAAATGGATGAATATCTGGTCACCATGGCCTGAAAGGAGCAAAAAATGTAAACTTGCATATATATATATATATATATATATATTTGTATTGTAGAATCCTCATCTGGTCACAGGCTCTAGCCGATAACCAAGTATATCCTACTTGATGCAGCAGAAAATTCAACGCAAAACAACAATCGATAAAAGAAAGGGTAACCGATTCGAATCCGTTGATTCGCGCACGAATACCAGAAGCGAACCCTACTATTAATCTGTTGATCCGCGCACAGATACCAGAATAATAGATTTCAAAATCGTTGATCCACGCAGGATACAGAATTTGGGAGATAAATAGAGAACACTCTAAAATTTTTATTAATTCAACAACTGATTCTCCAAACCATAATACAATCTATTTAAAGGAAACAAATTCGAAATCTCCTAGACTCCTAAAGATCCTAAACGAAATCGGGAAAGAATCCCGAATAAAAAACTAAAAACAAATTCTAATCATAAAAGGAAAAAACTCATAATTATATATATAATAAATGGAAATAAAATAATATGTATTAATTATAAGAATATTTTTAAAATAAAAAATCTTCAATAATATCTTTGATAATCTCTCCTGCATCACTACTGGACCTACTAAATTGACCAACTGCTCGTATAGCAGGTTCTAGTGATCATCAGTTTCAGCTATGCTAGCATAAAATTATCTTTAAAACATTACAAGCTCTTCTTACTAATCAGAAATTAGGATTTCTCACTCTTTAGAATTGAGCAAACAAAAACATTAATTAACACTTTAGGACTATGATGCTCCTGATAAAACTCATATGACACGCTTGGCCTGAAGGATTCAAAATTTAAAGTTAACAATGGAAGAACTCAGAATAATGGTCCCCCCTTTCCAAGACTATTCCTACAAAACAAACAAAACGAACATCTATTCGCAGACTAAAAACAAAAAATGAGATTTAGCTCAATCAAAGCTTAATCGAAATCCATTCCAAATCCTAACCAAAGGGATTCATTAAGGAGGTCAGTCGCTACATCTTATTAAAGTGGCTCGTCTGAAGTCTGAACTAAACTCATTAAACTAGCAAAGTCCTCATGCCAACAGTGAAGGTCAAGGATCAAAATGTCAAACACTATTCAACTTACAGACTCACAGTTGTTTTAAACATGATATAATGTGTCAACTCACTCACCAAATGAAAACCCCTGTATACTTGAAATCAATAAGTAAACAAAGTACTACACAAATAAGTACTAAAAGGAGATGGGGTCTTAAACCAACTTTTGATTTTTGAATTTGGGGACATGGGATTCGAACTTGGGACCAAAATCAACGTTGAGATATGTGGTTAACAAGCTATGCCTAAGTTGGCATAAACAAAAAGATATGATTGTAACTTGTAAGTTACAAAGTTATTATACTACTGGACTATAGAATTGAAAGTGAATTGGAGAGCAGTGATTTGCTATTAACAAAGTGATGTGAGAGTCTATAAACAAAGAAGAGTAAAGGAAGCAGACCTCTTTAGCGACCTCAGTAGAATTGAGAACAATGACAGTAGAAGCACCGGTTCTTATAGAATAAATTGGACCATATGTCTCTGCCCACTTTGTGAAAGTCATGTATGGTTTCTTCTCTTTCAATTGCAACAAATTCCCTATCACTGGTAGCCCAGGAACCTCTGCACCAACCCCAGATAACAATCAACTTTGAATCAGAAAAAGCCAATTCATTTTCCAGTGATCAAGATCAACACTTGAAGACAAAAATAAAAACCCAGAACAGATTTCACACAAGAAAAGCAAATATAATTTTAATATATGGTACCTGGAACAGATGGAAGGCTCAAAGATTCCATCTTCTTACTGGAGAACAATTTTCTGATGAAGAACAAGAAGAACAACAGAGAGAGACCACCAAGAGCAACAGAGGTGGCAAGGGGCACAGCTTGAAATGCTTCAATGATACGTGCTGTGGTGGCCATCAAATTTTATACAAAGCAGAAAGAGAAATGAGTCCAAGATTCTTCTACTGAAGACTTAAAATTTGATAGTAAATGCCGTTTTGCCATTTTGTGATAGTAAATGCCGTTTTGCCATTTTGTGAAATCCATCATAGTCACTTATCGAAACCATACATTTATCAGAGGTGAGAATCTTTAGGGCATTTGATAGCTTCCTTGTCGAAATGGATGAGTATCTGGTCACCATGGCCTGAAAGGAGCAAAAAATGTAAACTTGCATATATATATTTGTATTGTAGAATCCTCATCTGGTCACAGGCTCTAGCCGATAACCAAGTATATCCTACTTGATGCAGCGGAAAATTCAAATGCCAGAAGACTTCAAATTTTATACAAAGCAGAAAGAGAAATGAGTCCAAGATTCTTCTATTGAAGACTTAAAATTTTGTAATCATTTAACCAACAAATTACTCTGAAGGGGGTGTTGGATATAGCTTGAATTCTCCAATAGTTACTAAACACGATTTACCAATGCGGAGACTTCCTGGAGACGTGAGAACGTTTGGGAGTATGAGGTTATGTTTGAGGGAGGCTTAAGGACATTGAAGAACAACTCAAATCGCTGCCGCTGTGGCTTTGGCAACGGTAGGACACCGCTACGAATTGTTTCGGCAGCCAACGAGAGCGGTCCAATTCCAGTGGATACTGCTGTGGAAAGCGCTGTGGCTTCCACAGCGGTATCGACAGCGGTCGACGATGATGACGTATTGAGATCACGGTTTTCTGAGTGATCAAGTTCAACACGGTTTAGGAAGCGGGTGGCCAACTGCAACTTGAATCGTAGTCAATCACAAGCATACGTTGAATTAGGAAGTATTCATGGAAGAGGAAATAAGTTGTTTCTTGAAGTTCGAATAGGAAAATGATTTCTCCTTGAAAGAAAACTTGTCTTAAATAGGAAATAGTATTTATGTGGAACAAGTATTCTTGTATGACTAGGAGATAGATTTCCTTGTTAGTTTAAACTCCTTGTAATACATATAAATAGACCATAATAACTAGGTTATTAGGTGTGTGAAAAACACCTAAAAGTGGTGGAGCAAAATAGCAAACACTAGAGAGATCTCAAAGTGAGCATCGAGTGTAATTGGGTTTGGGGTATTATTTAGAGAGAGATCCTGAGTGTGTGGTTGTAACAATTTACTACATATTGGAACTTTCTCTTGTTGTCCTGACAGCCGTGGTTTTTTCCCTAATTTGGGTTTCCACGTAAAACTCTTGTGTTGTGTGTGATTGGATTTAATTACTTCTCTTCATCTTATCTTTTCTTTGTGATTGTGTTTGTTTGTGTTCTATCCGGCAATGCTTCTGCACGCTTAATGACGTTTATTCGCTAACAATTGGTATCAGAGCCCTGGTTGCTTGGTAGTTGTCCTAACAAGTTTATGGCAAGGATGATGAGATTCGATATTGAGAAGTTCGACAAAAAGATTAATTTTGGTTTGTGGCAAGTTCAAGTCAAAGACCTATTAATCCAATACGGTTTACACAAGGCGTTGAAGGGTAAATCAACCCTTGCGAACCCTGAAGGCTTTGGAGATTCTAACAAAGGAACGACTAGTACTACTTCTGGAAAACCTAATATGAGCGATGATGATTGAGAGGAGTTGGATGAAAGGGCTGCGAGTGCGATACAATTGAACCTAGCCAAGAACGTTCTTGCAAATATCCATGGAACATATTCAGCGAAAGAACTTTGGGAGAGGCTTGAAGAATTGTATCAATCAAATAGCGTCTACAACCGGTTCTACCTAAAGGAGCAGTTTCACATGCTGCAGATGACTGAAGGTATGAAAATTTCTGATCATCTGGGAGTGCTCAATGGTATAGTTTCAGAATTAGAGTCGATTGGAGTAAAGATTGATGAAGAAGACAAAGGTCTTAGACTCATCTGGTCCCTGCCATCGTCCTATGCGCACATGAAGCCAATCTTAATGCATGAGAGTTTAACTATATGCTTTGAAGATGTAGCGAACAAATTTATCTCTGAGGAACGAAGGCTAAAGAGTGAAGGTAAATCTTCTGATAACTCTCTTCTTTTGGTTGACAGGAAAAAAAAGGAACTCCAAATGGAAAGTCACTTGTTGGGGATGTGGACAGTCTGGACACATAAGGAAGGATTTCCAAAATAAGAAGACAAGTGCGGCTAAGGGCTTCAAAGAGGGTGATCCGGCATTCGCCTCTCTTGAGTTTGATGACTACAGCGATGTCCTCTAAAGGGGCATAAACATCCTTATGGCATGACCGCTAATTGCCGTGAAAAGGATGTAGCTGATAGCGGGTCCACAATTGCGCACGGGCATTGGTTAGGAAGTGATGCAAGGTGTGTGGTGGACAAGGATGTCGATGGCTGAGCGAACTCCCTGGGAACCTAACGTAAGGAGTTACACCACAATTTTCAGCAAAGTAAATTTCGAGATGTGCCGGTGAAATCTTGGGATAGTTGTTTCCTAAGTGCTTATACCTAGTGGTGGGTATGTTGATTCTTGATGATAGGATCGTAACTGAGGAAAAGTTTTGGGAATTCTCGCTATAAGGGAGGATTGTTGGATATGGCTTGAATTCTTCAATGGTTACCAAACACGATTTACCAATGCGGAGACTTGCTGGAGACGTGAGAACGTTTGGGAGTATGAGGTTATGTTTGAGGGAGGCTTAAGGACATTAAAGAACAAAATAAACGAAGAACAACTCAAACCGCTGCCGCTGTGGCTTTGGCAGCGGTAGGACACCGCTGTGAATTGTTTCAGCAGCGCAACGAGAGCGGTCCAATTCCAGTGGATACTGCTGTGGAAAGCGTTGTGGCTTCCACAGCGGTCGACGATGATGACGCATAGAGATCACGGTATTCTGAGTGATCAAGTTCAACACGGTTTAGGAAGCTGGTGGCCAACTGTAACTTGAATCATAGTCAATGACAAGCATGCATTGAATCAGGAAATATTCATGGAAGAAGAAATAAGTTGTTTCTTGAAGTTCGAATAGGAAAAGGATTTCTCCTTGAAAGAAGACTTGTCTTAAATAAGAAATAGTATTTATGTGAAACAAGTATTCTTGTATGACTAGGAGATAGATTTCCTTGTTAGTTTAAACCCCTTGTAATACATATAAATAGACCATAATAACTAGGTTATTAGGTGTGTGAAAAACACCTGAGAGTGGTGGAGCAAAATAGCAAATACTAGAGAGATCTCAAACACCTGGGTTTGGGGTATTATTTAGAGAGAGATCCTGAGTGTGTGGTTGTAACACTTTACTATATATTGGAACTTTCTCTTGTCGTCCTGACAGCCGTGGTTTTTTCCCTGATTTGGGTTTCCACGTAAGACTCTTGTGTTGTGTGTGATTGGATTTAATTACTTCTCTTCATCTTATCTTTTCTTTGTGATTGTGTTTGTTTGTGTTCTATCCGGTAACGCTTCCGCGCGCTATAGTGACGTTTGTTCGCTAACAGGGGGGTTACCACAACTCGCAAAATTTATTTAGTGGTTTCATTTCATGGACTGGGATTTAAAGATAATAAACATAGGCAACAGAGTTGGTAATATAATTATTTTTTATGAATTATGACAGAATGGTAATATAATTAAAGACTTAAATTAGAGCATCTCCCAACCAAACTATATATGTCCCTAAAATAGAGTTTCAAAAGGGAATATTCTTCTCAGATTCTATCTCCAAAAGGAATTTGAGTTGATATAGTTTGACCCAATAATTAAATATATATATTTTTAGAACATGTAACTAATATTAAAGTATTTAACTAATTAAGGAATCAAAAGGAGGAAAGTAGATTAGTAGGATTGTTTTGTCGTTACTAAAGGTGGCTGATACATGGGACATGGTCATTCGAATCCGGATCCGAATCCTCTCCATGTCTAATAAACAAATCAATTGTTTGAATTATTTTTTATGTTTTTACACTGCTAAAAGATAGAAATAATACAGACCATTAATTTATTTATCAAACACGTATCAATAGATTATAAAGTTCAGACACTCGGTGAGGAAGGGGTCCAATCCTAGTGATCAAGTGGTGAGGCATGACTTGTGCCAACCATGAACTTGCTATGTCTAATGTCTTTTTATAGGCAATAAGACACTATACATTGATTCCCTTTTGGATTTTAGTCAGAGTATCTCTAATGCAAGAGTGACTTGTGAAAAAAAAAAAAATGCCATTTAGGATAAATAGATAGTTTATTAAAAAAAATGTATATCCAATGCAGTTGTGTATATTCAACCCCACGCCGATGTGGTAAAAAAAATATTAGACATTGTCAACATAACTGTCTACTTTCAGACAACCTGTTGCACAATTATTTTTTTAGGTTGACTCGGCAAGCATTTAAAAGTGACATTAACTTTTCATCTATTTTTAGTAAGAAAATAAAAAAAATTAAAAAAAAAAGAAATAAAAAATTGGACACATCATTAAAAATAATTATGTTTTAAACAGAAATATTGGAGACCAAATTTTAAGTTGATTATCTATCAAGTCTATATTATGCCACATAAGAAACAAGTCTCTTGACATTATTACTATGTCAGCTATTTTTGTTATACAAGCCATTTTTACATTAGAGATGCTCTTGTTTGGAGGGTTTTTAGTTTTATTGTCTTACCAAAAATACATCCTAAAATATTGGGGGCGGTAGATGGTGAGTTGGCGACAAAATTTGGATTGGAACTATGCCCAGGAATCAACACAGTTTCAGATGCTGTGGTCTGTTCCCTTTTATTATTGAGTTCGATATGAAGAGGGTGGTGAGTTGGATTACCAATTCTAGTCACCTTAATTCTCGTTATGGCGCGATTCTTCAGGATATTGAGAATCTTCGGTTTCTCTGGAATGATCCTGCTATCACTTGGTCTCCGACTGGTGGTAACAAGGTGGCTCTTAGTCTTGCTAAGTTGGCTCTCAGTTTGAGTGAGGACAGATTATGGGTTGAGGAGTTCCCTCAGAGTACAAGGAAAGAGGTGGAAACTGACCTAATTGGTTAGCTAGTGCTGGTGCTGTTGCTTTGTGCTTGTTTTCCTTTGTTCTGTTTCTGTTGTTGTGTTCTTGCCTTGCCTGTCTCGGGCTGTTTGGTTTGCTGTTTGGGCTTGTTTGTCCTTGGCTTTGTTTTGAGCCTTCAATCAAAAAAAAAAAAAACAAAAAAATGATCGTATGTGAAAAGGATAGGATTGTAAAATTCTTACTTTTATATTTGAAATTAAAATGATAAAAGTTTTGATAATATTGTTAATGGGTTTGATTTGGCACATCTACTGTACTCATTATAGAAGATGGAATATTGTTTTGGGAAAATTGCACAAACATACCCTGACTTTAACACATATATGAGGCATAATCCAGTTTTACTAAAATTACAAGAAAATACCCTTGACTAACTGTTGACTGACAGTTGACCATACTAAATGATAAAATGACCAAAATACCCTTCTTCAATGTTTTATTAATTTTTATTTTAAAAAATACTGTAAATATTAAAATAATTAAAAACTAATTAATTAACAATATAAATTTAGAAGTCAAATATTACAAAATGTCCAAATTACCCCTCAATATTATTATATTTTTAATTTTTTAATTGTTTGATAACTGTTAATTATATATTAAAAGCCAACCAAAACAATTTAAATATATATTTTTTTTAAAGAAAAGCAAATCAAATTAAATGTTAAAAGAAAAAAATAAATAGCAATTGATCTTCATGGAGACCTACGCTAATGGAGATTTCGTGATAAGATAGAGATCAATTGCTATTTATTTTTTGCTTTTAACATTTAATTTGATTTGCTTTTCTTTAAAAAAAAAATATATATTTAAATTGTTTTGGTTGGCTTTTAATATATAATTAACAGTTATCAAACAATTAAAAAATTAAAAATATTATAATATTGAGGGGTAATTTGGAAATTTTGTAATATTTGACTTCTAAATTTATATTGTTAATTAATTAGTTTTTAATTATTTTAATATTTACAGTATTTTTTTTAAAATAAAAATTAATAAAACATTGAAGAAGGGCATTTTGGTCATTTTATCATTTAGTATGGTCAACTGTCAGTCAACGGTTAGTCAACTGTCAGTCAACGGTTAGTTAAGGGTATTTTCTTGTAATTTTGGCAAACTGGATTATACCTCATATATGTGTTAAAGTCAGGGTATGTTTGTGCAATTTTCCCTATTGTTTTTAATTCTTTAACGTGGTCACACCTGTGCTACATGATCCTAGTATAATAACTCTACTTGACTACTTGGTTGATTACTTGACTACTTGGTTGATATTTGTGCTTGTAAATTGTAATTAAAAAAAGAGTAATTCTACTTTACCCAAATCTGGTGCCCAAATGATGTGACAACACTCTCGTCCATTCATTTAATTCAAGCAAATCTAATACAATCTAAATGAATGGACGAGAGTGTTGCCACGTCATTTGGGCACCAGATTTGGACACCAAATTTGGGCAAAGTAACATTACTCTTAAAAAAAAAATAAGGATGATACCAATGGCCCCTTGCCTTGGTGGTTGGAGTCTCCCAATGGATGTTCCACCACCTAGGTTCAAGCCTTGCCTTGGTATGTATATAATTTGTCCCACCTTGGCTATTAAATCCGAAGTGTGGGTGCCCTCTCCCGGATCTATTGGGAGCAACCATCTCTCAGTTGTGAGAGTTGTAATCCATTTGTACCCTCTCCCCAATAATGGGAGTAGTATTCCGGGCTGTGCTTGTAGAGTTTAATCTTGCCAGGTCTCGGTAGTTGTTGTAATTCAAAAAAAAATAAAAAAAAATAAGGATGATATTTATATATATGTTCATGGCATGCATGGAGTGATTAATGCCATATTAATCTTCAGATTAGACTATAGTCCACACCACATAAATTATCATTAAGAGGCTCAGGCCTCAAGTGTCGGGCTCAGTTGTGGAGAAGAAAACAAGGGTCTTACTTATATCTATTTCTTGGACTAATGATGACATGCAATAGATGGAGTTTGTGAGTAGTGAGCCCAATTGTGTCAACATTTTCTTCCTCTCCATTTCTCAGTCTCCACTCAAATTCTTGCACCAATCTACCTATTGCTTTGCAAGCTATCAGCATTGCCTGAAGAGAACCTGCACATACCCTCTTTCCTGCTCCAAAGGCCATTGTCTTGTACATATCCATCGCATCATATTTGCTGTCGAAAAATCTCTCAGGATTCCACTCGTTGGGATTTTCCCATAGTTTCTTGTCCATGTTACACTCGTAAATGTTTATCGCAATCTACGTATAATATATAATGCTCAAAAAATTAACATCAGTATGGCAAAACAAGACTTAACTCCCCGGAAGCAATTCGTTTTTTTCGCTTCAGTGATCAAGGCATTCATCACTGCTTGTTGCTGGGAATACAATTTTTGAATTCTCATTTCCAGGCTCATATTGGGGATCCATTTTAACTATGGAAAGAAGTCTCTCCAGTCCACATCAATCGCACCACCCATAATATCAGTTACTAGAGTTTTATATATCTCCTCTTTTGATAAAGTAGTACCGAGCTCCTTCACATAAATTGGTTCGACATCTTTCCCTAAACCCTGCAAATTTGTTGTCAAATAATGCACGATCTTCAGTTATTTGCTATCAAATAATGATACAAGATTAATTATTAGAAGAAAAGCTTGAACTCACCTGTCTCAATGATAATCCAAAAATTTCAGACTCAAATATGTTCCTGAAATTCACGGCTTCATTAGGATAATCCTTAATCTGAGCATGCAATCGGCTTGATATATTTCCTATCATGGTGTCTCTATGGCTTCTGTGCCGCTTCTGAACGGTACACAAACAATCCCAACATGAATTTGGACAACATAATTGACAATAACATGTAAACTCACACAGAGAAAGTTGCAGTAGCAAACCTGAGCATTCGCACCCAAAACATTTGATAGTAAATGCCGTTTTGCCATTTTGTGAAATCCATCATAGTCACCTCACTTATCGAAACCATACATTTATCAGAGGTGAGAATCTTTAGGGCATTTGATAGCTTCCTTGTCGAAATGGATGAATATCTATCTGGTCACCATGGCCTGAAAGGAGCCAAAAAAAAAAAAATGTAAACTTGCATATATACATATATATTTATATTGTAGAATCCTCACAGGCTTTAGCCGATAACTAAGTAGGGTTATTGGCACATTTGTCCCCTAAATTATACGGGAGATTGCATTTTCCTCCCTGAACTTTTTTTTAGGCGTTAAACCTCCTAAACTCACATAAATTGACAACCAGTGACGGAATGGGGACGGAACCCTTATTCCGTCTGCTGACCTAGACACGTGCGTCTCATGTGTCAAATGACTAAGGGCAATTTAGTCATTTAAAACTAAAAATCTATTTATAAATAGGCTAATCGGCACTGATATCCCTTAAACTATACCCGAATTTGCATCTTACCCCTAAATAGAGAAATGAAAAAATTAATTTATTTAACAATTATTTAAATTATCTTTCTCATTTTAATATCCCTAAATAGAAAACCCAGATGAATATTTAAATTATTTAAGGGAAATTATCATTTAAATTAGGACTAATTGCACAAACACCCCTAAGTTTATGCATAATTACATGCATATGGAACTTTTACCTATAATTACACAAACGTCCCCTACCGTT